>CM062608.1:2322102-2836766 GCA_031470985.1 Agastache rugosa | reverse complement strand
TTATCAGAATTTGCTTTTCTTGATCTTTCTCGATCTCACATAGCTTGGCGTAGTATTTCCTGCCATCTTCGTCTGTTTCGCACTTGACGATTTTACTGTAGCATTTCGAGACCGTCACATTATGTTCTCGCGAGCCGTCCTTACTCCGCCTGTGCTTTCGCTCTTCTAAGAATATTCCTTCTTTCGCTTGAGAATCTGGGCCGGTATTCGGCCGGGCCTCCATCATTATGTTGCGCAGTACCAGTTCATTTCCTTGTTTATGCATATGCTGACGTCCGTCTCGTGATGACGTTCCTCATATCATGTCGTGACGTGCACAATAAGCTTTTCAATCCGAATTTCCAGATTGGCATAGTCGTCTACCGAGAAGCGCGGAGAGACTTCCCGTTGAAGATGTTAATCCATAGACATTACGCGCAAAGATGGATGCTAGATGAGTTTTTCCGAAAACGGATCTCGTTCGGGCCTGACCACCGACACGTAGCCGTCAAGAGAGATCTCTCGACATACAAACGTGGTCTTTTCGAACCACCGCTTCCGATACCAATTGATTGGTCCCCGAGCCGGGATTTACTGCGGTAGGAAAAAAGTGAATACACTAAGTAGATTTTTCGAAACTTTTATCAAGTTAAAACGAGTCGAATGCGAGCTCGCTTCATTGATCCAATGGTGATGGTCACTTCGGTAAACAACTCACCATGCGGCGGAAAGTGGTGGTTTGAAAAACTTAAATTTCGCCTGCCATTTACTTAGAAAAAACTCCCGCCTTGAAAATATTAACTTATCGTTTTCAGCCTTTAGTCGTCATGTTCGCAACTTTTCGAGAGACACAATTGTCTTTGGAGAGCAAATGTGGTGTACAAGCAGCTTTTGAACAAGTATGCAATGATAATGGGCGTCGTTAGTACACAAATTTTTCTGAATATAAAGCAAAAGTAAAGAGAGAGATGATAGAAGACGCGAGCTTTTTACGTGGTTCGGAGTAACACCTCCTACGTCCACGACCAGGTTCAATCGGTAATCCAACTACCACTTGGTTTCCAAGTACCAAGCTAACTTCACAACTCTAACCCGAGCCGTGTTCCAACAAGCCATGCTAACTCGTCAAGCCTATACACCTTCGCTCTCGGGCACCGGGAAGAACCTAACCACTCGAATTACGCGCTTCGAGCAAAGCCGTACCTTTACCTAACCTTCTCCGGTTTCGTACGGGGTTCCAACTCGTGGAACGAGTTCTTACAATTAATAACTTCAGCAGTAATTGATGAACTCGTTCTCGAAATCTAAAAAAGAAGCTTAAGATATACAAAAGAGTCAGGCCTATGGAACAGACGAAAAACTAAGCGAGCTTTCTAACTAGAAACACTTCTAAGATAAAGTGTTCTTTGATCTATGTAGAACCGCTTGAGAGCTTTTGAAAGAATAATGATTTCGTATAATGCAAAGCTTGGTAGAGAGTTTTTCGTGTCCGGATCCCGAGGTTGAAGACGGGGTTTATATAAGGTAGAGATTCGAAGATCACTAGCCAGTTGGAGGAGCCGTTTGAATCTTACCTACTCTTCTTAAATACAAGATCTCGCCGTTCGGCGTATCTGCGCACATGCCTTCATTCGTGTTACATCCTAGGTTCTCTCGAAGTCTAGGATGCCGATCTCGGCTGTAATCCCTCATTGTTAGTCGATGCGTAAGAGTTGACTTCCTCTCGATTCCGGATCTTCTCGCCTTGGGAGCCGGCTTTTGAATTCGTAGCCGGATCGCGTTTCGTCGTTGGAGTCTTCGGAGATAGTTCCTTTGTTCGCATACTCGGACTCTACCGTGTTTTGAATCTCGACTCGGCAATTCTCTTCGCCTTGATCGAGGCTCGCTCGGATCACTACCGGTGAAAGGTTGACGCTCGCCGTCTTTTGCTAGCCGACCTCCGTGCGAACACGACTCGGGTCGACCGTCGTCTTCACGCTAGCCGACTCCGCTTTGTAGACACGAACTCGGGTCGACCGCCGTCTTCCGCTTCCTTAACCTCGTAATCCTAGAACATTTTTAAGGCTCAAGCATGCGCGAGCCGGAAAACACTATTTAGGTTCGGCCGCGATCATCTATTCCGGAGCGGTTGGCAGAATCAGTTGGGTTTTGGTATCAAATCGAAAACCTTATAATTTTCCCGACCGTAATTAAATATCGCATGCATATATTTAAGTCAATAGCTCAAAACCTCACAGGTAGCGCCCAATAACTCATTCCGTCCTCCCTATCTACATACGGCATATTCACATATACATCATCATACCTACCTCAACCTATCATGCAAACATACTGATCAACAACTGACTCTTAAAAACATTTGGACCAACAACCCCCCACCCACACACTTTGCCTTCGGCAAAGTGAGTGCAATGGTGGGCAAGACACTAACAAAAACATACTAACTTGACAACGACCTCACCCACACACTTTGCTTTAAGCAAAGTGGGTAAGATTGCGACCAACACAAATTAACCACGAATAAACAAAAGAACAAGACTCAAAAACTAAAACAAAAAACAAAAGATAAAAACCTAAACTAACATAAATGGGAGGAAACATAATCAAGGAGAAGATTCAGGCGGGTACTTGAATCCTTGGTGTGCAAAGAATGCCAGCTGGGCATCACGGATCTCGGTCAACAACTTTTCACAATTAGTCAATCTGGCTTCGGTGCTGGGCAGCATCACTCCACTTCCACTAGCCTCCTCCTTCTTGTCCAAGGGCGGACGCCTGGTGGATTTTGCCTTGCCATAGTCGATGAAAACCAATCGACCACTCCCCACCTCAATGTCGTTCCTCTTTTTTAGCGATGTCTCACCCAATTTTCCAACTCCCATCACGGGTTTTGTTTTCAACTTATCATAGACACCAGCCCCCTTTGCGAACGCCGTCACAAAATGCCCACATGTGCACCCTAAAGACTGCTTGGCCAACACCGTCTTAAACTGCTCACCAAGAAAGGCTGCAAAGTTAACCTTAGTCTTGGTATGCATGCACCACAGCAGATACCTCTCCTTGTTGCTCAAGGTATTCCCGCTGTTGTTCTTGCCATAGAGGTTGTAGGCCAGAATGCGATGGCGAATCCGCAGCGCATAGGTCTTCAACTCCGTCCCCTTGTTGTTGGCCCCATTGTACGGCGCTCCGTTCCCAATCTCTTTCCCTTACTCCTGATAAGCAATGTCTCCAGGGGGTGGCAGAACCTTCTTGGCCCCCATGAACTCCTTCCTGGTCAGATCCATCAAACTCACCATCCCCAAAATCTGGTTGACGGCACTAACCTGAAATTCATACTTCTCGCCCAAAAGCGAGAAGGCTATAGTGCTCACCCCAGAAGTGGGATCACTCGTCACAGCAGCAGTGTTGTATACCTCCTTAACCTGCTCCTCATAAATTTCTACCGGCCATTCCAGAAACTTACTCCATCCTATCCCAACAAACAAGTCGCGCACTTCTTGGGCAACTCTCAGGTCCTCGTACAGAGCGAAGTCAAGAACCCTGGGTGCTGTCACCTTCCAATCCCTAGCCCCTCTGCTCTTCATCACAGTGGTGCCCTTCTTCTTCTTCTTGTTCCTGATGCTGCTTGCTGGTGCAGATTGGTCGTCATCCTCTTCTTCTTCAACATCGTCCTCCTCCTCGTTACCACTTAGCAGCAAGAAGGTTACCGATGTGGATTCAGCGCGCCCTTCTTTGGATGGTTGGGTAGAATCGGCATCGGAAGTGGCGGCTTTCTGTTTTTTTGCCGGTGACGCTGTCTCCGTCGCAGAGCGCTTCTTCATCAACCATAGCGACCCGTTCTTACTGACGACCTCCGTCGTCTTTGCCTTTTCCTCCACCTCATCTACGGACGCATCAATGTCATCTTCCTCCACTTCGGCGTCATCACCGCCACCACTTTCTTCCTCTTTTTCCCTTTCTTCCTCACCACGAACTTTGGCCTCCTCATCTCCGCCGGTCGCAGGCTGCTGGAATTCAACAAGGGCCTTTGATTGCGTCTCCTCCTCCGCTTGCTTCACCGTCTCCCTAACAAACTGGGGTTTTCGTCACTCATCATCAGATTTGCGTCAATGGGAGGGCTCTTGGGCACAGACGATCTAATGGTGACGGTGGGGGTTTTGATCGGTAGAGGTGTTAGCAGGATCCATGGGCAGTTTTCTCTTGGCGTTTTTGGTAGAGGGTTTGGTGGTTTTGGCTTTTGCGGCGGTAGTAGGTTTGTCACCGGTAAGATCAATTTTTGTTCTAGTGGGAACTGTAAACTTGTTTTTGGGGCGTGTGGATACCATTGCGATGATAGTGGTGGTTTTTGATTAGAGAGGTGGGAGAGAGAGAGAATGGAAAGTTGCAGAGTTTGATTTCAAATCGGGTAGTGGGGGTTTAGACGTGATGGGATAGGTTTATAGGGCGCGGGATTTTAGGGAAACAGTAACAGCCCTGTACAAACTTTGGCAGCAGCATGATCATGACCAACAGCCCTGCTCAATACCCATTACTCCTGCTGTTCCTTACTCAACAACTTGTTGCACTATGGTTCCTGATCTACACCCTGCATCTTGCGCAACATCTCCTACACACACGAAAACAACAAACCATACTCCAAAAACGGAATGCTTCCTAATGTTAAACTAAGCTACTTCAAAATAAAATAAAATAATTTAAGCGAAAATATATATTTTTTTGTTTTTTTTGTTTTTTTTTATAAAAAGAAAACATAAAGGAAAGAAAATACCTACCAGGTTGCCTCCTAGATAGCGCCCTGTTTTAGGTCTTGGGCACGACACTCCCCCTCCCCCCTGTAGTTGATGTCCTCATCAATAGAGTCACCACGTGGCTCTCTTACCTTCTGCTTCACTTCTTGCCCAAGATAGGCTTTCAAGCGTTATCCGTTGACTTTGAAGATCTTTCCCGTTTTGAGATCCTTTATTTCAACAGCCCCATTAAGGTATTGAGCTTGGACTTCATAGGGGTCTTCCCACTTGGTCGACAATTTCCCCGACTTCAAACGAAATCGGGTCTGATATACTGGCACTTGTTGCCCATAATGGAACTTTTTTTTCTTGATCAACATATCATGTGTTTTCTTCATCATTTCCTTATAGTGGCCAGCATTATCATAGGCTTGTAGCCTTATTTCTTCAAGTTCCTGGATCTCGAGCTTTCTGGATTCTCCGGCTTCATCCCAATCAAAGTTTAGTTGGGCAACAACCCAATGAGCCCGATGTTCTAGCTCAACAGGTAAGTGACACCTCTTGCCGTAGACCATGCGATAGGGCGACATCCCAAAGGGTGTTTTGTATGCAGTTCTATACGCCCACAAAGCATCATCTATGCGCATGCTCCAATTCTTCCTCGTCACGCCCACAGTCTTCCTCAAGATAGTCTTGATGATTCGATTGGACAACTCCGCTTGACCATTAGCTTGAGGATGATAGGTTGTTGAGGTGCGCTGGGTGACTCCGTACTTCTTGAACAAGGCCGTGATTGTGGCATTGCAGAAATGCGAGCCTTGATCACTTATAACAGCTCGAGGTACTCCAAACCTATTAAAAATATTAGTAGGTAAAAAATTCGAAACCACTTTGGAGTCGTCAGTTTGGCATGCTCGAGCTTCCACCCATTTTGATACGTAGTCAACAGCCAGCAGAATATACTTATTGCCTTTGGAACTTGGCAACGGCCCCATGAAGTCCATACCCCATATATCGAACACTTCAACGGGCAAGATTGACATCATGGGCATCTTGTTTCTTCTTGTGATGTTGTCTTCCCTTTGACATTTTTCACATCTTTTAACCCATTCATAACTATCCTTAAATAATGTTGGCCAATAAAATCCACATTCTAGAATCTTTCTTGCAGTGCGTTGGTGCCCAAAATGTCCTCCACACTCATTGTTATGGCAATGCTCAAGAATACTATTCTGCTCATGATCCTCGACACATCTCCTGATGATCTTGTCTGAATATTCCCTCCAAAGATATGGTTCGTCCCACACATAGAACCGACTTTCCGATTTGAGCTTGTTCCTTTGGTATCTTCCATAGTCGGAAGGAATCTCGCCTGTAACCAGGTAGTTGACCAAGTCCACATACCATGGTTCATCCTGAGTAAGAAGTAAGTGCTCGTCTGGAAAGGTCTCCTTTATTGGTTTCTCATCTTCTTCTCGTAGGATTCGACTTAGGTGGTCGGCAACTTGGTTTTGGGCACCACTCTTGTCCTTGATATCAACATCGAATTCCTGCAATAACAAAATCCATCTCATTAACCTTGGTTTAGTCTTCTTCTTGGTCATGAGATATTTCAATGCTGGGTGGTCGGTATACACTATGGTTTTGTCTCCGAGCAAATAAGAACAAAATTTCTCGAAGGTAAAAACCACAGCCAACAATTCCTTCTCCGTCGTGGCATAATTGCATTGTGCCGGGTTCAAAGTCTTTGAAGCATAATAGATGACATAGCTCTCTTTTCCTCGCTTTTGCCCGAGAACAGCTCCTACAGCAAATCCACTTGCATCGCACATCACCTCGAAAGGCATTCCCCAATCCGGGGGTTAAATTATTGGGGCTGTAACCAAGTTGTTTTTCAATATCTGGAAAGCTTTCTTGCACTCTTCATCAAATTCCCATGGTATGTCATTTTGAAGCAGCCTCGTCATGGGTTGGACGATCTTGACGAAATCCTTGACAAATCGTCGGTAGAAGCTAGCATGACCAAGAAACCCCCTCAATGTCTTCACATTTGTTGGGTACGGCAACTTGGCGATGATGTCGAACTTAGCTTTATCAATCTCAATACCACGTTCAGAAATAACGTGGCCAATAACTATCCCTTCGTTGACCATGAATTGACACTTCTCATAGTTTAGCACGAGACTCTTCTCAACACATCTCTTCAGCACACGATCTAGGTTGTTGAGGCAGGAATCGAAAGTTTTCCCATAGATGGTGAAATCGTCCATGAACACCTCGATGCATTCCTCAAGAAGGTCTGAAAATATGTGCATCATGCATCTTTGGAATGTCCTAGGTGCGTTGTACAGCCCGAACGGCATTCTTCTAAAGGCGAATGTACCAAAAGGGCACGTGAAGGTGGTCTTGTCTTGATCTTCCTCAGCAACCCAAATCTGCATGTATCCAGAATATCCGTCAAGAAAACAGAAAAATTGATTACCGGCTAACCTTTCGAGCATCTCATCGATGAAGGGCAGAGGAAAGTGATCCTTCTTCATTCTCAAGTTGAGCTTTCGGTAATCGATACATACTCTCCATCCGGTTTGCAATCTCATGGCCACCATCTCCTTATTGTCATTTTCAACAACCTGTATACCAGACTTCTTGGGCACGACGTGTACAGGACTCACCCACCGGCTATTAGATACTGGATAGATGATGCCCAAATCAAGTAGTTTTAGTATCTCCTTCATCACAACTTCCTTCATGGCTGGATTCAACCTTCTTTGAGGATCCCTTACAGGCACGGCATCATCCTCTAGCAAGATATGGTGAACGCAATCGACTGGGTTGATGCCCTTGATATCCGCCAACATCCACCCTATTGCTTCCTTGTACTTGCTCAACACCTTTCCAACTCTGATCTCCTCCATATGCTATAACTCTGAGGATATGATGACGGGCAGAGTTTCTTCCTCCCCAAGATATATATACTTGAGATGTTTTGGCAAAGGTTTCAACTCCAATTTTGATGCCTTTTGCAGTGATGGCACCAACCTGTCTTCAGGGTTCATCTCTGGGATGTTGAGTGGTTCAAACCTCTGGGGCATGTTGGTCGGGAACCCGGCATAACTGCACTCCCCCTCGTCTTGGTCATCATCTTCCGCATCGTCCTCCTGGGAAGGCGCTTCTTCAGTGCACAAGTCGGAGTTCTGCTCAAGAACCGTCTGTCTCCAGTACCCTTCTACTACCTCATCAATGTCATCCTTGGGCAGCTCCTGTATCTCCTCATCAACTTCGTCGTTGGGCCGCTCTTCCTTTCCACCATATTCTTCCTCAGATTCCTCTTTATCTAAGCCATTTAAACAATGAAGAGTTTCCACTTCCTCATCATTGTGGAAATAGTCTCCGTCGGTGGAATAATCGAAACTGTGCCCAAGAACGGATTGCTCACAGAAATCGACATCACTGTCATCATGGTCAACTTCAAAAAATTCTGGTTGTAGCTCAACATCCTCCTCTTCTTCTGATGTATCAACATAAAGGCAGCTCAAGTTATTGACTGTCTCGACCTGTTCCTCAATAACACCAATACTTCGGACTGCTCTCATGGCATCCAGCTGGTTTTGGCGATAGACATCGAATTCCACTACTTCTCCAGCTACCTCAACAGTTAATCTCCCGCTATCGCAATCGATCTTGGTTCTTGCCGTTCTCAAGAACGGTCTCCCGAGCAACACCGCTGGATTTTTAACCGTCTCCCTTCCCGTATCCAACACATAAAAGTCAGCTAGGAACAAAAGATCTCCAACTCGAACCAAAACATCTTCTAACAGTCCATCGGGATAGACCACGGACAAGTCGGCAAGCTGGATAGCGACTCGTGTTGGTGCCATGAGACCAAATCTCATCTCGTCGAACATGGCTCTTGGCATGACGTTGATTGATGCTCCTAAATCAAGCATGGCCCTTGGAATTTTGGTGTGCCGATTGTGCATGGTATGGCAAACATTCCCGGGTCCTTTTGCTTGATCGGGATGTGGGGATTCATAATAGCGGACACATTGGCCATGTGGAAACGGGCATCATCTGGATATATTGTCTTCTTCATGGTCATCTTCCTTAAGAACTTAGCACATTTAGGTATCGACTTTAATGCCAACAACAGGGGTAGGTTTATTTCTACCTTCTTGAACACCTCCATCATTTCATTGAGCTCCTGCTATTCACGATCTCGAGCAAAACGTTTGGGGTAGGGGGCTCTTGGCTTAGGGGGAGAATCGCAAGTCCTCTTGGCCAAGTCCATCTTTTCTTTCTCAAACCTCAGCTTCTCGTACATCCTTTCATCATTTTCTTCCTTTTCAATAATGTCCTGAATGTGAGTCATTTTGCTCCTCTCCATCTTAACATACTCAAACAGGTCCTCTTCTTCCTTTGAATCAAACACTGGGGACTTTCCGGTCAACATCGTAGCATCTTTCTTAGCCTTCAGCTCATCATACATCTCAAGACATCGCTGTTGTTCATCTTGGCTTGCTCCAGTTGGACTGATTCCTTCGGTTTGGTTTTGGGCAATACTTCCGGCAGCTTCTTTCCACTTCTTAACGTCATAGCGTTGACTTGTTCTCTATTTACCTCCATTGGGGCAGGAAGGCTTCCGTTTTTATCCTCTACCAGTTTAGACAATGTTTGGGCAATATGAGTTAGTTGAGCTTGAAGGTTATTGGATGTACCTCGACTCTCGAGTTGAAAGTTATCAAAATCCTTCCTCAATTTTTGATTCTCCTGAGTAAAACGATCGATGGTGTTCTTCATAAACTCAGGTTTGTTCTGATCTCGATGTGGAGGTATATAGGAGTGCTGCTGTTAATTAGGTTGTTGAGATTATTGGTGGGGAGGAGCCTGTTGATAATGGTTATTGCCATATCTCAGGTTCTCGTGCTGTCTGTAGCCAAAGTTGTTGTTGCCATAATTGTTACCATAGTTATTCCTCTGTTGTTGCTGCCCACTACCCCCTTGGTGATTCTGTCCCAGGGCCTTAACTTCTTCTCCTTCTTCTACGAACCAATTAGGGCAGTCTGATGTGATATGGCCTTTTCCTTGGCAAACTTCACAACTTTTTACAGACTTTGTGACGTCTTTCCCGTTCACCCTTTTGGTCAACATATCAAATTTATCATCCATCTTGGCCATATATTCCTTCATGGTGTTGACCAAATCGTCAGAACCTCTCATGCCACCTTCATATGTCCCTCCCCTAGGTAATTCATCCTCATCTCGTGATTGCTCTACCATATCTGCGATCGTCCTAAACACTTCAGAAGGGGCCTTGTTGATTGTCCCTCCTCCACATGCTGCCATGATGTACTTCCTTTCAGATGCACGTAATCTTCTCAAGAAGTTTTCGAACAAATCTATCTCTTCAATCCGATGTTGAGGACATCTTGACAAAAGCTTCTTATATCTCTCGTAGTAGTCATAGAGAGACTCATTGGTGCCCATCTTTAGTGTGGATAATGCATTCCTCCCACTTTGTATACGAGTAATCGGAATGTATTTGTCAAGGAAGTCTTGCTGCATTTTCCTCCAAGTGTCGATGCTGCCTTCTGGTAAGGTGTAGAGCCACTCTTGTGCCCCATCTTGAAGTGAAAAGGGGAATGCGAGTAACCTTACATAGTCTGGAAATCGATCTTGGGCAACATCGTTCTCACCCTGATTACGGGCATGAAGTGTGGTGTTTCGGACTGTTCCACATGCCATGTCAAAATTTTGAAGATGGGTTTGTGGATCTTCTCCAGGATGATCGCTGAATTTAGGCTATATCTGGATCAGTGAATGTTTGAATTCCCAATTGGTATTGATCGGGGGCAAGGCTATGCTCGATGGTTTGATGGCTTTATCCTCAGGAAACATGATCTCCCTGATGGTGCGTTCTCCCATGGTTACTGACTGAACTTCTGATGTGGAGGTTGTTGATGAAAATTCTGATTGCTCACTTTCTGAGCTAGAACTGCAATTGGGCAGATTGTGCCAAACAGGTTCCTCATCTCCTGTCTCGACCGGGACCGACGGAGGTTCGTTGACGATGTTCTCCTCGATACCTTTCCGCTTTCTTGCTCTGTTTTGCTTTGCTACCTTCTCAGGAGAGGCACCGTAATCCACAAGATCACCTTTTTCTCCGTGTCTGGTGTGGGTGCATAAACTGAGCTCAAGCTACGAAAAATAGAACTAGCTTGAGAAACCAGTTCCCCGGCAACGGCGCCAATTTGATGAAGGCGTCGTTTCACACTTCGCACAAATAAATTTCTCCTCTTGCCCAACAAGGCGTAGCTATGGCAAGTAGGGTCGAACCCTAGGGAACCGGCGTAGTCTATTCTTCAGGTGGTACTCAATACAGGGGCTTGTGGTCGAGATGTATCTAAATATCCTGTAACTAAACAAAGAAAATTATCAAATAACAAAAGATGCTTGGATTGGAATCGAATCAGTGATCCTTATTACTCTTGCTCGTTCATCGATGCAATAATATTCAATTACAAGACTTTATCACTTGGTTTTAAGCAAAGATTAATTTAAGCCCTATGGTCACGAAGTCACGACTCAAATACTCTAAGACTATATCTATTCAATTTTACAGATCTTGTCCAGAAGGCAAGATCGCTTCTGTCGATCAACAACGTCACGAAGACACTTCAACAATGCTGCTGCCCAAATGGCATTAAGAACAAAAGATCCAAGATAGCCAAGGGGTATTAGATACCGACTACTCTCCAACACTTACTACCTTCTTGGGCACGAGAGACTCTCTCGAGTTTAATCCCAAATCCTGTTCGTGACTTAATCTCAATATCTTGATGGTGATCAAGCATATGTCAATATCAATTAAGTCTAAATTTAATCCTAAGTATTTCGGGAATAAAATCATGCAACAAACTCAAACAATTAGATCTCCCGAGTTTAGAACGAGTAATTCAGATCACATCATGTTCTCCAACTCAAACAAGTAAATTTAGCTAGCCATAATCATAAACGAAAGCACAACATAATTAAAAGAAAACATACTAGAATAAAAACTAAAACTGGAAACGGCTACTGCCCAAAACGTACGTCAGCAAATAAAGTCTTGGCGTCTTGCCAATACCTACGAACTAAATGCAGAAAATATAAAACGAAACTTAAAAGTAAAATCGCCCGTAGGACTTGTTTCTTCCTCGCACTCTCTCGAAGTAAAATTGCAGACTAAAACCCTAAAAAATCGTGTCAGTACAAGATATGGTCGGACCTATATATAGGCGATGAATTTAGGGTTAAGTTGGAATCCTTGTAGGGCAAGGATCCTTCCAACCATGGCATCTCCTTCCTTTTAAATACCACCGCAGATCCTCTTTCTTTCTCGGTAGATATCGTCATTAATCAGGCTCGTCTAGGATAAGGAAAGAAATATTCGATCCTTATCCTCTTCCTTGGAGAAAAAGAAATCTGCTGCTACTTCTCGACCCACATCTTGCCTTCGTTGTCTGCATCCTGTCTTGCTCCCATGCTTCCCAAGATCCTGACTCCTCCAGGTACTCTCTCTATTGGCTTAAGGAATATGGGGATGTGCTTCTTGACTTGTAGACTTGATGTTATCCTTGTTGCCCAGCTACAAGCTTCCAGCCCTTTGCCCATTTGCATCGTATCGCCATCTCAGCATCTCAACAACAAATTTTCCACCGGATTTGCCCAACATCCAACCTGTTCTTCCCTGCACACCTTCTCTCGACTTTGTGTCAGACATACTTTGACTCGATAAAGATACAAAAAGAAAAGACAAAACACAAGAAATATGAACACAAAATTGGGTTCATCAATGCAGTATAAAATTGTGCCAAAATATCAAAAAATACGAATACATTATACGTATGCATTAATTGTGATATCATATACGAATACGATATGCATAATGCATTATGTGTATACACTCTATAATCTTGTTTGAAATTAGAAAATAAATAAGAAGCATTATAAAGCAATAATAATAATAATAATAATAATTAATTGTAATATGCAAAAAAAAATACACAATGTAATGCATAAATCTAAATAATGTAATGCACAAATACCATATACGTAATGCATTAATTGTTGTAATATAAGTCCTTTTCTATTATGTACATTTACATTTTCATATTGATACATCAAGTAAATCGTATTAATGCATCATAAAACTGTGCCCGGATTATCAAGTAATAAATACGAATACGATATACGTAATGCTTTAATTCTATAAGCACACACTTTACAAAACTTGTTTGTTCTTTATAAATCGTGTAAACAACATTATTTGTTTCAAAATAATAAAAAAATAATAGATGCATAAAAAATGTGATATTGATGTATCGCTTTACGCTAATTAATGCATTACTTTACACTATTTTGTGCATGTCGATTTTGCACAGGATAAAATAATGAAAATGACCATAGTAACCTTACTTAAGTAAAAAAAAGTGGGATTGACCAACTAAAGCGGGTTTGACCAATTAGTTATATAAATACGAGTTCCTATTTGATCCTCTCCCTATATATTAAAATTCGTATATACCTATTATGGCTATTATCATGTTTATAGCATTTCCCTAAGATATAATTAATGATTTTATCCCAAATATGTCTCATATAAAAATAAAGAAAATAAAAGAACACAGAGAAAGCGAAAACAAAGAAACTTGGAGGTAACGGCTACCACCCAAGTTTAGGCCTCAATGGCCAAAGAGCCTAAGACTCAAAAAATAAAAGTTCTTTACAACAGTTGTCATAAAATTAATCACCAATTGCCTCCCAATTCTTAGCCGTGATAAAATTTATTTTTTGTGATGCATCCAGAGTCAATGACATAATTCCCAACAAAGGCACCCGTAGCACATAACTATTCCATATTTCTTTGAAATTCTTCAGTAGAGTTGTTTTCTGATTCTTTTTTCTGTATATTATGAGCAAAGTCATTGCCATTATCTCTCAGCAGATGCAACTTCTCAACATGCATGACGGGAAGCCGCTCTGCCAAATCATATTAACTTGAATGGTGTCCAGTTCGACTTCGAGTGTCGGAATGACAAATTTAGATTTTTGTCCCTTTGGGGCGATACTGGTCTCAGGCAAAGATATAAAATATTGACTGAGATAAATATCATGAATAGAGATGGTTCGAACCAGAGCATCAAAATTCTGGCCCAATCGAACTTCGGGTTAGAACGTGCCGCTAAAATAACCTCAAGCCCAATGCTCTAGTTAGCAATTCTAATAATGAAATCTGTGACATGGTATCAATCAACAGACATAAAGACAGATGCTAAATGTAAATAGTAAACGGAACATGAATCTCCAGTACTAGTAAATATATTAATTACGGTTAACTCAAAATTAATAAAAAAAATTGACATAATAAATAGATATAAAAAAGACTTGGCCACCTCGATTATGAAATTAAATACGTTCTCATTAAAATCTCCCTGACACTCGTCCTTCTAATAATTATTTTTCTGTAAATCCAGATCAGATCGACTTCTATTATTTATAATGCTATTATGGAACACTTTATCATGGGTAGTTGACAGAGTTAATGTATATTGAATGTGAAAATGGAAGTTGTAGTGTTTTAAATTTAATTATTTGTTAGTGAAGAATTCTTGGGGATTTAGTACAATAGCAAATTAAATTACAGGCCTAGAGTAATTCCATATATAATAAATAAATATTCAAAAACAAAATATAATTGAGAAAAGCTGCTAATTAACAAAGTACAAATTAAAATGTAAGACTATTAAACAATCATGTTGCATGTTGAAATAATTAAAAAAAAAACTGCGAAAACAAAGTTATTAGAAATGATTAGGAATCAAAATTGACTAAATTTATCTAAAAGTGACGTATTTATGTAATATTTTATGTTTTACTTGACTTGACAAGAAAATGAACAAGAAGATTAGACTTGACAAATTAAAATTTCAGACTGTAAATTTTTTTATTAGTAGTTGACATGTGGTAGCTAGGGTTCCTAAACTATCGAGAATATTGTTGGGAGAATAATTAGAATCCCACATTATTGGTTGATAAATATGATCCTCCATTTCGTAAGGGTAAGAGACACGAATTCGAATCCACTCATCCCCAACTAAACAGGATAAAAAATGAAGGGAGAAATGGTATAATAGCACTTTTAAGATTAAAAATTCTAATAATAGCATGTGTTTTTAAAAAATATAAATAATAGCATTTTTGGACATATTTACCCATCCATTCCACCATCTCTCTATTATTATGTGTAAATTTACGAATTAGAATTTGAGAATTCACGAATTAAAATTTGTGAATTCTCAAATTTTAATTTGTGATTTCACGTTACATCTTCTTCAAATTTAAAATATTCACTCGAGAATTGACAAATTTACAAATTTTAATTTGTGAATTCACGAGTTATAATATGTGAATTCACGAATTTTAATATGTGATTTCACGCATAAGAAAGGAGATCGCCGAAAGGAAGATGGCGACGGCGACTAGGCCATGTGAGTCGGTGACGGCGACTTTAAAATTCACGGCGGCGGCGGAAATATGGTCGACATGCATGAAAAAAATGAAGAGATACATATAAACAAATAAAAAGATGAAAATAGATTGAGATAAAATAATCAGGAGCAAAAATGTCTAAAAGTGCTATTATTAGTCTTTTTAAAAATTGGTACTATTATTAGTATTTTTTACCCTAAAAATGCTATAATCCTATATTTTCTCATAAATAAATATAATCTTAATTTATATGAACTACATATGAGGTCTCTTGAAGCATACAAGTTCTTCTATTAGGAAAAGTGTTTCGAGGGGAGGGTTGCGTGGATTTTTTTTTAATTATAATTGTAATACTTAAGTTGAAACCACGTTGTTTTTTGAAATGGACGTGACATTTTAAGAATTTTTATTTCATTAATAAGTTTTATATCTTGGACTAATTCTCATAACTCTTGTTTCTAATAGACTTTTTGGTACCAAAAAACTTAGTCCATCCTATGTTTGAAAATAGAGTTGATTTATCTAGTACTGTATTATGCAAAGTATGTGATATATATAAGTGAAAAAACGTAAAAGTACCTTTTGTTATAAATTTATATTTACCCTCAAGTCAAAAAAATAAATAAATGTATATTTACCCTAAAACAAATTAGTTCACCTTCCGATGTGAACATAATTATTTTAGGAAAAAGGTGCAAATACCCCATTCATATTGGCAGCGCTAGGCAAATACCCCCTTGAACTTTGTTTAGATGCAAATTCACCATTCTCTAAAGTTTCCAAGTGCAATCAACCCCTCGTCGTGACTGAAACGACACTTCCGTTAGCAAAAAAAGTATTTTTGATTTATTTTTATTTTTGTGGGACCCTCACAATTCCCAACGGTTATATACTACATAATTGGTGCTAAAAGCTCAAATTAGTGAAAATTTTTTCGAATTCTAGCTCACAACTATCAAAATTCTGGCGAGGTTCTCCGATAATTTGTACGAAAAAGCATGACGAACTACTTGAAGAATATGAGATCATCAATGTCAACAACAAATAGTTTGCTTGGATTGTAAATTATCGGAGAACTTTGCTTGAGTTTTGATAGTTGTGAGCTAGGATTCGAAATAATTTTTTTCCTTAATTTCAGCTTTTAGCACCAATTAATTTTTGGCAATTGTAAGGGTCACACAAGAATAAAAATGAATCAAAAATATTTTTTTGCCAACAGAAGTGTTGTTTCCGTCAAGGCAAGGGGATAATTGCACCCGAAAACTTTAGGGAATGGTGAATTTACGCCTAAACAAAGTTAAGGGGGGTATTTGCCTAGCGCTGCCAACATGAGGGGTGTATTTGCACCTTTTCCCATTATTTTATGTTGCTCAAGTTAAAGCTTAATTTATTATAATTGATATTATTTCCATAATTCTTTCATATTTGCAATAATTTGCTAGCTAGAGCAAAATTTTCATAGGTTTTATGTACATTTAAATAGAAAAAAAATGTCTATACTATCATGTCTTATTCTAGGTTTATGTTTGAGTTGTAAGAAGTTCCCGTTATGAAAATGTTTCATTTTCATCCAACTTATTACGAACCATAGTAACTTATTATAATTATTAATAAAAATATTCCCATTTGTTTGCATGAAGAAGAAAAAGTTTATAGTAATTAATTAAGCATTATGAGTATTTTGAAATTCTTAGAAAAAATACGATATTAACACTCCGATAGATACATTAGATATAAGATAATGTGGCAGTATCACATACCGGTGAGTAAACTACACTTTTCTATTTTTTTATGTACAAACATTATAAATCTGTTTAAGCTCATATAATACAATCATGTCGTTATGGATACATTAATATGTCCATTAATATATTCTTTAAAAACACGACCCATTTTAGATTATATCAATACTAGATTATTATGTGGTTAAATTTTTGAGAATTATTATTATTGTTATTATTATTATTAAACATAATATTGCTTAATTGATCTTGCATTTTACAGAAGAGAACTTTAAACTTTATAATTAATAGTATTGATTACTAGGTCGAAAGTAAAATGAATAAATAAATAAATAAAATTATAAAAATTGAATGTATCTTTTCCTTTTAATGTGAAACAGATTGCCCACAAAAGTGCACATAAGATTGATTAGTGGTTCTTTTTTTAATAATTCACCAATATCATAATTGGGAGCTTATTGAAATACCTCAAGTCATAATGTCATTTATGATTTATATCCACATCCATATTATAGTTTAAGCAATTTATTTTTTTTCTTTTTTTTTAAGTTTATGCAATTTCACGGGAACATGTAAATAGTTAAATTAATTTATTTATTGTTCGAAATCGAACCTAAATTTTTTTCACTTCAATTTATAATAGGATCTCACTACTTATATCAAATATTACTTCATCAAATTTCATTTAAATGTAAAAACAACAACTTATCATGAGTCTAAACATGCAACAAGCATAGAATAGCGATCACAATCTTAAGGCTCATTCTGCATTATAAAAAGAGTTGTGTTTATATAATTTAATTTATCTATTATTTATCTATTATAGATTTAATTTAAGGGGAATATATGACATACTCCCTCCGTCCCATAAGTGTGGTGTACTTTTAATTTATTGTGAGGTATAAAATATTAATTGAACCACACTAACCTAGGACGACCGATGAAGTACTATTTTTTATCTATAATAATCTATTATTACTACTATAAAACTATGTATTCTAATATTTTTATTTATTTTTATTTTAAAAATAATTTAATAATTTAAATTATAGTACAATATTTATATATTTTGATACAAGATAAGAATCTTTTTGTATTTAAAATTTTCAAAAATTATGATAAATTTCTATATTTTTCATATAAATATTTATTATTTAAATCTATTACTCATCAGTTGCAGACGTCATTTTGAAAATAAAGTAAGAAATATATGTAGGAGTGATTAAACAACAAATATTATCCCAATCTCACATTTTAAATAATAATAAATCCAGAATCTCTCTCTCTCTCTCTCATATGCATATATAGATTGTTGTGTACACATACTTTATTTATTATCCAACACAAATTCATAAATAACTCCAAACTGTACATATAGACACACCCCACCCCACCCCCCACCTATGATGGGACCCATTTATTGACAAATCCCATGTCTCTTCCCATGTAAGTTATTATTCTCTCTCTCTATCTCTACACCTTCTTCTTTGTGAAGTGCGTGTGGCCCCAGCAGATCCAGAAACTCACTCCAATCTTCTCTCTCTCACACAGCACACCCTTTTCGCTTTTTCTTTTGCCTTTGCTTGTTTACAAATTTAAGCCTCCTTTCATGGCCTTCTTTTCCCTTTCCAATACCACTAAAATCATAAAATCCCTCTCACACCTTCTTTCTCTCTCTACAAAATGTGAGCTTTCGCAAAGTTTCTGAGCGAGTTTCAGTTTTCTTCGTGATGGCCTCTCTCTTCTTTGAGCTCCTTTTTGTCCTCTGATATTTTTCTCTCTCTTCACATATCCTTTTCCGCTTTTGCTGTAAGTGGATGTACTGAATTCTCTATGAAAAACGAGCTGTTCTTGTGTTGGTGAAATAATGAGTAAATTCTGTACTCGGTTGTTGAAGCTGTGATTTGAGTTTGTTTTGGTTTCTCTCTCTCTTTTTGTCCAGGTAATTTCCAATCTTCGTTACTTTTTTTTGAGATAAAATGGATTTTGGGTTTTGATCTTTTTGTTCATTTTCTTCTGGGCCGTTCTCTGTTCTCAAAATGCGTGAGTATGTGTGTCAGTGTGCCAGTGTGTGTGTGTGTGTGTTTCTTTTGTCTTTCTCTCTGGGAGAGGTTGAGATTTGGATGGTGGGCTGATGATTCTGATGTTGTGATCTTCTTATAATATAAGACAATTTCTTGTTTTTTCATTTTCAATTTTCTGTGATGAGGCAGTAAAAATGCAGAATTATAATCCCAACCTCATTTTTCCTTTTATTTCTCCTTGAATTCTTCTCTCTCTCTCTTCTTACTTTGTTCATGGTCTAGATTATTGGTATGATGTTATATCTTATCTTGTTTACAATCTGATCTTTGATGAGGAGAGGGTTTTTCACCTAATGTCAACATAAGGAATCTTATTAATGTTTTTTCTTGCTTTCAGCGTTTCTTTATTCTGCTTAGCTGGAAAATGTCGGCTTCATCTTATCAAACGAAAAAGTATTCCTGGATACTGTTTGTTCTTTTATGGATGTGCATTTTCGTATAAATGTTAGGTAGAAATTAGGATGGTTTTGAATTATATGATCTCTTTTGAAAGATACTATTTGCTGCTGCTTTGCTTTTCATATTTGATCAGGTAGTTCTTGAATCTTATTTGTATTGTGTTTCATTTGAAGGTTTGAACTGTTGATCTTCGTGTATTTATCGTCTCAATGGGATACAAACAATGTAGGTTAGTCGTTGAAGCAATTTGGAGTTAAAGAGAGGATTAATTTTAAGAAAACTATGTGACATGCTCACTTCTCTGAGTGAACTCAATGCAGTTCATGATTATTGATTAGTATTGCCTAAATAGTTACATTCTCTTTGATTGATTATTCGTCTTAAAGGATTTCGTATTTGTGAAGGCATCTCCTTCTGCTATCTGCTAGACAGACATTGAGTGTTAGGGCCTCATTGTTTTACATGACAGAATTGTTTCTTCACAATTTTCTTGAAACTTTCTTGTGAATGTGATGTCGTATGTTCAATTTTGAGGGATTTTGAGTGCCTTACTAAATTCCTTTACTCTTGTTTTAGGTGAGTTGGAGCGAATATGCAGTGCACTAGCTACACGCCCGTGCATTACCATGCGAGGGATCTTAATGTAGGTGGGAGTGGCTATGCTTGGAATCTGTATGATAGTAATGGCAGCTTCGGAGAAGAAAGAAGCTGCAACATTTCTATGCCACTGTGTGACCAGTACCTAGGTTACAACAAGGAGGTGTTGAAGCAGATCATTCAGAATCATGAAGCCACGTTTAGGTTTCAGGTATTTGTCATCAGGCCTTTAACTTTGCTTGAAGCGTTGATTGAACCAAAATATTGATATATTTTGTATTCTTTGTTCGTTTCATCTGACATAGTGGCCATGCGGTCATTTTGGTTCAAGTAGTCTCCATTTCTAAGTGAATCTTCATATCATAATATTTGATTACGGGAGGAATTCTAGAGTGGGTCCTCACAACAAAATGATATTAGAGCTACCTTAGGGTTCTATCAACGGGGCCTATCTAGTTGCACGGTTTCAACTAGTATGATAGATCATCACTTCTTCAACTGATTTTTGATAAAACCTGAGTATTGAATTTGTGCTTATATACTTACTACTTTAGTTGGTGTTTAGTTGTTTAATGTTATCTATTTCCCAGGTCCAGGAACTACACCGATTATACAGAAGGCAGAGGGACTTGATGAACGAGATGAGAGTGAGAGAACTCTTCGCACAGCATTTACCATCAAGAACATCAGAATCAATCCATTCCTCGTCTCGTCCTGGAGCTGAATTTTCTCAGAAACCTTCTGCAACAGACTGGCTCCTCGGCAATCTTTCATCTAGTAAGTTGTCTGAGCCAGCGTCAGGGAATGCTCGAGGGCCTAAAAGTTTCGTTGCAGAGAAATTTCAGAAACCTACAACTCTACAAACTGATTCTTTCATAAGAAGAAACAGTGAATCTGATGCCAAATTTCTGTCGCCAAGAAGTGAACAAAATGGAAATGGAGTTATCGACCTTGAATTTGCAGCTGATACGTACCATGATCAAGTGAAGACATGTCGTACTCCTGAGAAAATTTCCAACTTTCAGCCAGCTAGTCATTCAGATATTAGTTCGATTAAAACATGGGAATTATCTAGTTTTACTTCTGATCTCAGGAAAGTAAATTGTTTCATTGATCTCAACGAGCCCATTCAGCTGGAATCATTGTCTGGTCCTCTTGAAGCTTTTACTGGTCATAGTGAGACTGTCAACGACGAATATGTTCCTGTTGAGGCCACACCAGAATCTACAGATCCTATAATACACTCACTGAAGAGTGGTGAAAGCTCAGATGGTGTAAATTCATCAATGGCTATTGATCTGAATTCCGTGCCTGTCAATTGTTTTTCGGAGACAGAAATGACTATTGAAAGCTCTCCTTCTGAAGACGACGGAGCCATTGTACACAACGACATCAGTGACAGTCAGTTGAAAGATGGAAGTTACATTGACTTGAATACTGATGTAGACGAGCATTCTCTGACTCCGTCAAGTTCAGCTCATCAGATCAAATCGGCAGAATTTACAGAGCTGAAGGGTCCGGTGAGCCCAGAGAACGAGGAACGTTCTCCTCCAAGAGGAAAATCCGAGGATACTCAACTGGAAACACCTCTATCATCTGAACAAGGAGAGGGAGAGCCATTTGTTGAACTTGAAACTACTGCTGCACAGACATTAGTTACGATTTTTTCTTCTGGGGTACAGGAATGCACCGGCGCTGCAGTGCTCGAGCCACTAGCAAAGTTCAGAAATCTATGTTGGTTCGCTGAAGTTGTTTCTTCCACTGGAGACGCACTAGAAAACATGGTCATGAAACCTGAGACAGATGCAGCTGAGATTGATGAAGGTGAGGAAAATGCTCTGAACTCGTCTTGTTTTTATAAAGGCAAAGGAACATGTAATATGTCCAGAAGGTCTGGTAAGGGCCAAAAGAGAGGAAAGAAGCAACGCAAGGACTTCAAAATGGATGTCTCCAAAGACGTTCACGTTGTTGAAGGATTTCTCGGAAAGGGTCCATTGAAGAGAAAAGCAGGCAGCAATGGTTGTGCAAAACCAAGAAAATGTTCCAAGTTATCTCCTTCAGATGTGACCAAGAAGTCAATGAGCTCGATCTTGAAGCAGTCGGATTGTAGCAGCAAGCAGGGTGTTGTGCAGAGCTGGGGAAGGACGAGGAAACGAGAAGGAGGGCGCAGGCTTAGTAGGGCTAGTAAATTCTTTCTCATAAGGGGTGAGCTCGCTTGATTGTAGGATACCTTGCAATACAATAGCATATTTGTCGTTGGAATTAGATTCGTGAAAGGATGATGATGATGATGATGATGATGTTAATGAACATTCTTGTTCTTGTACATATACAAATGATCAGTGTTGCTGAGAAACTGGTTTGAGCAGTAGGCATTTAGTTACATGAGAATGAGTTGATGTGTTGTAGCAAATGCAATGATTAATATCATGATGATTGGGCATTTGACTTGAATGGTTATGAGGCATAATTCATTGAATGCAACAGTTGAAATAGTCTCTTGTTCTATTTCTCCATTTTATTTTATTTTATTTTGGTTTTGTATTCTTTTCTTCCTGTGTGGCTGGATCATGGATGGGGCTGATGGCAAGCTGTTCCAATTTTTTCTTATTCAATTCAACGTCGTCGTATCATGGAAATTTGGGCTCTGTACTACTATCCAATCTTACTCACATACGGCTTAAAATGAGTCGAGTTATTCGCAAGCTATTCGGGACTCGACTTGATAAAAGCTCGTTAGAAATTTTATTGAGAAGTTTGTTAGCTAAGCGAGCCAAGCTTGAGCACGAAAGTATTCGATTCGTTAGCTCATGAGCAAACTCGTTAAATGAATTAGCTTGAAAATATAAAATTATTAATTAGATATCTTATATTTTATACTATAATTAGTAATATTTGAAAGAAAATGTTAATGAATTCTTTTAAAAGAAAATAGTAAATATATTATATTATTTTTTTGAAATAAAATATATTATATTATTGTGAATAAAAAAAATTATACTTTAAAAAAATAACTAGTACTCCCCCCGTCCCCCAAAAGTGTGGTGTATTTTTAATTTGTTGTGAGGTATAAAATATTAGTTGAACCATACTAACTTGGAACGGAGGAAGTATTATATTTTAAATGTAAGTCTAAATTTAGAAAGCTCGTTTAGCTCGAATAAGTTTGTGAGCATCAATGTATTCGGTAAATAAAGCTCGATGGTCGACTAAAAAATAAACGAGTCAAGCTTGAGGTTGGCAATATTCGCTCGGCTGGACTCGACTCGATTACACACCTCTCACATTCCAAGATCGTTAAGGACATACTGGGTTGATGAATTACTTGTATTGTAACTTTGAAATTAGGTTTTTTTTTTTTTGAGAGATTGAAATCAGGTTTGTAAATAGAAAACGATCGTTTTTATTAAAAAAATATAAATATAGTCGGAAGACTGAACTTGGAAATAAAAAATATGGGAAGACCATAAAAATATAAATATCATTATATAAGAATATGGATATCAAGCGGGGATAGCTCAGTTGGGAGAGCGTCAGACTGAAGATCTGAAGGTCACGTGTTCGATCCACGTTCACCGCATTTTGTATATTAATTTCGAAAAATCAAATTAAATATTTTATCTATCGTAAGGGCTCGTTTATCATAGACATATTATACACCCTAATCACCCCTACCAAACATATATTGTCACACACTTAACACGTTTACCATTTCAGGCTTCAGCTACATAGTAGTAATTTGCAACTTACGAATCAAACTTCTTCAACTGTCTTGCAATTATATTATTCTTACTATATCTTCTATATTATTCTTCTTTTCTAAAATATATTAATTATTCCTCATGTGTTATTGTGATGAGTCTTTCCATATTTTCTTTTTCGTACTCGTAATAATAAAATGAGTTTTTCCTTTTAAAAAAATATATATTAATTATTCTTTATGAATATAAATTGTGTCTAGCTTGCAACAGTTTTAAGATGATGTCTAATTTGCAGCTATTCCTAAAAGTTGTGTCTAATTTGCAATTATGTAATTTCAAAGATTGTGATTTTTTTTTTGTTGCCAAAACTCTATTTTTGAAAACGACGTCAATTTGATAATGGAAGTTTATATCCAATCCACGTAGGAAAAGTCATTGCATAGATTTATGATTTATCTAATTTATAACCCAGCTTTTAGAAAAAATTAGAGCGTATTATCTTGTTTTGCCGTACACTTAGAAAAATGTCCTTTTCACAATAGATAACATCTCATAAGCTATAAAAAATAACTCATTTATATCAAGTGTAGTCAAAAGACTCAAAACATCCACTAAATTTATACAATAGTGCCATAATTCTTCAAACAAAATCAAACATCTTTAATAAAAATTAAATTGGACTGAGATTTTAATGGTTGCAAATTTCTACGAGTATTCAATTTGTAGCAATTTTCTTTACAAAAAAAAAATAATAATAATAAAAATAAAAAATAAAAACAGAAATGTCAATAAAGATTTGCTAGGCGCCATTAGTAGCAAGTTTCGACATTTATAGCGTTACTCTAAAATAATTGAATCTAAAATTGGGATTTCGAAAATCTGAGTGAAGAAAAATAAGATAAAGCGTTAACAACATGAATTTTACATGGGATATACAACAGATTGAAAAAAAAAAAAAAACAAGGCAGGCTGTTCATACTAAGGAAAGCCACACAACTTTTGACTAGATTTAAATTGATCGAAGAAACAACCAAATATATACAAAACCTTTTACTACATAATCAAAATTTAAATCTTTACTATAACCAACCAAATCATCCAGGCAAAAAAAAAACATTTAAATCCACGACATAAAACAAGTTGTGAAGCCTATGAGTAGCATCATAGTTTAAGACTGTCTGAAAAGCAAACCAAACGATAAATGAAGCTCAAAACTTACAAGGCTACCTCGAAATCGAATGGCAAGCTGCTCGTGTATTTATCTGAAATCTCAAACACTCGGGCTGTTCCATCGAATGAAACAGATACAAGGAACTCTCCACTAGACGACGTAGCAATGGACTGAATGGCATCGAAGTGTCCACTCAGTATTTTGGCACAATCTCCAGATAAACTGTCCCATACTCGAATTTTCCCATCAAGGCAGCCAGTGGCTATATATCTAGAACCAGCAAGCCATAGCAAACATGTCACCCCCTCCTGCAAAACATTCAACTAATCAGTGATCGAGTAGGGCACAATCCAAAAAAAAGAAGTATTTATGATGAGTAGCTAGTTTTGCCAACCTCATGATCACAGATGCAACGTGGAGACGAATGCTGATCCCAGATTATAAGCTTCTTATCCATGCCTCCGGTTGCAACCCTCCAACTATCCTGTCTAGAGCTACAAGGAAAACTAAAAATATAAATGTTCAAATTTAATTTATATCTATATCTATGTCTTCCAGGAAAGAGGAAGAAGTGGCAGGACTAAACCTTGCTTGAAAAGCAGCACACTCTACCGAATCTGAATGTGCACTCAAGGAGCTAACAACCTGTATATCGAGATATCATGAGACCATTCATTTGTGAAGGAATATTTTGCTTATACCGTCTAGCAGTATATTTTGCTTCTTCATCATTTCTTAAACGTTTTAGCAGCACTCAAAAAAATATACTGCTACACGGTATAAGAAATGATGAAGAAGCAAAATAAGGTCGAAAAGCACCTTGCCAGTAGATATATTAACAACGTGGACAGAACCATCAGTTGAGCCTGTAAGGACAAGAGCAGAGTCGGAGCTGATTGTCAAGCATGTAATTCCTTCACTGTGATAAGGATGACCTTGCAATAAAAGTACATTTTTTTTAATCAGATTTTAGTAGAGATGTAGTGTAGTCATAATTGTAGTAACAAACAAGCAGAGCTCGAGTTTCACAGTAATCGCAATGCTGCAGACTGACATAAATGTTAACAAAAGAGCAAAATGACTATATATACCTCTAACAACATGGATAATTTCCGCATTTTTGGGGTTCCAAATTCTCATAGTTGCATCATCAGAACCACTGCAAATTGTTTTACCTTCAGAAAGTAAAAAGTAGCAGATAGTGAAGCTACCAATCTACAAAATCATAGCAAAAGGAAAGGTCGAGATTGGATTTTCTCACAACACAACAAAAATGAAGTTAATAATACCATCGGGTGTAAAATCTCCACAGGTGACACTACTCCCATGACCTGTGAAAACATTGAGATAAGCGTGGTCGTCGTCCTTGTCAGCATTCCACATCCAGATTGAGGAATCCTCTGCACCAGCCAAGACCAAATGTCCTTTCGGATGCCACCTGATCCACTGATCAACAATTAACTGTTGATAAAGCATACACGAGAAGTAAACCACACTATTTTTTTATCAACGTAACTTCTTAAATATCACCTCGATGCCTCCACTAGGGCCCTCGAGAGTGCATTTCAAATCTCCGTTTGCTACGTCCCACACTTTAACTACTCCATCCAAGCTTCCAGAAGCAAGCAATTGTCCATCCATGCTAAAGGATAAACTAGATACAGAATCTTGGTGGCCTGTATGTGGATGTGTGAGAAGATGAAACAAATGAATTGATGAACTCAAATGGTTACAACTCTTCGATAAAAACAAAAATGAAAAGTAAGTTCTGGTTTAGTAGTACAACACTTCACATAATACTGCTTTTCCCACGACTGTCTTACAATTCCACTTTAAATATGAAACAATTTAAAGGGATTGATTATGTGCTTCATGTTAACATCATTGTCAGTGTTGCTAGGATTACTTTGATAACCATGCAGTAATTCAACGCAGCAAAACTAACATGTAAATAGAGCATTATTGCATACAAAAATATATAACATAACAAATGAGTAGACTACAGAAATCCAGCCTGTGTGTTAGATAGAAGTCTTTCCACCAAACTTGTCTTTAAGAAATAATGTACTTTTTTATATATTGCAATCATCCCTCCAAAGGGATTCAAAACAAGAAAAGATATTTAAACACAAATATTTAAATCTCTAGTAAATCAAAAGCATGAATTCATAGTATATCAGTATGAGACAGTAAAAGTGCGAGGAGGGAGGCGAATTCCACACCTTCCAACTCAAAAGCCCAATCCCCTTGACAAATCCTCCACATAAATCCTTTATCATCTCCACCTCCAGTTGCCACTAAAGTAGCATCTGTTGGACTACACGTAGCTGTGTATACTTCACCTACATGCATATATAAAAGTATAAAACACATTTATTTATTAAGCACAAATCTTAATTAATTAGGTGTTCTATTTAAAGATGGATCAACTACGAGTGATAAATAGCACAAATCTGTGGTGTTCTATTTAAAGATCAACTACGTACGAGTGATAAATAAAGACACATTAAATTGCAAGGTTAAGGGACTTGTCTTGGCTTAGTCAAAATATATATCACTTCCTACTATGGGAGTGATGAGAGTAATCCTAACATTTTCAAAGATTAAAAAAAAAAAATTAGGGCTGGGGTTTTCTAATCAACTACACCGTCCTTGTAGAGCAACATAGATCAACAAAAATCTCTAAGAATATAGTATAAAGTAAAATAATTCATATATTCAAAAAAAAAAAAAAACCATGAAAGTAAGAATAGTATAATAGGTCACCTGTATGACCAGTGAATATATGTATAGAATCGTCATCATCGTCTGGAGCCATAAAAGGATAACAGCAGGTAAGACAAAAAGACAATATGAAATTGTTATTCTTGCACAAATTAATTAATGCAAATGTAGATTAATTTTTTGGTGCCGCAGATTGGCAGACGACAAAGTAAAGGAGAAGTAAGTTGATGAATATGGCCAGGGACGGAGCAGGAATTTTATATAGGGGTCGAACTTTCTCAAAGCATTAATAATATTTTTCGCACAATATTATATATATTTTATACACAAACATTCAAAAAATATTATAAAGATAAATTACTTAGTATTCCCTCCGTCTCAATAACAAAGTCTCTCTTTCCTTTTTCGTCTGTGCCAATAGTCTCATTCAAAAATTGGAAATAATGAACTCTTCAAAAGACTTGAGACCTACCACTTTTTATTCTTTTACCCTTGTTTCTTAATAACCGTACACAAAAGAAATGAGATTGTGCTATTGGGACGGAGAGAGTAATAATTAATAAAAATAACTAATTCCAAATCTGACCAATTATACAGAAATGACTGCATAAGATTAATATTCTAGTTTAGACTTCTATAACTAATTTTAAATTTGATAATATAATTTTAGATAATAAACATACATTTTTCACTTAATCAATTCAACACCATTGCCGCCCTCTGCCATATTCAATCACATATAAAAAGTTCCAAACAAAATCACTTTTCCTCCTCCAAATTAAATTTCATTGTTGATTCTATCTATCCAAAGATATAATATGTTATTTAATTAAGTAAAACTCAATCTATTTAAATTAGAAATTTTAAATCATTTTGAGATTGAGCTTGAATAATGAACTTAGAAATTTCTTTATAATTAGTTAAATAATATATATATATATATATAAATATATTTTTTATTACACAAATTTATAAATATTTATAATATGTACATATATATAGGTAAATTAGAAAATTTGAGGGGCGGCCGCCACCACCAGCCACCCCCCTAGCTCCGTCTCTAAATATGGCTGTTATTTTGTGTTGAATGGAAGAAGGTGATATAAAGAAGAAACACGCATAGGATTAGGAAGATCAAAGTCAAAGATGGAAGAAGAAAAGAAACATAAACGCTAATTATAAGAGTTGTTTCATAATTTAAAGTTGGGTAATTCTAAATGTAGCCTCCATTTTACTCTCTATAGTCTTCTAATTAAAATAATAATTAAAATTATATTAATTTTACTATTTTATCCCTATAGCCTTAAATATTAAATTTGATTTTTATACACAACCATATTTTTAACTATAGCCTCCTAATTAGTAAAATAATAAAAATTAAACACGTTATTATTATAACCAAACTGCCCTAATTCTTAAAAATGTACAGAATTTTCCTAAAAAAATGTACATAACAAATAACTACACACGACCTTAAAGAACTGAGAACTACACATGACTGGAGAAAATTACAATCTGAATTTGAAAAGAAAGCACACTCATACAAAAACATTTCAAAATCTCATCTTTATTATTCAGTCACCACAAATTCGTCATCTGCTACGACTACGAGCTTTTCATGCTCCACCCTCGCTCCACCGTTGACTATGAAGTTGCAGAAGTAATTGTACATGAATTCCGCGGTTCCTCCAGATCGATTGATCTCAGCCCACGTCCGACATGGATCCGTTGATCAATTCGCGCTTTCAGATCAGTGATAATTGATCGAATGAGAAATCTGCGGCCGATTGTCACTTGCACAACGAATTATTTATATTGTTTTCTTTATGTCGTACGAATGACCATAGCCCCTCTTTCACCTTTTTTGGATGCAAAGAAAATCAGACAATTTTATCAGAATCGTTGTTGATTAAAGAATTTTATATAAACTGTTTGTTGTTCATCTTTATTAATCGAATTTTACAGAAATAGTTTTATAAATGAGGGGCTGTGAACACAAAACGTGGGCTATGTATTATTATTATTATTATTATTATTATTATTATTATTATTTCTGGCTGCAAGGGTATAGTAGTAAATTCATTATTATTTTTATTATTTTTTTAAATTAGGGGCTATAATAAGTAAAATGGGAGCTACATTTAAAATTACCCTTTAAAGTTTTAAACCCTAATTAAATATTAAAAAGCCCAAGCCCAAGCCCAAGCCCAATAATTAATTAATCATATAGCGCCCTATATTGCGCGATGGGCAAGTCGCCCAGATAGCGCAGATCGCTATCGCTATTCGAAATTGGTCTCTGAATCACGTTTCGATTTGCATGGGCTAACACACAATTGCACTAACAAGTATGGCTGAGAATTCTGTAAACCGCGAGCCGTACCGAAAACTCTCAATGCCAAAAATCGAAACCGTACCGATAACCGAGTCGGTTATAATACCGGGTTATCCGAAATTATCGGTAATTACCGAAAGAAAAAAAAAATGAAAAATTCCACCCCTGTTTCTTTCTTTTACCCCTGTGATTTGATTTTATCACACACACACACACATGCACACAACCACTTACAGAATTCAATTAAAAAAAAATGGAAATGAAACCATTACCTTTCTAATCTACCAAACAAAATTTCTTCTCTCATTTTCAACCTACCACCACATGCACGCAAGACTTTCTCCAAATTAGTGACAACGCCGCCGTCAAACGGGAGATGGAGGAGTGGATTAAGATCCAATTTCGCACTAGCAAGTTTTTTTCAAGAAGATTGAAAGAGGTTGAAAATTGAATTAACTCTGCAACTTGCTACTTGTCGGGAAAAATGGAGAACGCCGAGAGAGAGCGAGAGAGAAGAGCGCCTATGCTTATGGGCAAATTTGAGAGCACCGCCGACGAGAGAGACAAAGAGAAAAGCACCTTGGCCGGCCGGAGAGAGCGACGCATCAACGGCGAGTAGAAAGCGAGAAAGAGGAGGCTGACGCGGCGATGCAGTAGAAGAGTGGGTTGGTCTGACGGCTAGGGAAATTAGGGATTTGGTATTTTAGTGTTTTGGATTTGGGTCAAGCCATCAAGGTCAGAGGTATAATATTTAATTGATTCTATTTAAATTAAAAAAATAATATACAGTATATATTAATATAAAAAGTTTCGGTAAATCGGTTTAGCTCTCGGTTTTCGGTAATTTACCGAAACCGAAAATCCTGAAAATCTTCAACCGAATACCGAACCGAACCGTTAATTGTCGGTTTCGGTTTATCAAAAATCGGAAATAACCGCCGGTTTCGGATATTTACCGAAAATCGAAACCCGAATTCTCAACCCTAATTGCACGCGCGACGTGTGCGATTGATAATTATGTCTGCAGTCCAATTAAACTAAGCCCTTATATTTTATATGTGTAACGACCCGGCTTCCGGACTGACGGCTGCCCCACAAACCATCACGAGTCCTTTCTAGCGTGTTTTGTCCTCACTCACACGCTTCCTGAGAAAACTTCCCAGGAGGTCACCCATCATAGAATTGCTCCAGGTCAAGCACAATTGCTCCAGGTCAAGCACGCTTAACCTTGGAGTTCTTCCACAATGAGCCCCAGAAAAGAAGATGCATCTTGATGGTATAAGTAGCCCAATCAATTCCTTTAAACTCTCCTCGAATATGCCGTCCCATTCCGACATATTCTCGGAATTCCTCTCATTCGGGTGTGTTTCGGTTCGTTTCTTCCCGACCCTCCACTTTGAAGTCTTATCGGAGCCGCTCCTTGTCCGTGCCTCTGCACCGGCGATCACTCCGTACTTCTGCCCCGGGCGTCACAATATGTACATGTACTACACTCATCTTACATATGATAGAATCGTATATATATATATATATATATATATGGGGGATAGATTATATGAAAACTTTATCCCCTGTAGAAACTAGAAACCTTTATCAGCCCTTGATCTTAGCAGATCAACGATTAGGATCAATTCATAATTAATATATATTTTTATATGCTTGTGGGATTTAATGGGGGTGATTATGTAATTCATTATAATATTGTAACTGATGCTTTGCTTAATTTACGGGATATGAATGCATGTGAGCATGCCGTAATTGATTTTTGTCCTATCATTTCATCTTTAATTCTCTCATTCACGATTCACCGCTGTTCTAACTTTAAGTTTTTTCTCAGTTTACAGTCATTCTTCTTTTCTATACTCGACTATATTTCAGTTTTCTAATCACGATGAACATACCAGGTTCTTTTTAAATATATTGTATTATTGTTTTCATGATTGTTTATACATGATCTGTATGTAGCAGGGCCTAGCTATAATTCTGTTGGAGAAGAGTTGCACATTCCATCTTCAACTACTGATAATGTTACATTCAAACATTGATAATTCTATAGAAATTTATGCAGGATTAACATGCTGATGTACAGATTTCTTTCTGAATATTTTCATCTGATTTACATGCTTTATGATTCTCCACGTAATGCATTATTGATATGCCTCCGTATGCATTATTTCATGTAAATATTGAATTTGTTATGCATTTATCTGTCAGTTCACATAAGGTTATGTTTTTTTGTTTTCATATATGCATTATCTTAATATTTTGTGTGTCCTCATAAAAAATAGATAATAGTGATGCACCATCAGTTGATAATGTGCACGTCGAACATTCAGCCGGGTCAACTAAGGAATATATACCTGAATGCAGCATTGATATAAAACCATATGTTGGACGTAAGTTTACTACATTAGACGTTTGAAATTTTATAAGTTGTATGACAGCTTGTGGGATTGACATACGTCTTGGACAAATCAAACGACAATTGATGGAACAACTACAATAAGATATGTTTATTGTAACTCTGAGGGGGTTAAGAATGTTGGTTCCACTGGTGTAACAATATTCACAATCTCTTTTTTTTTTTTATTCACCTTATGTCTCTACTGGTAATTTCACAATCTCAAAGTCGTTATCATCATCAAATGAATGATATTTCTCCACCATTTCATTTGCACCTCTGAATTCATATTGCCCCCTATCATTTTTAAATTTTGTTCTACCTACAAACACAATTTAAAAATTAATTTGCATAATGCATAATTTCTACGACAAAAATACATTATTTCTACTACGAATATGCATATTAATCTCAATTCATAATTTCAATGCATTTTTGTCTCATTTTTCACTGTTAACGTTTCTCATTTTTTCCCAGTCTTAATTATCTTCATTTGTTTTGTGTTGTGTTTGTTAGGACTTCTCGAATCTTATGTCCACGTGCTGATTAGCATATCAATAATTAAATATAGTTTTTATTTTATATGTATTTTGTTTTGCATTCTAATATATTACTTAATTTTCTTAATAAATCATTAATATAGATGGTGTTGATAATGTGATAATTGACTTTTTTTAATCAATTTTTGGTACTTGATATTATCATTAATTTTTTCGAGTACTGAAAATGTGTTTGTCTTTCTTATTTTTCAATTCGAAATGCATTATTGTAGTACATGAAAATGCATCATCGATCGTGTCATATGAAAATGCATTACCAGGTGTTGAGAATAATTTCTTTTAAGTATCAAGTGTTTTTAGAAAAATGCATAATGATTATTCAAAAAATGCGAAATTAATAATCGACAATTGCATTATGACTAAAATATACTATATATTATCTCAAATAAATGCATAATTATTTTTCAAAAAATGCCTAATTAATAATCGACAATAACATTATGACTAAAATTTATTTATGCATATTATCTTTAATTAAATTCATAATGATTGTTCAAATTATGCCTAATTAGATAAAAATGCATTATGAAACAAAAATAATTGTTTTCAACATATGCATAATGTAAGAATAAATGCAATTGAATTAAAAAAAAAATCTGCAATGAATGACGAAAAATGTATTAAAATTTATATATTATGAACCACACAAAAATGTTTAATCAATAATAATAAAACTTATTATCGTAATCTGCATAAGTAACAATTAAATTCATAGTTGATTTTTCTTTTTTGAAGGAAAAGGAATAATGTATAATGCATTATTAAAATATGCATAATGGATTATCAAATATGCATTAAGATGTGAGGTACTTCTTACATAAATAATCCTAAATCTGATTTTGATTATTAATTTTGTATTTTAGGAATGAGGTATTGCAATTCCACATTTGACGGCATAATGGTGGCATGGGAATTTATGGAAATATAATTTTGACGTTGTTATCCTTTTAAACATTTAAAATTAATAAATAAAAATTGTGCAATCTAATCCTCATCACACATGTAAACATCTGGTCCATTCATATCTCTTTGATCTATGGTTTACAAAAGTTTCTAGTTTCTACACTAGATAAAGTTTTCACTAGAACTCAAGCGCGGATCAAATAAGAACATTTTCTTAGGTGAGAAATAAGAACAAATCTGGACCCTTGATCTTTGTTGATCTACGGTCTAGATTTAATTGTGCATTTAGTTAGTGTAATTTATGCATTTAAATGTCAATGCATTAAGTTATTATAATTTATGCATTTAGTTTCTGCATTTTATGCATTTCCGATGTAATAAAAATGCATTGTTCTTACGTTTTTATATAAGATGTGTTCTTACCAGATCCACTCCCTATATAGATATATATATATGTATTAAAACAAAATAGTGGAATTGTAAATCAATTGCAATTCAATTTTGATAGCAATTTGATTAATTATATAAAGTTGAAGGTAATAAATTCTACACAATATTCTGTATAAAATATATAATTAAAATAGAATTGAGACAATTTAAAATGGAGCTTTTTTTTAAATAAATCTAAAAATATTTTATAATTTTGAATATGTGTGTTTTGAATTATTATTATTTTGGTTCTTATTGAATTATTTTATTATTCTCTTTAAAATTTTAACTTATTAACTTATTTTATCTTTAAATAAAATATTTTTATTATTCAAATTTATAACATATTTTTTATTTGTGTGTCGTACGGGCAATACTAATTTACCTGACAATTGAGAATGAGTTGTTGATTTGATGATTATTTAAATTAAAATGACTGCATTCTATAACAAGATAATGCTTGTTTACCCTGTCGTTGCTTAGGTGGGGTGGGTCCCATTTCTTCTATTTGAACCCACATTTTATGTTGGTCCTGCATGCATCAAGATATTGTTGGAACTATTTATATGTATATTAACACATATACCCTACAAACACACGTATACACATAGAATTGATATGTCACACATTATTTTTAGCACTTACCGTAAAACGATTATCGTGTAGTCCATATTTAACATTTTTTTTTCTTGTATCTTTTCCCTTTTTATTTACCCTTTTCCCTTGTAATTTCCTTTTCTAAATATTCTCGTTCAATCATTAGGACGATAAATAGTATTTTCCCTTCGGACCACAAGGAGGAGGAGAAAAAAAATCTTAGAAATATATCGAGTGTGGATAGTATAAAGATTTAATTACTACGAGAAATATCTTAATAGGCTTATTTTTATGGGTGATTAGGGTGTATAATATATATTATACACCCTAATATCTTATTTGATACTCCCTCCGTCCCGTCATAAGTGGCCACATTTCCTTATTGGGTTGTCCCATCATAAGTGGCCACTTTCCTAATATGGAAACACCCTTTCTCACACAAAATATGTGGGTTCCACCACTTTTTATCTTTTTACCCTTTAAACACTCTTCTCCTAAATACCCGTGCCCAAAAGAAAGTAGCCACTTATCATGGGACGGAGGGAGTATAAAGTATGAAGCCCTTTATAAAATTCGGGCCCATATGCATTATACTTATTGTTGTTATTATCTAATACCATCTATGAGGTGGTATAAATAATACTGCAATTAAATATAAGAATAAATTACTATAATTTCACCCTCTTACCATAATTAATATATTTTGCAGAGAATTCAATACATCATACCAAACACAATATTAATTCTTTATACGTATTAAGATATACAATATTAATTCTTATGTATTAAGATATCCCAACTAATCATATCAAACCTTATCCCATACTACGTAGCAAACATATTTTAGAAATAATTGAAGGAGCGTATCATCTTGTTTTACCGTACGTTTGAACAATTTGTTTTTCATAATAGAAAATAACATCTCATAAGCAATAAAAATGCCTCACTCATACTCCCTCCGTCCACGATAAATTTGCCACAATTTCCTTTTTGGTCCGTCCACAAAAAATTTGCCACATCCATTTATAATAATAGACCCCACACACTTCACTTACTTTTCCACCCACAACACAATTTAAAACTATATAAAAGTGGGACCCTTATTCCACTCACAATACAATCAACCAACAAATTATTAAAACCCGTGTCATCTACAATGTGACAAATTTATTGTGGACGGAGGGAGTATTAAGTATAGCCGAACTTCCACTAAATTTATACATTAGTGCTACAATTCTTCGAATAAAATCAAACATCCTTGATAAGAATAAAATTGGATTGAGATTTTAATGGTTGCAAATTTCTACGAGTATTCAACCCGTAGCAAATTTCTTTATTAAAAAGAAGAAATAGAAATGCCAATATAAATTTGCTAAGACCTACAATTAGCAAGTACGATTTTAGGTCGAATTACGGTGGAGACCAGGGCTAGTTTTGATATTTATTGTGTTATTTAAAATAATTAAATTTACTAAAACTGGGAGTTCAAAAATCTGATTAAAAAGAAATAAGTCAAAGCTTGAACAACTTATATTTCACAAGTACAAATATATCATTAGATATGGATTCGAATCAGTCATACTGTCTCACAAAAGCTTTCGTGATAGATACAACGGATGAAAAAAAGTAAGTTGTGTATACCAAGGGATACCGCACTAGATTAAAATTGATCGAAGAAAAAAACAAATTCATACAAATCCAGATATGAATCTTTTACTATATAATCAAGATTTAATTCTTTACTATAACCAATCAATCATCCAGGGAAATAAAAAATTAATCCACGACTCTCTCAACATAAAACAAGTTGTGAAGCCTACGAGTCGCATAATAGTTTAAGGCTGTCTGAAAAGCAAACCAAACGATAAATCAAGCTCAAAATTGATAAGGCTATCTCGAATGGCAAGCTGCTCGTGTATTTATCTGAACTCTGCAATCTCAAACACTCGGGCGGTTCCATCGATTGAAACAGATACGAGGAACTCTCCAGTAGACGACATAGCAATGGACTGAATGGCATCGGAGTGTCCACTCAGTACTTTGGCACAATCTCCAGATAGACTGTCCCATACTCGTATTTTCCCATCAAGGCAGCCAGTGGCTATATATCTAGAACCAGCGAGCCATAGCAAACATGTCACTGCCTCCTGCAAAACATTCGACTAATCAGTGATCGAGCAGGGCACGATTCTGGGGCTGTTTATTCTAGGTCTAGATATCCAAAAAAAAGAAGAATTTATGATACTAGTTTTGCCAACCTCATGATCACAGATGCAACGTGGAGATGAATGCTGATCCCAGATTATAAGCTTCTTATCCATGCCTCCAGTTGCAACCCTCCAACTATCCCGACGAGAGCTACAAGAAGAAATTTGTGCCAGTAGGGTTTTAGCAATCATGAAAGGTAGAAGAATATAAATTATATGCAACACTTCACAAGAGAATATCAAAATAAGTTTTGTTCTATCAAAAGTGGCAGGACAAAACCTTGCTTGAAAAGCAGCACACTCTACTGAATCTGAATGTGCGCTCAAGGAGCTAACAACCTGCGGATTGAAACATCAAAAGATCATTCATTTTCCAAGGAGCTGCGTTTCCGTTCCAGCATGCAGAAAAATATACTGCTAAACGGTATAAGAAATGATGGAAGAAGCAAAATAAGGTAAAAAAGCACCTTGCCGGTAGATATATTAACAACGTGGACAGAACCATCACTTGACCCGGTAAGAACAAGAGAAGAGTCGGAGCTGATTGTCAAGCATGTAATTCCTTCAGTGTGATAAGGATGACCTTGCAATAAAAGTACAATTTTTTTATCAAATTTTAGTAGAGCTAAACTGGAAATATCCTTTAGAAATAATTTGCAGATAAATTTATACGTAGTGTAGTCATAATTGTAGTAACAAACAGGCAGCTCGAGTTTCACACTAATCTCAATGCTGCAGACTATGACATAAATGTGAACAAGAGAGCAAAATGTCGTACCTCTAACAACATGGATAATTTCCGCATTTTTAGGGTTCCAAATTCTCATAGTTGCATCATCAGAACCACTACAAATTGTTTTACCTTCAGAAAGTAAAAGTAGCAGATAGTGAAGCTACCGATTTACAAAATCATCGCAAAAGGAAAGGTCAAGATTCACTTTTCTCACAACACAACAAAAATTAAGTTAATAATACCATCGGGTGTAAAATCTCCGCAGGTGACGCTACTCGCATGACCTGTGAAAACATTGAGATAAGCGTCCTTGTCAGCATTCCACATCCAGATTGAGGAATCCTCTGCACCAGCCAAGATCAAATGTCCTTTCGGATGCCACCTGACCCACTGAACAATTTACTGTTGATATAGCATAATCGAGAAGTAAACCACAGTACATTTCACCAACATAACTTCTTAAATATCACCTCAATGCCTCCACTAGGGCCCTCAAGAGTGCATTTCAAATCTCCGTTTGCTATGTCCCACACTTTAACTACTCCATCCAAGCTTCCAGAAGCAAGCAATTGTCCATCCATGCTAAAGGATAAACTAGATACAGAATCTTGGTGGCCTGTATGTGGGGTGTTTGAGAAGATGAAAGAAATGAACTGATGATTTCAAATGGTTCTTTGATAAAATAAAAAATAAAAAAAAAAGTAAGTTGTGCAATATTTTTGCATGCACTTCACAAGAGATTGTCCAGCAAACATTCTGATAAACTTATGGTTAAGTAGTAGAACACTTTACATAAAACTGATTTTTCCGTGACTGTCTTACATTTCCACTCTAAAAGTGAAACAATTTAAGGGATTATGTACTTGACGTTATCATCATTATCAGTGTTGCTAGGATTACTTTGATAACCATGCAATAATTCAACGCAGCAAAACAAACATGTAAATAAAGTATCTTTACGAAAACAATAACTTCCTCCAAAATATATAATTTTTCTCTGTTTAACAAACGAGTATCTTTACAAATACAATAACTTCCTCCAAAATATATAATTTTTCCCCGCTTAACAAATGAGTATACATGACGGACTACAGAAATCCAGCCTATATGTTAGATAGAAGTCTTTCCACCAAACTTCACTTTAAGAAATAATATATTTTATATCCAGTTCATATTGCAATCTTCACATCAAAAGGGTTCAAAACAAGAAAAGATGTTAGAAAAAATCAGATTGTTGGGAAGTAAACACATTTAAATCTCTAATAAATTAAAAGGATTTTCATATATCACACAGCTATAACTGCGAATAGAGAGGCCAATTCCACACCTTGCAACTCAAAAGCCCAGTCTCCTTGACTAATCCTCCACAGGAATCCTTTATCATCTCCACCTCCAGTTGCCACTAGAGTAGCATCTGTTGGACTACAGGTAGCTGTATATAGTTCACCTAGATGCAAAAAAACGCATTTCTTAAGCACAAATCTTAGGCATTCAAACCAGAGCAAAAATTTTTAAAGATCAAGTACGAGTAATAAATGCACATTAAATTGCAAGGTTTATGGACATGTCTTGGCTTAGTCAAATGAGATAATCGACAATTTTCAACAGATTGGTGATCCTGGGCCTGAGATTCGGGTAATACTACCCACTGAATCTTATCATAAACAACTAGCTAAAGCTAAAAAAACCATCACCTCTTGTACTGTAGTGTACATGAGGACTAAGACTTTCTAATCAACTACCACGTCCTTGTAGACCAACAGAGATGAACAAAAATCTCTAAGAATATGATGTAAAATAACTTAAATATTAAAAAAAAAAAAACTGAATTGGAATAGTATAGCTCACCTGTATGACCAGTGAATATATGTATAGAATCGTCAACCTCATCTGCAGCCATACAAGGATAACAGGGTAAAACAACAATATGAAATTGTTTTTTTCTTGCACAACTGACAATGTAGATTAATTCTACAGTCCAATTAAAATAAGCCAAAATAAAACAGAAACTAATATGTTCACACTAAATTTGCCACAGAAATCAATAGATAACGCTAGTTATGAGTAACATAGCATCAATTACACTCCGGATTCTGAATACAAATGCTAACTAGCCCAAGGGCTCAGTAGCAGCCAGCACCTGCCCTGGATTTCCAAACTAGTCAAACCTATGTGTTGTGACAGAAAATCAATAAACAAACCTCTGGTGGTATCATACAGGATGCACTCACATTTTTCTGTGTATTCCCATTACAACCAATCATCAAACAATGTGAAGTGATTCACCAAACAACACATGGGTTTTGGAACAATTAATGTTTATAATTATTTTGAAATCAGGCTTTCAAACTTTATTCTTTTCATTTTTTTCTTGTATCTGCTTTCCTTTTTGTTAGACTAAAGAAGAAAATATATTAATGAAGTAGCCAAGTAGGTGATATATTGTTGTTTATTCCTATCTTACTAATATAATACGAATTAGGAAATGAGCTACAGAAGTATCATTTTCAGGTAGCTTTGTTGATATAAATAAAACTGCATTAAAATGTACGCACCAAATTCTTCTTCTCCATCAGAGCCACCTTCCTCATCCGCGTCAGGGAGTTCTGAAGCCACAATCAGATCAATCAACACAAAAACATGCAAAAGCACACTAACATATATTCTAAGTAGATAGAGCGTGAACCAGCATGTTTCTAACAAAATAAATTCTATAGAAGATAGGTTCTGCCGTTCTGGCACCTCAATTTACAAACAAGCAGGGCTAGTGTAATGAATCGCTCCATCAAAATCAATGAAAATAAAACAAAATAAAATAACAACACAGCTTCACAACTGTACCTTCTTCATCAACCTCATACTCATTAATTATATCGCTTTCATCTATAAAAGTTTCCTCTCCAATATCCTCGTCGTTGACTGGAGATGGCACATTCATTTCTAAGAAAATAAACAATCAACTTCAGTCACAAAAGCTAAAAACGATCAAACAATACATCAAGAAAATTATATCAGATTATGATATTACTGCACTAATTGGTTCACCATAGGTAATCAAATTCGTGCATCAACCACCCTAAAGATTAATAACATATAGACATACATCCATAATTTGTTCGTTCGCATATTGTCCATTTACTAATCTAATCATATTTTTTAAATCTTCGGCTATTAATATCAGATTGAAATTAGGAAATACGAATTCAAAACTTCAAAAAAAAGTAGAAGAATTAAACTTGCCTTGACTATGAAATATAGACCAACGGGAATTAGGGTCGTGTATCAGGGTTCAAGTCTTATCTGTAAATTGGAATTCATATATTCATTTCATAATTCTTTTTTATTAACGGAAAAGGGAATTATAGTATATTTTATGGACTATGGCTCATCAAAAACTCGAAAACACGCTATTTGAGCTCGAGCTGGGCTCGTCAAAAACTCGAAAACATGTTATTTGTGCACATAGCATCACATAAGAAGCAGCTCGATAAACTCGAAAAACGAACTAATTAAATAAAACGGAATATCGTTCAGATATGGTACAACTCGATTCGAGATATTGGTTAATTGGCACGCATGAGTTCAAGAATATCGAAACAAGTATTTGTTTTTCTGGATGGAACATGAATTATGTCTGCGCGCAGGATTATGCAAGCAAAACTGATGAATTCAACAAAAATCCATTTAAGGAAAGAGCTAGGTACCTTAGACGTTGTTACTGGCTCGCCGATGACGGGACTGGAGTTGAGACGCGACGGCGGGCGCGGCGGCGACGGCGGGGTGTGTGGATGGGGAAAGAAGGGTTTTTTTCTTTTTCTTTCAATTTTTTAATGGATTTTCGGTTTGGGTTTGGGAAGAGGCGAAGAAGAGTCAACAGAGATTGACCAATGTTGATTTCATTTTTGTTTTCTTTGTCCTTTAATTTTTATTTTTTCTACTTTATTTCTTTATTATACTTTAATTTAGTACTTAGTTCTTTTTTCTTTGATTAAATTCTCCATTGCCTTACTTTATTCTTCTTTAATTTAGTAATTCTTTTTTATATAAAATCTTATTTCTTTTTGTTTATTGGTGTTTTATATATTCGAATGGGCTAGGTTTTCCGCATTTATCAAATCCTAATGGGACGGGATCGGAAATTATTAAATGAGATAGGTTTGGGTAGAAACATTAAATTTCATAACGGGTTTGAGCAATTACTCGCTACCGCTACCACACTTAGGACTAGTAAATGTGGTATTGATACTCATCATAATCTCTATAATAATTTTCTAATTCATATTGGATATGAAAAAAAAAAATAGATTTTCTTGGATGTGCACATTGATCTAAAAGCTTTAGGTACATGATGCTTAGTCATAAAAAAATTTCAAAATTATATTCAATATTGGTTATCTCTTTTTCTATTGGCTAACACGTGACATGCATTGGTGAAATAAAATACGAGATTGTAATGCATAATGAATAGAGAACTCCATATTGCATGCACGCATGAGCATTTCAATTTTTTCTAATGTCCAAAAACCATCTATTCATCATAATCAAGAAATCGAAAGTGTTCCACAATTTTCATAGCTAGAATAATGCAAATGAGAGATTAATTAATCAGATCAGCTAGCATGTTCTAACATGCAATTCTCCCTACAACATAGGTTCTTGATTTAAAGTAACAGAACTAATTGTCAAGCAATTCTTATAGTAGCAACGAGGTCCGATCTTCAACTGAATCCTCTGTACTTGAGCTCTTGATTAGCAGCATGTTGCCTTCCCTTGAGATGCTGTTCAAACAAGTCTTGATTCATGCAGGGAACACTGCACAGCTCACAGATTACAGGCGCTTTTGAAGATTTCTGCCCACCTCTCTCTTTACATAGCTGACACTCTTCAATCTTGGACTTGTGCTTCTTCCCCTTGAAGTGCATACCCAATGAAGCCACATCGCTGCACCAGATCTCACAGAGCTCACATCTAGGCTTCCCTTGCCTTCCTTTGGTGGTGGCCGTGGTGGTGGTGGTGGTGTAAGTGGTGGTTCTGTCCCTCTTCATCTTCATATACTCCATCTTCGCCTTGTGGGAGCGCCCTTTTACGTGCTGCTGCATTGTGAGGGCGCTTGAGCAGCTGACTTGGCAGAGATGGCAGACTAAGTTCTCCGCAGACTTCTTCATCATGCTGCTGCCATTGTCTTCTGCCTTCCTCTTTAGGGACGAACGGGGCCTAGATGGAATGCTGTTCTTTGGGAGAAGTTTGAGCCCTTGATCTTGATTAGGAGAGAGATTTTGGTGCTGCATTCGGGCTGTGTTAGTTGTTGGAGTTGGATTGGGCTGAGGAATAGGCCTCAGAGATGGAGGCTTGGTCTGAAGATTTGGATTTCCACTTGAACATGGCAGCTGAGATATGAGGAATAGAATAGTTAGGTTAAATTTTTTTGAAAAGAAATCAAGAAAATTAGTTATGAATATGTTGATAAGTAGTTTTTTTTTTATACCAAAAGTTTCATTTCATTTGATGGTGATATCCAATCTTGAGCAGCTGAGGTTAGAGGTTCGTCGTGTGATAGTTCAGTCGGACCTTGCCATGGCTCCTGTTGCATGACAAGTGTAAGAAGAAGACGATAACCTCAACTACATTTGAGGATTTAAGAAGAAAGTGATGAGTAAATTTGGGATAAAAAAAACAAACTCACATCTTTTATCATAAGTAGTCCTCCTGTCTGAGTTTGAGGCTTTGGAGATGAACTAGGAAGAGTAAGAAGTTGGAGAGATGGTTGTACCTTCCTCGAGGAAAAGCCCGGAGGACGTTCTTGAGAGGTCGTACATTTGTCCATCCACTCCTTGAAGTTTAAAGTTCGATTCCATTCCGTAGATGCAACCTTGCATCAGGTTTGTTAAGAATGCATCAGAAAGTATGTAAGGATATTTTAATGTGATTTAACTATTGTTAAGCTGTTAGCTGCATTCTTGCCATGAAAAATTTAGCAGAATCAAATTTCTTGGACACTACCTAAATCTGTAGTATCATACACTCATGCTAAGATAATTGTCACTACAAAATAAAACTATAAATGCTATATATTGAAGAAAACATTATCACAGTTTAACTTGTACAATACACACACACATATATATAAATATGTATATTATATATATATATATAAGTCATATTTTGAAATAATTGAAAACAAAGAATACATTGAGTACTACATGAAAATGCCTACAACCATAAAAATCACTAAATGTACAAGCAAATGAATAAATTGAGGCTACAAGAACTATGACAGGAAAATTAAAGGCACATATATATATTATTTTTTGAACAAAACAGGCAGATAATGTTTAAAAATTGAAGAATATGAAGCAAAGATGAGGTGAGAACCTTGCGATGGTATACTGCTTGTTTCAGCATTGAGGAATCTGGCTTTTGCTCATCATCCATATTTCGATAAACTGTCACATTTGAAACGAAAATTCAAATCAAAATCGTTGGATTACTTAAAAATACTGTCTAAAAATTGAAGGAAAATTGTGTAGAATGCCTCATATGATCGCAAACAGAGTGAATGAATGCTTTTCTTTTTTTGGTTGTTTTTATGTAAAAAGAATAAGAAAAGCACGGTTTTTTATCGATCAAGACAAGGTTTTTTATGTGTGTGTGTGTGTGTGTGTGTGTGTGTGAAAATTCTTTCTTACAAGAATGAAAACAAGTTTAATTAAATGATAACTAGGAACATTTACTTGAGATTTTTGAGAAGAGTTTGGCCAAAATCTTCAATATTTTTAAGATTCTACCAGATTGTAAGATCACTAACAGAGAAGAGAAGATGAGACTCCAACATCTTATTCGAAGTTGAAATAATATTTGGTGCTTATCATAAAATTTCAGTTTGATTATTAAAAAACTGAGAAGAAAAACAAGTTCAGGGATTCGGATTTTTCGATAGTTTCATTACAAAAAAAATTCATGCAAGAAAAACTATGTTTACCTTAAATTAGTGGAAGGAAAATCTTGAAAAAAATTGGTCTTGAAATGAAGAATTTTTATCTTCAAGCTTGTATATATTTTTTGCTCTGAAGAAAGAAGAATAAACGAAATAATTATGTTTATGGAAGAGCTTTGGATGATAGTACAGTAAAGTACGAGTACAAAATGCATGCATGCCTTTTCTGCTTTAGATAAACCTAAAAATTGAAAAGTTAAAAAAGAAATCTAGAATTCCTAAAAAAAAAGAAAAAAGAAATCTAGAAAATTAAAATAACCAAACCAAGAAAAATTGAAAGCTTAGAGTATGCAAAAATGTATATTAAATTAAGGATGTTTCCTTACACAGAATGAATTTATAAATAGTCTATTGTCCTGAATTTGGCGTGACGCTAATCTAGATAATGTAACACAAAATGTAAAACTATTGTTGTAACATGTAATTCTCTCAAAAAACAAAACAAATTTTATAGGCCAAATTATCACTAAGTCTGAATTTTGATTTTGCACTCAAAACTATCAATTTTGCTCCTAAATTTTTAAACTTTACTCACATTTTGGTTTTACACCCAAACTATCAATTTTACCTATAAATTCCTAAACTTTACTCGAATTTTGATTTTACATCCAAACTATCAATTTTGCCTATAAATTCCTAAACTTTGTTTTTTTGGAATATCATCTAAATCAACTTTCCGGACAATTTATGTGACACATGGCATGAAAAAGGCAGACGTGACATTTATTTTTTAAAATAAGAAAATCATATTGAAGCATTTCCTTTTTCCCTTTTCCTTTTTTTTTATTAAACTTGTGAGAGAGAGAGATCATATTACTGCTAGCAAAGATGAGAGTGAGAGAGAGAGAGAGAGAGAGAGATCATATTACCGCAAAGATGAGAGTGAGAGAGAGAGAGAGATCATATTACTGCAAAGATAAATTGTCAATCTGTAAATGGACTCATCATTTGCCTACCTATGTATGTGAAAAGAGTAGTATATCAAAGTTTCTGAAGAGAGAAGAGGCCGTACAATTCACAGACCGATAAGTGCAAAAAATAGAGCAGGCAAATCCACGCTCAAAATAGTCGAGACTTTCCTGTGTATTCCAGTAGTTTGGAGGCAGATCCACGCTCAAAATAGTCGAGACTTTCTTGGGTATTTCAGTAGTTAGAAGCTATACAAAGTTTGTGCCAGAAGATTTTTCGTCTGGAAAATCAATCTCAGCTACCTGTTACCGCACACAAAGATAGCAACTTATCAGAAACATTAAACGTGTAAATAATCAAATACTGACTGCTTTCTACACAACTCATATCATATGAGCCGACAGAAAATCACATAATTTTAGCTTCATTTTAACTCCTTCAAAATGGCAACTAGAGACACTTCAGAGATTCAGAGACGGGGTAAATGTCACTCAGAATGTAAGAAATTGCAGATTCTAGAAAACGATTGGCAATTGTTGTAACTAATACATTTAAAAATATTCTATAAGAAAAGATTAAATTGAGAGTTGCAAGGAACTCAACATATATCAATGAATCAAAGTTTATATGCACATCTTAGTGACAAGCATGAAAAAGAAAAACATGCATAATGCTTGTCACCTTTAATCCAATAAACTTGACTTGAAAATAATTGGCTTATTATATATAGTACCTCCAAATTATGGGAGTGTATGATCCTTAATGACTGCGGGGACGTCCTCTTCATGCATTTCAGTATCACATAACGATTGATTATCCGCATCATTTAATGCATGACCAGCAGGTGCCAGATGTGTTTCCGAGGCTCCAGGAACCTGGTTCAGGGATAAACAAGCGAAGGTCAATACAATACCTCAACATACATCTAAATAAACATAAGAAACTGGTTTTAAAAAATTCAATATATAAAAATGCATCAGCCCACCGGGGAAATTCTATTCACATGGGATTATTTTAATAATATAATTTCCCAGCCGAGAGTAGCAAGATATGATGAAAAGAACCCAAAATATTTACTTACTATTTGCCACAACTTTTGATCTGTGAACAATGGAATAAAAATTACTCCTCTATCTAAAAAACTTTAATGTGGTCGAAATTTTAGTCAAAAAAATATCTATGCGTGAAGTGGCCGTGTCCTATTCAGAAAAACAGCTTCTATGTACTTAGGAAAAATCCATAAAAAATTAAATAAATTAGTGGGAAGCGTTGTTCAAGTATATTGAATTGTCGAACTATCAATATTAGTCTTAGGGAAAAGAGAGTATCAAATGATGAAAATCTGGTGAAAATATTTTAGATATTAAATTAAAAGAAATAACCTCTTGGGGTATTGACGATTCAGCATCAGGATTTTTAGTTTCTGAAGTAGCAATTTCCACCTGGGTTTTAGCTTCTTCCTTGTCATTCTGAACACCATCTGCTTGCCTGACAACAGTGGCATCATGCTGCAGAGGTTTCTCACTCTCTATCCCAGAAGTGTGATCAATGTGCACATTCGGATCGTCAATCTTCATAGCTTCCATCTGACTGCAATGAAGTTAATACAAGTCCATCAAACTCTATTGCATTCAAATGGATTGTATCAATCAGTCAGTTTAGCAAACATATAAATATCCACTCATAAAATTTTACCTATTGAAATTATCAACACCCATGCTAGCGGAGCTCGGTTTATTGGAAAATAACACTCCACGTAGAGGCTTTCCATCAATGATAGTTTCAATTGTATATCCATCAGAAAAGCTTTTAGTGACCTTAGCTTGGAAGGTCCTCTTTCCAAAAGAAGTTTGATATTCATTTGAATAAAAATTCTGTCTGCCTGCAATGGTAAAGAAGTTATTACGTATTTACATGATTGTTAGTTATATATTGTAGAATTTAAAACAAATAATCTTCACAAGGTCAAACGAGCAAGGAAAATCACTACAAACAGCGACCCTGGTTCAGCTAACTCCAAAAAAAGGATGTAGATAACTTCATAACAAAACCAAAAGGATAATGCAAAACCATTAAAAAAATGGAGATAACATAAGGTAGGTGTGTGATCTTGCCTGCTGGCATATAACTCGATATTGGCATGGGTTGGTAAATGGTAGTATCATGTTCATGTTCGGCACCAAAAGAAGCCTTCTCATAGCCAGGGTTAACCGTTTGTTGTTCTTGACATTTCAGCTTCAGTTGTTTCCTCATAGATAACTTCTCATTACGCCTTTCATCTCTGTCCATCTCTCTAGAAATCCCTGGTACACGAGCTAGTACAATCAATTTATGCTCTAACTCGGTAACTAAATATCACCTGCAAGCTTTCAAAGTGAGGAAATAAAACCTGTGTGCAAGTAATACATGTCATCTAGTGCTTCGAGATTTTTATTGCAGCCACCTATAAAAGCAAGAACACCTTCCATCTGAGGATCCAAACTTTCACCAGCCATGGAAAATCTGCCAGAAGGGCCTTCCCCCATTGCTGAAACTTTGATCCAGGCACCAGTTTCTGCATAAGAACTCTACATAATCATAAATGTTTCCCACCAGTTTCACACTTTAATCAGGAAATAATCTAATAAATCATATTGTACAACATTGGACAACCGTTATCATCATTTAGAAGTCCTGCACACGACAGCTTAAATTATGTATAAATAACTCAACTGTATCTCAACAAGATCGATCAGGAAATAGTACTATAGAGTCTGGTTTATTTATTCATTTGTAATTAAATATGTCAATGCACATTCTAGCAATCACTACCCAACCACAGGCGATTCCCATACATCAAAACTCATGCCTAAGATGTATCACGTGTCTCCAAAGTTTATCGAAATTTAATCATTCAGGTCACAAACGCAAGGTCGAAACACAACTGGTCAAGTTAAATGTCCAAAAAACAAAGCTATGAAATTGAATGGATTTTGAATGTTGCAATATGAAACAACTAAAAGATGTTGACTACTGCTCCCCTTACAGACTAGTAACCACCCACCCATGAGTTCCCGACGAACCTCATTGTCATCAAAGGTAGAGATCTCAGGTTCCATCCCCACACAATTCCCAATTCAAAAAAAAAAAAAAAAGTTGTTGGCCGTGGGTCTCAGAAGTTGATTTGATATTTTGATTACATTAACTAAGTAGCAATTACCACAAACTACTTACCAATGTCCAGCATATAGACATCATTGTACAAGTTCTGCTCGTCTGAGAAACCCCCAAAGACAAACAAGTTTTTGCCCAAACTAATTGTTGTGTGGCCACCTCGAGGTGGCAATAGCTGGCCAGTAGTGTTCAATTTGCACCAAACAAGAGTATCTGTTGTTCAATGAAGGAAAGAAAATCATGTCAATGCACATCTACGTACTAAACATAAATTTATAAAAAACAACCCTGTGAATGACATAAACTTTCAACAAAGAGAATTTGTGTGTACCAGCATCAAGTATGTGCACATCCGATAGATAGTAATTAGAGGAATCTTCACCACCGATGACTATGATTTTGTTCTTCCAAGATGCGCAGGTATGACTGTCCCTTTTACTTGGAGGAGTACCCGATGGGAACACACGTTTCCACAAGTAATTCTCTGCAAATAATGCACAGAAATTCCTGAACTATATGCCTTTATTTGGCTAAATCAACCAAGACAAAAATATCATTCATTACGACACAAGTGAAAGTTCTTTCATTTGGCATAATTTCCACTAAAAGCTATGGAACTTCATTCAAGCAAATTGTAATAAAGAAAGAGAGACAATGTCACTAGACATTTATTGGCCAAAGTAAGAAAGTAAATGCTTTTTAAGATAATTAAGTAGTCTGAAGCAAAATACAAAGTGCACATCAATATGCACTACAATCTGAGATCCAATTATATGGTTCATGCAGTCGTGACATTATATAACCATCAATTAACATCTTTACATCATCTGAAAGTAGTTTCAATTTTCAGAGTACAGAACTTCATTGACAAGTAAACAGATCGTAACTAAGAAATAGTAAACAATGTCGAGGACAAATTTCAAGAAAAGAAATAAACTTTGCGACAAAGTAAAAAGTTCATACCGGTATCCAATATGTAAAGATCATCATAGTACATTTCACTGTTCTCAGATTTGCCACATCCACCAAAAATGAAGAGTCTTTTACCAATAAGTGCTGCACTGTGGCCTTCTCTTGGTTCTGGAGTATCACCTCTAACACTTGGTAAGACCCACGTGTTGGTGGCTATCATGGACGAAAAATATGCCAACATAGAGTCAATTACATAATCACTGAATAAGGTAAGTTTAAAGTTCCTTGTTTTCTAATAATCACAAAAATAAATATTTTTTTCTTGTAACATTAAATCAATTGAAGTTATCAGCAAAAATAGGCAAATCTTTCACGAATAGTAGAAAATATCAATTTCAAGAGATTAAAGAAAAAATAAAATAGAAAGGTATTCTCTAAAGGAGAGCAAGAAATGAACGGAGTTGCAGAATAAAGAGTAAATATATGAAAAGAATCAAGCATGGCCATGTTTAAAAATCCTGCTCCAAATAACTAATGTAACATTTCAGGAAATAATGAAACCGTGTATGGATCTGAACCAAGACAAAAGGCCGATAAATAATTAAAATTGTAAAAAATGGGGAGAATATATAAATATTGAAATGAACGAAGAACTCACAAGTTTGCAAAATGTGCAAATCGTTAAGTGGCCTTCTCCCGTCTGTACCACCAAATACAAATAGACTATCCCCGACTGTGGTACAGCTATGACTGTCTCGTGGGATAGGTGGTGTTCCTGTTAGAACGGGCTCGCTCCAAACCATATTGACTGTGCACACAACATACTAAATTAGAGAGCTCTTCCAGAAAATCAAATCTAATCAGAAGAACAATGTACATAAACACAAAATCCATGAATTAATCATGTTTTATTGAAATCAATGGAACAGTAATTCAAAAGTTTCCCATGTGGATCATACAAAAAATACAGAGAAGTATATGGAAGCTTCCAACTCCGAATTAAACCACCTAAGAACAAAACTATTGGTAGCATTACTAAAATCTAACGACTCAAAAGTATATGAAAAAAAGTCAAGAATGCCATTCATTTTCAACAACCAAGCACTCAAAAAAAGATAAAAACTGGAGTATAAAGTAAACCAAACATATAGAAAGATTCACAATCCACTCAGGATAAAACTCAATGGGAGACCCAGATCTTGTAAAGTTCAAGAACTTGAGGAATAACCAAAACACACACAGACACACACATCCCAACCGCAGTTTCTGCAAGATAACTGGGACCACAAGGTTTTCCATCACAGTAAAAGAAGTAAGCAAGATTTCACAACACCCAAAAATACGTGCATTTTCAGCACCTAAAAAACCCACACATAATATACACACATAACGCAAACATATCATGCAAATAATCAATCTCTTCGAGCTCCAGAATCCAAATGTTCAAGAAGCATGATAAATGCACCCAAAAAACGAAAAAGAAAACAAAATAAAACATGTTGAAGTGACACCACCAAGAATAATAGCAACAATAAATGAAATAAAGCGGAAGAAATTAAATTACCAGCATCATAAACATGAACTTGATTCGTCTGGCACTGATCTTTCCCATAACCGCCGAAAACATAGAGAAGCTTGCCTCCTCCAATGGCGTTACATGTGTGGCCCCACCTCACCCCGGGCCCACCACCCCCAGCTCTCACCTGCACCTTCTCCCATCTCATCGCCATGCTCTCAACATACAAAGCCCACTTCAAGAATTCGAACAATTGAACGGAAAATGAAAAAAAAAATGAGAGGGAAAAACTGGTTGGAGTAGAGAGAGAATGGTGTTCAAGAAATGAGTAAAATTGGAGATGGAAGTAGAGAAATTTGGTTTCTAGGGATGTGGGTTTATGGGCTTTTTCATTTATGAATCATTAACAGCTCCAGCCAGAGATTATGAGTACGTGTGCCAGAATCAATGCTTTTTGATGTGATATGTGAAGAAGAACTTCTTGATTTTGGTGGGGTTGGGTTGAGGGTTTTGTTCTTTCTACCAATTTTTATTTGAAATCCAAGAACGAAACTGAATCCTCATAAAAAAATAAAAAATAAAAAACGAAATTAAATCCCATGAATTTATTAAATCATTTTTCATTATGCAATGCTTGTAAGCAGCTTTTAGCTTACAGATCAGAATATTAGACAGGACGGAAAAATAGGGAAAGCATATTTAGTCTCTATATTTTGAAATTTTCTAAAATCATATCCCAACCTTTTTTACTTTCTTTTTCTATTTTGACTTTCATACAACAATTAAAAAGACTTTCATCAATAACAAATTAAACATATGTCATATAATTATATAATAGGAGGTACCTATACATTTAAAAGAAGAGTTAGATTGCAAATTAAATCACAAATCCTGATTTACAATTGCAATACTACTTTTAAAGTATTGCAAACATATACACAAAATATTCAATTTTCGTAATTGGAATCGAGGTCAATTTTTTCAACTATGAAGTTAAATTTTTTTAATCCACGTGGCTTTTTCCTTATTTTTGCGCGGAACTTTTTAATTCATGTCTATTTTTTCATTTACAAACTATCCAATCCTTTTTTTAAAAGAATAAGTGATCTCCAATCTTAAACATCGTCTTTTATTTCTTAGTATCTACATATTGACAATGTTTGGATATAAAAGATGCAAAATAATTATGTTTAGGATTGGAAATCAATTATTTTTGAAAAAAATGATTGGGGAGTTATTTAAATGAAAAAAATCCACATGGATTAAAAAAATTCACGCAAAAAAAGGAAAAATCCATGTGAAAAAAAAAAACAAATCAAGATTCCGGCCATTGGAAAAATTGGTTGTGATTCTAATTGCGAAAATCGAATAGGTTGCGTATTACAATTGCGAATCATGGTATAGTTAATCTTAAAAGAATTATGTGCATTATATGGTTGCTAGAGTAATAATACACACGCATAAAATCGGTTGCATAGTAGATAAATCGCGTATCATGAATACTATTTAGGCACATAGATGCGGATTCAAACTCAATACTTAATGTAAGAGTGAGGCAACACAAAACTCTCCTTAATGAGAGGTCTTGGGTTTAACTCCGTCTGCGTGCGGGTGTTATTATATTTGTCACTTTATTTGGTGGTGTAGTGGTCCCACCTTTGTGTGGTGTAGTTGTCCCACCCTGCGTGGTGATGTAGAGGTCCCGCCTATATGTTGGTGTAATGCTTAATTTGATTATATATATATGTACCTTGTAATTCAAAAAAAAAAAAACTTAATGTTAAGAGAAAATGTAGGATTATATCACTTTTAAGGAAAAAAACATTAATAATAGTATCAATTTTTAAAAAGACAAATAACAACACTTTTGGATATTTTTGCTCCTAATTTTTTTTTATCTCAATCTATTTTCATCTTTTTATTTGTTTATATGTATCTTCTTTATTTTTTTATACATGTCGACCATGTTTTCGTCGCCGCCGTGAATTTCAAAGTCGTCATCACCGATTCACATGACCTAGTCGCCATTGTCGTCTCCCTTCCAGCGACCTCATTTCTTATACGTGAAATCACATATTAAAATTCATGAATTCACATATTAGAATTCGTAAATTCACAAATTAAAACCCGTGAATTCACATATTAGAATTTGTGAATTTATCAATTCTCGAATTAACATTTTAAATTTTAAGAAGATGTTGCGTGAAATCATAAATTTAAATTTGCGAATTCACACATTTGAATTTGAGAATTCACAAATTTTAATTCTTGAATTATCAAATTCTAATTCGTGAATTCACGCATAATGATAGAGGGATGGTGGGATTGAGGGGTAATTATGTCCAGAAGTACTATTATTTGTATTTTTTAAAAACATGTGCTATTATTAAGATTTTTAATCTTAAAAATGTCATTATCTCATTTCTCCCTATAATATTAAATACCAAGCGCGTACTTATTACCAAAATTAAGACTTCGCGTGTGCGTGTGTTAGCCTAGTGGTAGAGTGGTTAATGTCCGGACCAAAGGTCACGGGTTCAAGTCCACCGTCACGCGGTCTTTAAAAATTTCTTGTAATATTTGTTCAAAAAAAAAATTAAGACTTGTCATCAAATGAAATTGGACATACCACAAAACTACAAATGCATACAACAGTTCTCTTATTTTCATTAACTATTTTATAAAAATGGTGGACCTAACTCAATTTGTAAGATAAAAGTAGATTTAGGGAGGTATAAATTTGAGGAAAAATTTAAGGAGATGTAAATATTTTTGTGGGATCCACTTAATTTAGGAGATCTATTGGATAAACTTTTTATCTCACTTTTTGTTATTTTAGCATAAACTAGCAGGACATTACGTGAGTTGCACGTATAACATCTAATTTAAAATAACTAATTTATTATATAATAAAATATATTTGTTGATATTTTTTTTTAAATTATAATATTATTAATTATTGATTATTAAATTTCTACAAAATATTGGCAAGTATATGCTAAAGTCCATCAATCATAAGAGAAATTTGATATTATTATTATTATTTGTCTCAAATGAGCCAAATCCTTTGATGTATCCTTTCGAGATATCACGAAAGGTTACCTGAGACCAGTACACTTGACATATTCTTTGAAGAGCTTTGAGGTGAGTCATGAGCTTTGATCACCAGCTGTCTTTCTTTCACAGCACGCTTGATGACTCCTCAAAAATGCTCATGTCCCTCTTTGACCTGTTATCACTCCTTCGGCACCCAGTTGTGATTGGGTCCGGCTTTGTTGTTGAGGGTTCCATTGATAACCCATATTTGTCCTTATCTTTTGTGAGTGATACTTCTGATTGGTCCTTGAAAGGGTCCTTTCTTCTTTGCACCTTGTTGACTCCATTTTGATGAGGTCCAATTCATAGCTGGAGTTTGTCAGCTTGATACTGATGGAATCTTGATGTGAAGCTCGGTTGATTTTTCAGCTTTATAACCAGCTGAGATCCTTCTCAGCTGTCTTTTTAGTTGACCTTGATGTCTGTGCTGGATGACATTCTGTCTTTGATTTTGATTCCAGTCAGTTGGATTTATCTGCTGTCTTTGAGCTCTGTGATCAGCTGGGAGTTGCTGCTTTTCTTGGGCTTGGAGTTGCCGAGCAGTTTTCTTCTTTGATAGGACTGAGCTTGGAGAGCTGGCTTGATTATGTACGACCTCTTTGGTACATTCTTGGCTTGGTTCCAGCTGTGTTTGCATTGGCTTGAGCCATTCTTTGGTCTGATTCAGCATTGGCCATCTTCAGTTTCTTGATCAGCTGTGTTTTCTCATCTTTAAGCTCCTGATCATTCATTCTTCTGCTTATCTTTCTGATTTTATGATGATGATGGGTCCGTCAGTGATAACATCCCACATCATGTCGTGACGCGCGCTCAGAATGCTTTTGAGTCGGAACTTCCAGATCTGATAATCATCGACAGAGAATGTCGAAAGATTCCTGCACAAGGAAGATTCCATGACAGTATGCAATATAATGATTTTAAAAAGATTTTGAAAAAAAAAAGGATCTGTTCAGGTGACCACTATCAGCAAAGAAGCTGACTTGACACAGATACAGTGATCTTTTTAACCACTGCTCTGATACCAATTGTTGGTCCCAAGACGGATACCTTGGTGTAGAGGGGGGGTGAATACACCAAGGATTAAAAACTTTTCCAATTAAAACTCTTTTGAGTGAGTTGGTTGTGTCCGATCCAGCTGGAAGACAGCTTGATCGACACAGCTGGCTGTGTGCGGAATGTGGTGGATTTGGAAAGTCCGTCTGTCGCTTCAAATATATTGCAAAGCTTTGTTTCTCTTTTCAGTTAGTCAGTTTATACAGCTTGAAATGTATGCATGAGAGGAGTTAGCAGAATGCATAAAACAAAACAGTAAAGAACAAATCAATTTTAACGTGGTTCGGAGTAACACCTCCTACGTCCACGACCAGGTTCACTGGTAATTCACTACCACTTGGTTTCCAAGTACCAAGCAACTTCACAACTCTAACCTGAGTTGTGTTCCAACAGTTTACGGGCACTGTCAAGCCTACACCTTTCAGTTTGCGGGTACTGAAAAAACCTGACTTATAGTTTCCGGATACTGTAAAACCTAACCACTCGAATTACACGCTTCGAGCAGGCGTAACCTTGACCTAACCTTTATGGATTTGGGTATGGGTTTTCCAACTATGAACGAGTTCTTACAATGAAGAACATGGAGTATGATGAACTCGTTCAAACTAGGCTTAAGATATTTCTATTCTAATCTATTCTGCTTATGACTGAATATGTGAACAACTAAGAACACAGCTGACTGGCTGGGTGTTCTTGAAAGATTTGGCTTTGAAGATCGTTGTTCATTTTTCTGTTTTCTCTTTTTATTTCTTCAGTCGTCTCGTCAGCCTCTTTTCTTCAATGGTGAGGAGATATATATAGGTGGAGTGTTCGCCTTTTAATTATGCAAATATTAACCGCAACTGTACGGTGTCTATGTAGAAATTGGCAAGCAAGGTCGTATCCACGGAGACTAATTTTCAATACTTATGATTACTATTACTACGTCATTCTAACATATTTAGACTAATCGGAGTTTTAGGGACAATTACTAAGATGAAGACAATGACTTAAAACTTAAGAGAGATGAATTTCTAAGGACTAAGCATTGACAACTTGCAACGGATTAGAATTCCAACACTCAAGTCTCGTTTTGTTATCTCTTTACCTAAGGCGATCTCTCGTTCACTCGAGTCTCCTCTCGGACGACTAAAGTAGTTGATTACAAGCTAGGATTGTTGTCTCCAATCAAACACTAGCCTATAACTCCTAAAAGTACCTAGGATCACTCTACCCTTGCAAAACCACTCACCCTCTCGGGCTATTGCGATATTACACCTTGTGCTCGGTTCTAATATCGATTCACCCCTCTCTCGAGCCTCAAACCAACATAACAAACACATTTAAATGGTTGCAAATCATCAATACTTGAATATCAAAGATTTTAATCCATACAAATTGTCTAGCTTAATTCCCAAAAAGAGGAATTTAGCCAACCATGTCCATAATCAACACAAATCCCAAATCAAGAAATAAAAACATCTAAAATGCAAGAGAATAGAGGTGAAGTGACAAATCCAACTCTTGATCTTCAATATTTACTCCTAGACTTCTTCTTCTCCAAGTTTCAAGCTCCAACAATGGTGGATGGTGGTAGTGTGTGTAAAAAGTGTGAAATGTGTGTGGGTGGTGGGAGGAGTGAAACTTAACCTAGAAGAGAGAGCCCAAAAGCTCTATTTATAGGTTTTTGATGTGGGAGAAAAGTGTTATGGAGTATAAATCCGAAATGAGGTGGAAAAATGAAGCAAAAACGTGTTTTGGATAATTCTGCAGCGCCGCGCGCGGTCGCGCCCCTAGGTCGCGCGGAGAAGAAGAAAATTCCTTCTTCCGCGCGCGACATGAGCCCCGGCGGATTGTCCCGCGCGTGCATCCCGCGCCCGGAGGTGATTTTCATGCACGTTCCGCGCGCCCATCCCGCTCTCGATTGCGCACTTTTTTTTGTTTCAGCCCGTTCTCCCTCGTCCGGACTCCGAATTGACCTCCATTTTTTCCACGTTCTCGTATCGAACTCCTCTTTCTCATTCTAAGCTCCTTTCACTCTAATTCTACATCTATTTTCCTGCAATTATTTCAAAGCAAGAAAACAAGCGTAAAAACCGACAAAACATGGTTTAACTTTGGGAAAAAGGTTAAACGACATAGTTTTTCACTAACAATTGGCATCGAAAGCACCCAAAACATCGTGAAAAATCCATGTTTGTCATGGAGATTCAAACTAGCCGTTGGAAGAGAGCCGTTTGAATCTTACCTACTCTCATTGACTTTTGGCCTTTAACTTACGAAGTAGGTCTGCATCTGCAGAAGCTATTTCTTCTCTGATTTGACCGCGTCAGACAAGATCTTCTGACATCGGGATCTTGTCTTGGAGAAGGTCTTTGTTTTCGAGTTGCTAAGCATTTCTGTTGTGTCTTCAGCGTCTTGGACTCTGCTGCATCTCGACTCTGAGCTGTCTTAGACAAGTGTTGTATTATTAACCTGAGCTGTGTCTTCAACTGAGCTGTGTCATTAACCTGAGTTGTCTTAGACCTGAGCTATGTCATTGACACTAAGCTGGGTCTTTTACACTGAGCTGGGTTTTTGACACTGAGCTGGGTTTCCGTCACTGAGCTGGGTCTTGATACTGTTGGGTCTTTGACTCTGCTTGGTCTGCTCTGCTGAGTCTGCTTTGCTGAATACCTCAGTTGTGTCAACTTAGCTGTGTCTTCTGCCATGTCTTCTGCTGTCTTCAGCGACTCTACCTGTAAAATTAGAAACTCTATAAGCTCAAACAGGTGAGCTGGAAAAACACTTAGGCTTGTGCAATCATCTACTCGGTTGGGGTCAGGTGGGTTTTGGTATCAAATCAAAACTCTATTAATTTTCCCAACATTATGAATGAAGGGTTGTATATATAAAAAAAAAATAGAGAGTTCAAGAACCAATACTCTGGGTATAATATGCTTATACTTCATAGTCGAACCTAACTTAAATGGGTAAATCCTATATTAAGATTCCTTTTAGGGCTGCATAAACGGGTACCCATGGGTACCCTATTCATTTTTTTCGGTACTCGTACCTGAATAAGCTAAAAATAAATACCCGTATCCGTCCGTTTTAGCCAACCGGGTATCCAATACTCGGCCGGGTATACTCGATCCGGGTAATGGGTATCCGGTCTACCCGTTTAAAAAAAATGACATTTGTGTTTTTTCAATTTTCCACCTATTTTCAGCTCGATATTTCGACAATTTTAACGATGCAAATAACCATCAATAATTAAACAACAATAACAAATCAATACCAAATACGTAGTTCAAACACTTTAACTTCAATAAAAAATAAAGTACAAAATTTCAAATATTTCAATATTCAAAGCAAAGTAGCAAACAAATAAAATCCATACTAAATATACAAATAATTAATCAAATAATAATTATATACTATTCTATTTTATTTTTCTATCTAAAAATAATTATATATAATTAAACATACTAAATATTATATAAATAATAAAATAATTATTTGACCGGGTACCCGTACTCTACCCGTACCCAAAAATTATGGGTATAGGGTACTCGTTGCCCGGCCGGATACGGTAGGATACAGGTTACCCGAAAATCCATTTTCCGAATATGCATCCCTAGTTCATTTTAGGTTTTTAAATATGTTCTTTTGATGTATTGTGAAACAACCTTCGATATTATTATTGGAAGCTATTATTTAACTTTCTATTTCATACGAAAAGTGTTTGTCTTATATGTACATTGTCTTGTGTTAAGTGAAGACATTTAGCTCTCTTCTTAAGTTAAGACATGACAAATTCAGTGTTGTAGCAAAACCAATGAAAAAATTAAAGGAAATACATTTATATTTTGAATGATCCAATATATTAATTTTAAATAATACGAATTACATATATACCTATATTCAAAATTAAATTAATATCCATGAATACAATATATTAATTAATATATTAGTATGCATTGGTTGCTACGTACTTTATATAGTGATAGTTTATCATTAAAACCCAAAATTCTTCTATTATGCATAATCATATATTTAATATAAGATTAATTATCGAAAAATACATGACATTTATCTGTATTCTAATATGACTTTTGAAATTGGAACAACCACACAACGTCCCCTCCTCCTTCCTCATTCCTCCTCTCACAACCACCACCACCACCCACCACTATAACCAGTCATGGCTACCAGGTTCACCCCTTCCTCCCTCTCCCTCACCCTCACCCTCATATTTTTTTAATTTTTTTCTTAGAAACTATTTTATACAATTAAACTTGAATAGATTCTTTGATAAATGAATTATGCTTGAGCTTTATGGTACTCAACTTAATTTGACTCGATTAAAAATTATCAACAAATAAGAAAAGTAAAGTATAATAAATTACATAAAAAATAAATAAAATATAAATTAAAATTTTGTGAAGAGATGTTTCAATGATAAAGAGAAAAGATTGAAATATAAAGATGAAATTTAATACTAAAGACAACATGTTAGTTATTAGAGAAAATAATTATTAAATTGCTAACTTAATAAAAGTATAAACTTTTACCAAAATTAATATACAACTATATTAATATCCTAATAAATCTTAACACAATTCTCAAAATTTATGTTTGTCTTTTTTCTTTCACTTTTGAGTTATAGTACGAGTAGAACTACATTATTAATTAATTCTTTAAGGTGAGTTGTAGTAGGACTGTAGGAGTAGAGCTATTATTAATTTATTAAGTTTATAATTAATTTAATATAGATTTACACTATTGTCCTTAAAATAGATATAATAATAGGGACATATTAGACAAACCCAATTTTGTAAGAATCTGTTCTTTTATAATAGGTATAGATAGATTTAGAGTTAAAAGTGATTATAAGTAAGTTATTGTGAGTGCTCTTAACTACTTCATGTAAAAAATCAAAAAGAAAGAACTCATTTAATAAAAATTACGGTGCAATTGCTAATTTTAATGCAAGGAACAAAATAAAAATTCAAAATTTATAACTTAAATCATGCCAAACGTATAAAGGAGAAACTGTATCAGGATCTTAATGTGGTTTTCTTACTGTAAACATGTATGTATCTCTGACCAAAAAAAAATGTATACTTGTGTATTTACAATTCCACATAATATATCCCCAAGATACAATGATTTACGAGATGGTGCTCATTTAATATTTCAAGTGATCATAGTCTAGCTAAATTTGTTGATACTTAAAGTGTAATGATTTAAAAGTCAGGATTTTCTATCTTGACTTATAATCTTTAAGCAAAGAGCTAGCCCACTTCGCCAATTCCGCTATGAAAACGTACACATTAGTCAGACTATAAATAAATATATTATATTTGGATAAAATTTTGTTAACACAGACGACAATACATTAATTTAGTAACAAGATCAGGAAAACAAAAATGAAAAGGGAAAGAGGATAGACAGATAAATAACAAATATTAATTGAAATTATGCGAACTGAAATAGACAACAAAAATCAAGGTACTTGCATTTTTATGTGCACCAGAAATAATGACAAACATATTGAATATAAATTAAAAATCATAATGCCAAGATAATAGATGGATGCATCATCTATTAATAGAGATAAGTACTTTCGCCCTAATCCCACCTTGATTTTTCTTAATTTTATTGAATATATCACTCCTAATTGTCATGAATATTACTTCAGACAAATTGTCATGAATATTCGATTTAACAGATTCCTAATTGTCATGAATCTTTTAGGTATAAGAATTCATATGCGAAAATTTTGTATATCTGTAGCTGTTTGTACCTTTGTTCACTTATTAAGCAATTCACACACTTTACACACGCACACATTACTCGAATCCCAACCTCAAAATTGGAGGTGAAGCGTCTTACCAATTTTGAACAACAATTCATTATCAATCAGTTCACTTTTAAAAAATGCAAATTTGTGACTTCTATATTTCCAATTTCGGACTTCTCCCGATTAGGCAAAAAAGTGCACATCAATTAAAATATTTCACAATTTTCACAAACATTTTTAGACAAATCATATACAAGGCCTTTTTATATTGGATATTACTTATTTACTTCAGTCAAGGATTATAACATGTGAAGTACCTAAAGAGTTTGCAAACTGGAAAATATCAAAACATTCACATACTATAAAATATCTGGCTACGAGCACACACTCATATGAGAAAGATACTGAGTAGTTTGCACGCTATTGCACATGAGCACGAATTTTACAAGGTGCACACCTTGGGTACGACTGCTAGTTACCCCGTCGTAAAAAAAGGAGAAAAAGAAAAAAAAACCGATATCTTGTAATTAGCAGTAGTGGCCACGGATCAATTACCCTACAAGAACGAGGATCGAAACAAAACTTTCCTCAATGCACATCATCGAAGCATGCATTTTTCAGATATGTGGACACGGAACTGGGAGACTGGCAATAATTTGGGGTTCTGCAGAGCGCTCGTTAACCAGCTGGCCACTGCAGTCTTCAGAATGTTGCTACATGTCATCTAACTAGTGTTTCTCGAGCTATAAACAACATCAAGGGTTGAAAACTATAGGGTATGACAAAGTTCACCTGTTCCGAACCTGGCTCAAATAGCTTCTCCGTTCCACCATCATTCATGGCGCCCTCCAATCCTATGACTGCATTCCCCTTCGTTCTTTCATCAATAGAAGCATACTGAATGATATAGTTAACAATCAACGACACTGATGATGTGATAAAACATAAGTTATAGTTGAATTGGAACAAAATACAGAAGTTGCATTTAATACCTTCATTAGGCATTTACAAGCTTTGGACGAAGAGTATGTGGATCAACTTCTACTCGGAGGCCCAGTTCAGCAATTTGAGGAGTATCCACAGATCTCTGAAGCTCCAACTGAGCAACTAATTTTTGGTTTTCCTCATTCCCTTCGAAAACATTTCTCATTGACCAGATGCCCCACTCCCTTAAGAATGGATTATCTTCTTCAGTCACGCACTGCTGTAACAAGAGAAGAATCCCGTCTTGTTCTCTTATTTCATCTTGAACATGCTTCTTGCGGTAGCTACAGTTTCCAATGATGGAAACCACATCCCTGCGGAAACCTCTGTAAGGGCACTGATACTTTGAAGATCGTGAAGGTGATTCGTCTTTGTTATTGTTGCGGACCATCTCTTTCCTAATGATTGCTGGAGGCTCTAGGTCGCGGAGTAATCTAATAAGAAATTTAATTAGCCCAGCTGAGACTAGCATATCTACAACATCCCCTTCTTCATCCTGGTTCTCGACATTTGGACCTTGACATGCACAAATATCTCTTAATATAGTCATGGAGTAGCCCATGACGTCAATATCAGCTGAACCAGTTGGAAGAGGCGATTTTCCTCTAGTGCTAAAGTCAACATTCCCAACAGCGTTTCTCAATATCCCAAATAGGAGCAATGAAAAATCCTTAGAAACAATAATATCTCCAAGTTGCTCATTTAAAACTTCTGAAAGAATACTCAATAACAATGCTTGTTCAGCTCCAAAATTATTGATCCGAGCTACATTTGCATCCGAGTTCTCGGCTTCAGCAACCAAAGATAATTTGGAGAAAACTGGTGAAAAATAAGAGTCTTCATAACATATTTTGAAGAGAAGCAATTTCACCCAGTGCTCCCTAAATCCAACTGCAGAAGATGAAAATGTATAATGATTAAAAATATCCTATTACAAATACATCCTATTTAGTAGCAAGAATAGGCTATATAGTCATTATAAAATTGGGTACCTATTGTAACAGTCCGTATAATCTCTGCTACGATATCCAGTCCTGCGTCTCCAAGCAATTCGACCAATCGTTCATTGCAACCCTCAACGCATGTATAGATAACCATGCACAAAGCATCACATGTTTCCTTGCTTTGAACTCTAGCAATATCCAGAAACCCAAGGGGAAACATTTGGCGCCATACAACATCTCGATGTTGTTCACCAGCTAATGAAACATTTCCTAAGAGTTGTAATACCATATGAAGTGTCCTATTATCAGAACCAGAAACAAGCCTCATAGAATTGATGAGGGTTGAAATAATAACAACACCACTTTGTTGAATAAATAGGTTCTGGTTTTTAATTTCTCCAGCACACAAGTTTCTAAGTAGCTTAATAGATAAGAAAAGGTCTTCAGCAGAAACTTGAAGTTGAGATCGGCAAAGCCTGAGGACTGGTATAATAATATGCTTGCAGGCGAGGTCTAATCGGCCATTAGAAGTTTTTGCAGTTTCAATGAGACACTCAAGTGATTCCTTTAATGTTGAAGAGTTAGAAACATCTAGGAGCTGCTCAAGTACATAATCCGTTCCATCCATAATCAAAGGATATGTATGGAGTTATGGTGGTGGAGGCTACGAATATGGTGTTCCAGAATTAAAAACCTGAGATGACCAAATGATACAGATTAATGCACAATTAGTACTAGACTTCTGTCAAGCATCAACCAACAACATTATAAAAACAGAAGAAGATCTGCAACCCCTAATGCAACTTTGAGTATATCTTATGCTTAGTAAAAAAATTGGAAAACTAGCTTGCTAGCTATTACAGAGCTAATCTACCTTAAATCTCTACCAAGAACAATACAGTATAACAGAACAACAGGAGAGAAAAGGGTAATGCATCACTACCCACTAAGGTGTCCACGAAAACATACAAGTATTTAGCTTATATACTGACAATTGAGAAAATATAACAAAAGTTTGAAAGTAGTTAATATTTACAAGATACCAAACTACTTCATTTAACAATGTGGAAACCATTATAATTGTTAAACCTAACTACACGGTTAATCAAATGATACACTTTGAAATCAAAGACTAGTAGTTCTAGTATACTTTAATCATGTTACAGATCATCAAGAGCAACATGGAGGACCAATTCGTCAATCTCCCTCTAATGAAGAATTAAAATTTCTCCTACAACATCAATTTCACATTTTCTTCCTAATGCAATATCAACATCAAGGTAAATTCAAGAGCTGAAGTTTGTGAAGAACCTATTTTGGGTCTCAATTGGCCAACAAGTGCATTGTAGTTTCTCAATCTTCATCAAATGGATAAGTATCATAAAATGGTCACACCATGGCACCTGAATCGCTTATTCGCTTAGGATGGTTTCAACAACATCATTCTTAGTCATTTTCAAAAAATTATTGTTTAATTCAGCATCATACAGTACATGGTAATTCATGAATCAGGTAGTTACATAAGTAGTCAGGTTGATTGGTGAGAAAGGAAGCTCAGGTGATGATGCTGAAAGCGTTAAAAATTTATAGAAATCTATCATGCGGCTCGAATGATAGATGTGTCACTGTCATATACCGATGAAATCCTATATCACCAGCTGTAAACAAGCAATTTAGCTAATAGACACTAGAGATTTAACAAGTCAAGCAATTGGCATAAATTTGGTTGCAGATATGAGTTGTAGATAATCTAGGAAGAATATAGAAATAGACTAAGACTCCGCTTCGAATGAAACAACCTAAAGAAAATGGGCATTTTCCACTAAACACGCGAAATATTATGCTGAAATAAACAAGAACGGACCTGGCCGAACTTGGTTAGGACTCCGGAGCTGAATCGCGATTCGATTTTGTGAGCGGAAATGGAATGCAATCTGCTACTGCTGGTGAAGAATTACGAGGAAATGGAAGAAGAGTAGAACACAATCAATTCAGAATTTCGCCGTGGTGGCGGATTGGGTCGCAACGGGGTTACGGCGGAATGGAAGAAGAGGTCGGCGGAGCCAATGGAGCTTTCGGCGGTAGACGGTTTCCAGCGGCGGCGGTCTTGGCTGGGTGCTGCGGTACTGGAGCGAGTATAGAGGGAAAGGAAGAGAGAGAGAGGAAAAGGGGAAGAAAAAAAGTAAGAAGAGAGTTGGATAAAGTTTTTTTTTTTTTAACACAAACATTACAAGAAATTTTAAAGGCAGCGTGTGATGGTAAAAATATGAACACTATAAGTAAAATTAATTAAAATTAGTAAAAATCCTTTTTTCTATGTTATTTGAATCGTCTCGTTAGTTTATACTAAATTACTCGATAAAAATCTAAACAATATAATATTAATTACTAAAATTAGTAAAAATCCGTCTTTTAAGTATATTTGAACCGTTTCGTTAGTTCATGTTAAATCGATATTTCTAATCTTTGACAAAATGCGGAAAAAATTGTTTACATCTTCAAAGTAATATTAATTAAAATTAGTAAAAATCCTTTTTTCTATGTTATTTGAATCGTCTCGTTAGTTTATGCTAAATTACTCGATAAAAATCTAAACAATGTTAATATTAATTACTAAAATTAGTAAAAATCCGTCTTTGTATATTTGAACCTTCTCGTTGGTTCATGTTAAATCGATATCTCTAATCTTTACCAAAATGCGGAAAAAAATATGTTTACATCTTCAAATTTTTTTGTTCTTTTTTTAGCTACCTATCTCATATTTGATTCAATGTATATATTTTCTAAAAATCACTAATCGAGGTTTTTAAGAAAAACATGTATGAAAAATGAAAAAGGATTCCATGTAGACATGTTGATTAAATATATTTATTTAGTCTTCATAGGGATTTTTATTTACAAATTTTCTATAGATTATTATATATGAATTAAGAATGTATAAAATAAGGATTTATAAAAATACATTCCGAAATTGTTATTATTTTAATATGTATAATTGTTGGGAAAATTATAAGGTTTCGATTTGATACCAAAACCCAACTGATTCTCCAACCGAATAGATGATCGCGTCAACCTAAATAGTATTTTCCAGCTCGCCTGTTTGAGTCTTAGATGTTCTAGGTTTACAGGTTAAGGAAGCGGAAGACAGCAGTCGACCCAGCTGTGTTCACGGAAGTCGAGCAAAAGACGACGGCGTCAACCTTCACTCGAGTGATCCAGCGAGCTCGATCAAGCCGAAGAGAATTCGAGCCGAGTTCAAAACACACTGTCCACGGTACAGAACAAAGGAACTATCTCCGAAGACTCCACTTCGAGACGGTCCGGCTACGAATTCAAAAGCCGGCTCTAAAGGCGAAGATCCCGGAATCGAGGAAGTCAACCTACCTCGACCAATGAGGGATTGCCGGATCGACGCATCCTAGACTTCAGAACCTAGGATGTGACACAAATGAAGACAGGTGCAGATACGCCCAACGGCAGATCTTGTATTTAAGAAGAGTATGTAAGATTCAAACGGCTCCTCCAACGGCTAGTCTTGAATCTCTACCTATATAAATCCGTCTTCAACCTCAGGATCAGACACGAAAAACTCTCTACAAGCTTTCATTATCTGAAATCATCATTCTTTCAAAAGCTCTCGCGAGCTTCTACATAGATCAAAGAACACTTTATCTTAAAGTGTTTCTAGTTAAGAAACTGCTTAGTTTTTCGTCTGTTCCCTAGGCCAAACTCATTGTATATCTTAAGCCTAGATTTCGAACGAGTTTATCATACTCTGAAGTTCTTAATTGTAAGAACTCGTTCATAGTTGGAACCCCATACCCAAACCCAAACCCAAACCCAGAAAGGTTAGGTAAAGGTACGCTTGCTCGAAGCGCGTAATTCGAGTGGTTAGGTTCTTCAGTACCCGTAAACTGAAGGTGTATAGGCTTGACAGTGCCCGCAAACTGTTGGAACACAGCTCGGGTTAGAGTTGTGAAGTTGCTTCGTACTTGGAAACCAAGTGGTAGTGGATTACCAGTGAACCTGGTCGTGGACGTAGGAGGTGTTACTCCGAACCACGTAAAAACTCGCGTGCTTCTTACTCTCTCTTTACTTTTGCTTTACATTCAGCTGTGTACTAACTCCTTCATATCATTGCATACACAGCTGCTCTCCAAAGACAGCTGTGTCTCTCTAAAAGTTGCACAACCTGACTAAGCTGAAAACGTTAAGTTAATCTTTTCAAACTGAGTTTTTCTAAGTAACCGAGCTAAGTTTTCAAACCACCACTTTCCGCACCGCCAGCTGAGTTATTTACCCAGCTGACCCTCCCCAGCTGGATCAATAACTGAGCTCACCAACTCTTGTGTTTTAACTTGAAAAAGTTTCGAAAAATCTACTTGGTGTATTCACCCCCCCTCTACACCAAGTACTCAGCTCAGGGACCATCAATTGGTATCAGAGCAGTGGTTCAAAAGACTACCGTTTCTGTATCAAGAGATCTCTCTTGACACTCTGTGTCAGTGGTCAACTGAACAGATCCGTTTTTCAGAAAAACTCATCTTATTACATACTGCACATGTCTGTCTATGGATTCTTATCTTAACAGGAATCTCCCCACCTTCTCGGTAGACGACTATGCAATCTGGAAATTCAGATTGAAAAGCTTCCTTTGTGCACATCACGACATGATGTGGGACGTCATCACAGACGAACCCATCCTTATTTATAAACAAGGAAATGAACTCTTACCTGCTCATGATGGAGGACAACCAGAATACCGGCCAATTCTCAAGCCAAAGAAGGATTACTCGTCAGAAGAACGAAAGCAAGCTGGTCTGGACAGCTTCGCAAGAAACACCATCTCATCAACAGTCTCAAACGCCTACCTGAGTAAGATCATCAAGTACGAGACAGCCAAAGAGATGTGGGAAATACTTGCCAAGCTATGTGAAGGATCTGAAGAAATCAAAGAAAACAAATTCACAATAGCTTGCCAAAAATTCGACAACTTCAAGCAGCTAGCCAACGAGTCCATCGAAGCGATGGAGCTAAGGTTCTCAAACATAGTCATTGAGATAGAGACAATCGAATCGGGAAGTATACCAATGGGAAAAGAATCTAAAGGTTCTTTCGATCTTTTCAAATTTGAATGGAACACTTACAAGGTAGTTCACCAAAGTCGAAGTGACTTGGGTGATCTATCTACGTAAAGGTTGTTCTCACTCTTAAAAGCCAACGAATACAACTTGAAGATCACTCAAGAAGAATCTTCAAGGCATGAATGACGGAGAACTCACCCCAGCTCCAAAAGAAATAGCTTTCAGAGCCAACTCTGAAAAGTCAGCTCATGTCAAGTCAGCTGAGTCCTCCAAGATGAAGAAGGACAAAAAGGATATGAGCAAAGAGAAGCTACTCGAATAAATTGCCATGATGGTGAAAAATTATAACAGACTCAACACCAGCAAGGGCAAATACAAGAAGTTCTTTAGGACTTACAGAGATAAGTACGCAGCAGCTGATGAGAAGTCAGCAGACCAACGAACAGGTGAAGGTTGCTTCAACTGCAAGGAACCAGGACATTACTGACAAGATTGTCCAAAGCTGTCCAAGAAAGACAAAGACCAATTAAAAGCTAAGGCAGCTGACAGAAGGAGAGCTTATATCGCTGATGAAGAATCAGAGTGCAAGAAAATGGATGACATGCCATTTTCAGACTCGGAAGAAGAAGCCCTGATGGTCCATGATGAACCTGATTGGGATACATGCTTCATGGGACAAACAGACGGCATCGATGAAAATGAGGTAACGTCTCGAACTCTAAATCTATCTAACATCTCACCATCACACGAACACTCTACACAGGACTCAGAATCTGGACTACCTGATTGGAGTCTAGTAGAGAAAGTAATGAACGATTCCAAGGAGCTTCAAGAGATCCTTGACGTCATTATGTGTGAGAATGCCGAGCTGAAGGCGGAACTGGAAAAGACAAAAGTATCAGACACAGCTGATACAACTCAGCTCCAACAGGAAGTCGTTTCACTAAAAAACAAAATAGTGAAACAAGATCAGCTGATGAAGGAATTCAACACTGAGAAGAAACAGCTGATAGAAGATGTGGAAAAGGTCACAGCTGAATCGGAAAGGAAGTCAGCTGAGATCATTGAGCTGAAAAGTACCGAAGAGGTACTATCTAAAAAGATAGTAGCTCTCATCAAAGCCACGTCAACAATGGACGAGATCATTAGTGCTCAGCGTCCAACAGCACTCAAAGCGGGACTGGGATACAACGAATCAAAGGATGCCTCAAACATTGCCTCCACAAGTGGAACAAAGGTTATGTTTGTACGTGCAATCGAACCTTCAATCCCAAAGAAATTCTCAAAGATCAACGAGAACACAAAGATCAAGAAGAACGAGAACACAGACGTCAAGAAGAACAAATTTCAGAAACATTCTCAAGCTCCGTCGAGAACACGGCAGACGTCAAGAAGAACAAATGTGCGACAACCTCAAGCCCAACTCGACAAAGAACGTGCTCAACCTCAACGAAGACCACAGGCTGGATTTTACAGATACCAGCCACAGCACCAGCACGTTGATCGATATCAACCAAGATATCAGAGATACCCAGCTGGATACCACTCATACGAGTATCAGCTGGATAATCATTTCCAGCCACAGTATCACATGAGACAGCAGAGACTAAGGAACGTCTCAGCTAGGCACACACCGGAAACCAAAAGAAATCCAGACAACAAAACAAGAAGACACGAAGATCAAGACCCCGCCAGCAACAACAGAAGAACACAATGAATGTGTACATCGACTCAGCTGGGAGAATTATCAGATCAAATGACCCAATTCGAGTCATCAAGCAGATCTGGGTCGTCAAAGGATCTCTGTCTAATCCACAAGGACCCAATTAAAACTGGGTACTTGAATTTTAACTTTTTGTTTAGGTTGCAAGGAATCGACGCATCTCTGAGGAGTCGATGAGAACGCTTTGGTACTTGGACAGTGGATGTTCCAAGCACATGACGCACCTAAAGCATCTACTCCAGGAATATATTGAGCGTACAGGTCCACAAGTAACATTTGGTGATAACTCCAAAGGCCTAACCAAAGGTTATGGTTCATTTAAAACTAGAAATGTTATAATCCCAAATGTTTCTTATGTACAAGGATTGCAACATAACTTGCTTTCCATTAGCCAATTCTGCGACAACGGTTTTTCTGTCAAGTTTGATGCACAGGGATGCACAGGGAAACTAAGCAGATACTCCTAAGAGGGAAAAGAGAAGGAAATATGTACTTCGCTGACTGGAACAGCAGCCCTCCGGAGACTTGTCTTGTATCAAAAAGTAGCAATGAAATCGGTACTGGCGCGTACGGCTGAATCATCTCAACTTCAAGACAATCAACAAACTGGCTAGGAACCAGCTCGCTAATGGAATTCCAGATCAAGTATATGACAAAAATCATATGTGCAGCGCATGTCAACAAGGAAAGCAAATAAGAATTTCATTCTCTCTCAAGCCAGCTCAGTCATCTGATCGAGTTCTTCAACTTCTTCACATGGATCTCTTTGGTCCAGTTACTCCAGCAAGCTTCAATGGCAGAAAATATACTCTGGTCGTTGTGGATGATTTCTCAAGATTCACATGGGTATCATTCTTATACCAGAAGAGCGAAACCAGAACTAAGCTGCCTATCCTGCTGGAAAGACTATCAACACAGAAGGAGTGCAAGATAATGGCAATAAGATCGGTATCGTGGAACGGAGTTTCTAAATGAAACTATTTATGATTACCGCGAGAAGAACGGAGTTCAACACCAAACATCTGCAGCTCGCACACCTCGAGAATGGTGTAGCGAAAAGAAGAAACAGAACTCTCAAGGAAAGCCTACCTCAATGCTAGCTAGCTCGCCATTCCAAAGAAGTTCTGGCCGAAGCAATCAACACAAATTGCTTCACTCGAATCGCTCCCTACTCACATCAAGGCAAGGAAAGACACCGTATGAGCTATGGAACAACAGAATACCATACATTGGATATTTCAAGGTATTCGGATCCAAATGTCACATCCTCAATAATGGGAAGACACAGCTCAAGACGTTCGACGAAAAGACAGACCGAGGAGTATTCCTTGGTTACTCCGCTGTGAGTAAAGCATACAGAGTATTCAACGAGTAAGAACTCAAATAGTCGAAGTAACTCCACATGTTACCTTTGACGAATCCTCCTTCGAATATAGAGATTCTATCAAACGAAGAAGCGAAGGAGAATCTTCAAGATTGATTCAGACAAGGGCTCAAGAGAATAGAATCAGGAATCTGGCCGAACCATTAATTTGGGACAATGAGCCAGATGAGGAAATTCAAATCAACCAAGAATCTCCACCAGCTGGAAATCGAGAAGAAGCTTCAACGCCAAATCAAGGGGGAACATCATCAGCTGGGAATCCAAACACAGCTGAGTCCCCAGCTCCATCTCCAGCTGAGCCTCTACAGAAGTCTCCTCAAAATCTAAATCAAAAAGAGCCAAACTCTCAAGACTTAACTCCTGAGCAACTACAAGTCAGACGAAATTTAGCCACGTCAAGCATCAATCAATTGGAAGAAGAAATTCGTAAGAGGAGAAGATGGATTGAAGATCATCCATCATCAGCAATCATTGGAGAACCATCTGACCAAGTCAAAACCAGAAGCTCAGCTGCTCAAGCTTCATCTGATCATCAAGAAGCAGCTGACACAGCTCAACTCTCAGTAGAGCTAGAACTAACGGTCTATGATGAAGACACAGCTCTAATGGCGTGTTACGTAGCTCAAGTGCCAGAGCCTCAATCAATTCTCGAAGCTTTGAAGAGTGTGCCTTGGACAAATGCCATGCAAGAAGAGCTGAACGAATTCCTCAGAAATTGTGTCTGGGAATTAGTCGACAGACCTCAAGAAGTCAAAGTCATAGGACTCAAATGGATATTCAAGAACAAAATGGATACCCTGGGAGTCGTCATCAGAAACAAAGCTCGACTCGTTGCCAAGGGCTACACTCAGCAGGAAGGAATTGACTTCGAAGAATCTTTTGCTCCAGTAGCACGATTGGAAGCAATCAGACTATTTCTCGCCTTTGCAGCACATCACAAATTCAAGGTCTATCAAATGGATGTGAAGTGTGCATTCTTAAATGGAGAAATCAAAGAAGATGTCTACGTTGAACAACCTCCAGGATTCGAAGTAGAAGGAAATAAAGTCTACAAGCTAAAGAAGGCTCTTTATGGATTGAAGCAAGCACCTCGAGCTTGGTATGACACTCTGTCAAATTTTCTCATATCCAAAGGATTCAAGAAGGGCTCAGTAGACAGAACTCTCTTCACCATCAAGTCAGGAGAAGATATCCTGGTTGTTCAAATCTACGTAGACGACATCATCTTTGGATCAAGATCAAGCTTCTTATGCCAAAGATTTGGAGAGATAATGTCCGAGAAGTTCCAAATGTCCATGATGGGAGAAATGAGTTTCTTCCTAGGACTTCAAGTCAAGCAATCTTCAGAAGGGATCTTCATAAATCAATCCAAATACGTGAAAGATTTGATCGTCAAGTATGGAGTTCAATCCAGCAGAACTGTAAAGATTCTAATGAACACCAACTGGAAGATTGAACCAGGAACTGAAGGGAAGTCAGTTGATTCCAGCAAATACAGAGGGATAATAGGATCCCTGCTGTATCTAACAGCAAGTCGTCCAGACATCTCTTTTGCAGTCGGAGTGTGTGCCAGATTTCAAGTTGATCCAAAGGAAGCACACATGCAAGCAGCCAAGAACATTCTCAAATATCTCAAAGGAACTTAGAAGGCACACGATTACAAATAAGTGTACACAAATCCTACCTTGCGTAGGACCGAATTCGTCTTCCTTCAGTAGATGGTAACATACAAAACTTAAAACATTTGGCAAGTTAATTATTTTAAAACATCATATATATATAGTCATATATATATATCATTCATCATTTCTTTGGTTAAAAAACCCACCTGTCGTACGATGCTTTATCTTACACTTCTCATTCTTGATTTTCCAGCTTTATGCTCTCGCTCGTTCCTTCATTTGAGATTGAGTTTATCAACCATCAGAATGAGAAATAAACGACAGGCGAAGAGATATGACATCTCGATCAACTTAACTTCTACTTCGTTTCGATTTTCTAAAACTTAACTCAATACTAACCCTTATAAATTCTAAGCACTTCTAAATCTGAACTTAATTTCTAGTTAACAATCTAACTTATAAACATTAACATTAAACACTTAAACATATAATAACATCATTAAACATATAAGCACCTTAATAACTTTTAATACTTCTACTAATCACATCATCAAACATTTAACCTTATTATTGTCACATAAGCTCATCATCAACATATCATTAACATATAAGCATATCATTAGCATATAAAATCATCATTAGCATGTAATTAACATATAACTTATTATTTACTATTCATATCATTAACTTAAAATATTTTTGACCCGATAAACGAGCTCCGAAAATTACGAAATTAATTCTACTTACATCATTTAACATAATAAGCATAATTACGCAATCAGATTATCAATTCAGATCACGTACACGTATAAACCTTCAACTTGGAAAAATAACCGGAAAATAGAAAATTCTAAATACTTGGCAATTAATTTCTGAAAAATTCTACAATACTTAATTTTTCGTGTAGAATTTAAATATGCTATTGTTTTCTTGATTAAAAATTAAATAATACTTTTATTTTCCTTATTAATTTTTAGCATTTTTGAAATTTGGAAAATAAATATCCAATTTCATTCTAATCAATTCCAAACATCTTAATTTAATTTATAAGCTATATTTATAGCTTAATTACTTAATTTAATTGGATAAAAATCAAAACCCTATTATATATATATTTCGACTTTTTAAAGAAATAGGGCACATTTGCTTATTTTTATCCATTTCAAATTACAACATGCTTCATTAATATTCTAGAGATTAATTATAATGTCAATTAATCAATATAAGCTTTAAAATAATTATTTTTAATTTATTAAAAATCTGAAAATATTCGAAAATTGAGAAATTGAGCTCCAAAAATTCTAGAAAAATTCTCACATGCTTAAATAAATAACATAAGCTCAATTCTATCATCAATTTCATCATTCAACATCAAAATCTAAAAACTCAAATTTTGAAACCCTAATTGTTCGAAAATTCCAATAATTGGAATAATGATGCTTTAATCAATTAACTCAATGCATAAACATCATTAACATCATCAGATAAGATCAATTTGAACATCAATTTAATCAAAGAATATCAAAATCATAAACCCTTATTTTTAAGCATTATTTTCGGCCAAAATAAGAAAAAATAGAAGGGCTTTGATTCTTTGATTACTTCCAACATTAAACATGCTTAGAATAATTATCTAAGCTCAAATAATCAATCAAATTGATCATACAACATCACAATCAATATCTCAAATTTTTCTCATTTTATCGACATTTATGAGAATAAGAATAAAACTTGAATAAATCATGAATTAATAACATATCATGCATCCTAAGCATGAATTAAACATCATAAATTAAATTCAAGATCATCTACTAATATTCTTCATTTTTTTTTCGAAAATTTAAAAAAAAATAATCGAAACATTTAAGCGTATATTTTTGAGCTATAATTGAAATAAACATATATCTTACCTTAATAAATAATTTGGAGATGATTTGATCTTGAAATTGAGCTCCAAATTTAACAACAATGGAGGTTAATATATGTGTGTGTGCTGCTCTGTTTCTCTCGACCAAAATGGAGAAGAAATGGTATGAAGAAAGCTAATTATACACTTAATCTCTTGCAATTAGTCAACACTAATGAGTCATCACCTAGGTCATCGATGATGTCGATGCATATGTCATAATTAGGTATTAATAAATTTTTTGCTCTAGAAAAATCAATTAGGGCGTCTCAAACCCTAATGCAAATTCTTGCGAGAAAATGCTAAGAAACGAATAAATTATGAATTAATTAAGATTATTATTTTTAATAATAATCACTAATAACATAAATTAAGAAAATTATATTCATAATTTTCTCAATTAAAATCAAGCATAATTGTGCATATTGATAAACATAAATTCTACTTCGTTTCGGATAACCCGAAACGAAACAAAAATAATTAAATTCCACTTTTTCGGTAAAATTTAGAGTTGCCGAAGAAAATTTATTAAAAAGGGAATTTTTCTTCTTCTTAATCCTCTTTAATTAATTAAAGAATTTTAGGATTAATTATGCGAGAAAACGGGATACTACATTTTTTTTAATTGCCGAAACTTAATATCATTTTAAAAATGTTGCAGCTTAATTATTTTAAACAAGCTCTTAATTAATTACTAAGATTGATTATGAAAAAGCGGGGTACTACAGGTTTTCTCCCCCAGTCATGAAGGTTTTAATGAGTCCCGACTATGAGACATATTCTAGTTATACTCAGCTAGTTTTGGATTTGAATTTATCGTTTTCTTTTCTTTTTTAATACGTATATACAACCAGTTTATTTGCTACAATTTGTATATAAATGAGTACTTACCTCTTTTATAAATGTTTCATTGTTATCCCAAGTTTCAAAGGAACAGTATATATTTTAATAATAAATATATATATATATATAATTTTTAAATTAATTAGCTTCAAATTGATAGTTTATTGCACAAAAACGTAATTAGTGCTCACTGCTTTGACAGAAATTTTGTTATCATGCTTAATTTAAAATGACGAAATCAGGCTTTGAGGAAAAATACAATACAGTAGAATTGTGTAACAATTTCGATCAGAGCATTGGTGAGATTTGAATTTGAGGCGTTTAACTATAAGCATTCCCACTCCAAGAGGATATAATATTGTGTTTTCATACAAAGAATAGATTGGGTACGGGGAATACGCTAATTAATATGTAAATATGTTAAAAATGTACTTTAACAAAAAAAAATTTACCGGAGATATTATGTTGGAGTCTTGTTGATATCAAATTTTAGATTTTCATCCTTCTCAAAAAAAAAAATTTAGATTTTCATCATTTAGAGAAACTTTAAAAATAGTTATATGTAGTACAAACAAAAACTAGTCATAACTATTACTCCATTCGTCTCGTTATTATTGACTCATATTTTTTGAACACGTGAATTTGGAAGAATGTGTAAAAGAATAGAAAAACAATAGGATCTACACGTTTTAAAGGATTTTTTTTTGTCATTTTCAAGCACTAATAGTGGGACAGCCCAAAAAATAAGCGAGCCACTAATAACGAGACGTAAGAAGTATATGATACAATAATTAGCCATAATTACCAAAATGTTCTTTAAATATGAATAAGAGTATGAACACGTCCAACCACAAACAATTTTAACTTTGGTATGAAGAAATTCTGAAGCTCAGTGTAAAGTTTGAGCTCGACTCAATTATTAAGTAATCACAATAAGAACGAGATTTATATATTCAAATCGAAATTAGAATAGTTGGTTGCCCTAATTGCATTAACCCTACACGTCTTGGCCTCATGATGCCTGAATTGCACTTGAATTGATGTAGACAATGACAGTTATATACAATTCATAACAATAATTTTAACAATCATTATTTTACGTGAATTTTGGCTAGTAATTTTGCAAAGTTCATTAAAAAAAAAGTAAAAAAAGGAAGGTAAGTGGTAGACCTGTCCACGGCCCCGAACCGGCGGTTCCGGGCCCGAGCCCGCCGGTTACGGTTTCACCGGAGAGTAAACCATAACCGGTCCGTGTACACGGTTACGGGCCGGGCTTTTTAACCGGCGGTTCCGGGCCCGGTTAAAACCCGCCGGTTCCGGTTACCGGCGTCGGTTTTAATTTTTTTTCCCTAATATATATATATATATATATATAACATTGAAAATTAAGAAAATGAAACATAAATGAAAATGAACTAGTTTTTCATTAATACTTGAAAATTAAAATAAACATTACTAAATAGAAATTACAAGTACTTGAAAATTAAATTAAACATTACAAAATACATATTTCAATTTTCAACTACAAAATAGAGATTACATTAGTAACATTACATACTCAATTTCCCATAGCTTCGGTCGGATGCGCTTTTTGAATGTGACGAACAAGGGAAGCATAGCCATCATTTTGAGTCCACTTGAAAACTTTGTTGCAATGAACTTCATAGGTTGGATTAGAATAGTCGGGCAATGGAGCACTACGGGTGTAGTGCTTGTTGAAAATATCAACCTTAATACTAGATCTAGGTCTAGGAGGCATTGTTGTTTGTATTTTGTAGAATTGAAATTGAAACTTGAGTATTGAGAGAGAAATTAAAAAAGAAGAAAAAATGAAGAAGATAGATAAGGTGAAGAGATGAGGAAGATAGAATGATATATCATTAAGGTGAAGACGGCTGAGGGAGTGAGAAAAGGGTTGGGGTTGGGGGTATTTATAGATAGAATTTAGGGTTTTGAAAAAAAATAATAATAATTAAATACCGCCGGTTTCTGCCGAACCGCCGGTTCAGGGCCGAAAACCGGCGGTTAATTACAGATTGTTTGTGTTTTGGGAGCACTTTTTTCAACTTTTGTAATTTTCTTTTTTTTTTGTTTTTTTGTAATTAAATGTTGTATATATATATATATATCTTAAGACAATATAAGCAAAAAAATTTAAATTTTACTTAGTAGTCATTGAATAAAAATATTAAATCATTTCTCAATAATATTGTTGAAATTATAACACTTGAAAGTTGAAATGAAAAAAAGGAAAAAAAAAGGACTTGAGCTCAATTTTAATATTAAAATTGAGTTGCATACGTATCCTCATAGAGGAATCAAAGTCCACGTAGTTCGATTACATTATATTACTCCCTAGTAGTTCTCGTCCACCGATCGATCACTCTCGGTGAACTCTTCGTTTGGGCTCTCGTCGCGATTATCCCAATCGAGCTCTAAGGTCGGCCCTCGACCAATCATCAAGCAATATTGTGGCTTCAATGTTTCTTGGTTTCATCGTTGATCTTCTTTGGTCCAACATGAGTCCGCCAATGCTAAAAGCTTGTTCGACCGAGACGGTGGATGCGGGGACGGCAAACAACTCTTTCGCCATGATAGAGAGTACGAGATACTCCGTTCTCTTTGACCACCATTTCATCACGTCGATTTGTGGAGCACTATCTTCAACACCAAAAACAAAACGACAACCCAAATACATATCTAATTCACTATTACCTTGGCCCCTAGGGAGTTCATAAGATCTATCTTGGTACATGCTACTTAATTGTTGAACTAAGGGATCTAAGGAGTTTAAATCAAGTGGTATAAATGAAGAGGTAGAAGTAGAAGAAATAGGTGTATTTATGTCAAGATCATATCCATGAGTCATCTTATATTCGGCAAAAGGAGATCTTAAAGTTCTTTCTAAATCATCTTTTATTTGACTAACATTAGGAATAATAAAGAAAATTATTTCTCCATCAATTTTTACATTTAAAAAGTCCATTTGCTTAAAAGCATTATAATAAATATCTAACATTTGACAAACACCATCATATTTCCATTTAGGATCTAAGCACTTAGTTATTAAAAAAACATCCGGAATATTTCTAAAATATTTTAGCCATTTTTGAACCATAAAATAAATCACACCTTGCAAATTTGGTTTATCAAAACAATTTTTAAAGCTAAGTGCAATATACATGCAATGTTCCAACACACGAACGGAAGTACAATAATAAACACCCGATAATTGAACGGTGTCATTATTAAAAACCTTTAACAATTGATATAAATCCATTCATTGGTCCCAATAAGAAGGTAATAAAGTCAATTGAACCGTCGCAAATTCTTTTCTAAAAAATTCGCATAAATAATCTTTATACTCTAAAGTAGAATTAAGCATTTCATAAGTGGAATTCCAACGATGTGATACATCTCTAACAAAACTCCTATGTTGAATATTTTTATGACGACAATATTTTTGCCATTTTTTACCTAAAGTTATATTTTTATGCAAAAGGGCAACGACTTTTCTAATTGGCATAACCGATTCATTAAAAATTTCAAGTCCATCTTGAACACATAAATTCAAAATATGACAAATGCATCTACTATGAAAATATTTTCCTTCAAAAGATGGATTACATGCTTCAATGAGTTCGGGAATACTAGCGATGTTGGCGAATGCATTATCAAAACCAACCGAAAATACTTTATTAATCAATTGGTATTCATTTAAAATGGTTATAATTATTAAAGCAATATTAGTGGCCGTGCGTGGATCATCGAACTCCCTAAATGCAATTAAACGTTTTTGTAGTATCCATTTATCATCAACCCAATGACATGTTATTCCCATGTAATTATTTTGATGAAAATAATCCGTCCAAATATCGGCACAAATAGAAACTTTATGGTCTAAGTTCATCAAATATTTCATTAATTCCATTTTTTTTTATCAAAAGCTTGTCTTCTAATTCGTCTAAGCATATTACTTCTACTAATTTTTTTAGCGGCGGGACAATATGCATCTTTTATACTTTCTTGATAGGTTATTTTATCGGCAAATGTAAAAGGTTGTTTTTCCATAGCACAATATCTAGCCATAACATCTTCGGCATGTGGATGATCATATTTAAATAAAGGGTGAGAAGACGTACCCGTCGCTGAGAAAGCGGTGCCACGAATTTGAGTTTGTGTTGATGCAATCCCGTATTCTCCCGGATGACACGTCTCCATGTGTCGCCTTAGTGTGCCATAGCCTCCTCCATGCGTCCATTTGTAGACGTTCTTGCAATAGTTGCAATAGGCATTGTATTTTGGAGGATCTCCGGGCTTGTCGCTAGGTGCCGGGGCTTTAGGCATTTTTTAAAAATGCTTAGTAAAGATATCCGACACAAGAGATCGACCCGTCGGTTTGTTTGGCGGCGATTCGACTTCATCTTTTTCTTCGTTGGATTGTTCTTGAGATTGCCGAAGCATCTTCTCCTCTTGACGATAAACTTCCTCGGCAAACTCTCGATCCTCTTGTTGTTGAAGTTGTTCCGCATACGCCCTTGATATTTCTTCGGCGGCCATTGCTCGAGCTTGCCGAGCCGATCTTCCTGCTTTTTTGGATCGAGGAAGAGCATCGTCTTGATTTTCGGCAACGCCCTTACCTTTATCGACACGAGAGGAGGTCGACATTATGGAATATGGTTATGGATGGATTGGTGAAGTGTGTGGTGAGAGAACTTGAGAACTTGAGCAAAAAATTAACACAAAAAATGAAGAATTTGAGCAACAAATAATAGATTGAATGCTTGAAATTAAATAGAGAGAGATGAGAATTGGTGTGATTATTTGAGAGATTATTGTGTGGTATTTATAGGGTAAAATGGGGGGAAGTGAGGGGGGAGAGGGCAGCAGCAACGGCTATTTTTCTAGCCGTTTGAGCTGCTGCCATTGATGTTGCTGCAACACTGCTGCTGCCTGCTGGTGCACTGCCTTTTTCCCGTTGGAACCGGCGGTTTCAGTTCCGCTGGTTAACCGGCGGTTCCAACGGTTAACCGCCGGTTTGACCGTTCGAACCGGCCACATCATGTATATATATATATATATTTTAATAATTCCGGTTAACCGGCGGTCAAGGTTTGAACGAAGGCAGGCCCGGAACCGGCCCTTAAGCTCACGGTTCCGGTTCCGGCCCGTTGACTGTCGAGCCGGTTAAAAAACCGTTGACCGGCGGGCCGGTTCCGGTTAGGCCCGCCGGGCCCTCCAGTTTGGGCAGGTCTAGTAAGTGGCGAAGTGCAATAAAGACAAAAGTTGTATTTATGAAGTACTAATAAATAATACTAGTAATATTAATTTCCCCTAAGCTTGATGCCAAAAGTTGCCTTTTCGTATTAATGATTATAGTATCTAAGTTATATAGTTTTATACTCCCCAAGTGGGGCCACTCCTCAAAAAGGAAAATCTAGGAAAAAATTAAATAAAAGGCAAAAAAACAAAAAAGAAAGAATAAACAGACAAAAAAACATAATCTTTCAGGGTCGGGCGTATCCACCTTGACGACGCTTCTTCCCTAAATGCAGACAACTGCATGATCTCTCTCTCTCTGATTTTCTCTATCCCTTTATTGCATTAATATTTTTTTAAACAAAATTCCTGTAATAAGTTGATCGAGAAACCTCTCAAAACAAAGTTGATCGAGAAAAGTGGGGTTAACAAAATCCAATCGCCATCAAGGAACAATTGTTTTCCCTCTCATTTCTAATTTCTTTCCCCTGACCTCAAGCCCTTAAACTTAGAATTAATCGATTCTCTACTATCCTACTTGCTTCCTAAATCCTCGTTCTTGAAGAATTAATTCCCCTTTCTCTGTTAATTGAGCTCAATTATCCAACATTGCAACAATTTACTGTTGGATTGCTGTTTGGGGGTCAAAACCCTAGCTGAAATTGCGGGTTCTTGCTGACATTTGATCATAGGTTTGTCGAATTCAGACCGCATTATGGCGGTAATTGGTGCGGCAGTGAATATGTGACCGCATTATGGTGCTAATCAGTGAATTATGGAGATCTGTTCGTTTAATTGTGATTGGCGGGAACAAAATTGGGGGATTGGATTGGGAAAGGAGTTTTGGATCCAATCAGGGATAAGACAGCGCCATTAGATGGCGCTGTTCAGAAGGTTCTTCTACCGGAAGCCACCGGATCGGCTTCTGGAAATCTCTGAGAGGGTCTATGGTATGCTTCCAGCTGCTTAATTTTCATTGTTTACTTGCGAGTTTCATCTCTTCAGCATGCCATTATGGTGATGATTTTGTTCTAGGGGTAATGTAGTTTTGGTTATGGTGCTAAACTGCTAATTGAGGCCGAGCTTTTGCAAAATCCTTGCTCGAGGATAGGGGCATTAAAGAACTACTCCATTTGTGAAAACTTTTTCTTGTTGAAAGAAATATCATATGAGATTTACTGCAAAAGAGGGACTTGGTGAAATTGAAATCTTATGAGATTTACAATCATCTATAGACTGCACACTTCACAAATTATTATAGATATATTTCTTTACAAACAAAAGAATAAACACTAGTGTGTCATTATTTTCTTACCAGAAGTAGTTTTGAATAACTATAAGAAAAAGCAGTTAGCTATTATCCTCAGATTCAACAATGAAAACCAACACTTATAGGCATATAATATAACGTCATTATCTGTTCTTCCTCAAGGTGGTGAGGAGGTTCAATAACATTTCAATGTCATATGCCTATTAGCTAATTATGCAACGTGTATGGCCTTGGTATTGTCCATATGATAGCATATATATTGGAGCTTATCTATTCCTAACCCAACCAGTAGAAATGCCATAGGGACTGTTATTCTATACCAAAGATCAGCCTCTTTTCTTGTAGCTAAATCTTGGTGATGATAAATTGATAATTATGTGGTATAATATATGTTGTTTGTCCACATAAAAGCATTACATTCAACAATAAGCTTGGCTTACCAGTACATTCTGCAAGTGCAGAAAGAGAGACGGAACTGGTCATTTTAAATTTACACACTTAGCTTAGAAAGAAGAAGTATAGAGAGAGCTTTGATATAACGTATATGAAGAACATAATACCATCACATAACAAGGGACCTATACATGTTTGTGCATGACACGGGACGATAACGTAGAAGACAAATGCTCTTCTAAAGAGAAGAAAAGATAATTTTATTATCAAAGAAAATATCTAAAAGGGTCCCTTCTCAATACATCAAACCCCGTATTTAAAGGCCTAAAACAAATCCTAGTTCAAATAGGAATCAAAATCCTAAAAGGAAATAAAAATAAAACAAATCCCAATGTAATTAGGAATCAAAATCCTAAAAGAAACAAAAATAAAAAATAGGAAAAATATTAAAATAATAAATTGACTCTACGTCTGCTTTTTGAATCGATTGACTATATGTTCCACATCAGTGCACATCGTGCAAATGATGAGCAGTAATTTTTTCAAATATTACCAAATAATTGACTATGAAAACAAAATATATTAAATTTATATGGTAGCATGAACTTTGGAAAATACATTTAAATGATCATTGGAGGAAATTGGGGAAGTAGCAAAAAAACCCTAATTGAAAATACATATCAAACACATAAACCTTACTTTGGGCTGCTGTCTACTATTTCATTTTGTATCAACTTGGTGTAATTGTGAAAACTCTTTCTATCACACAAGCATATTTGTGAAGACTGTTTGTGGTAGTAAAAGGTTGTTGAATAATGTTAAGCTTGATGGTTATATGGAACAATTTTGTTAATGCTGGCAAAGTTGTCCCACTTTTGTTTTTGTTTTGTCTTGGTATTATGTGAAAATGAGGGATTGCTTAACATCTTTAATCAATTTCCTCGAATGAATTTTCTTTGTTGAACTGCAGACTTAACGAGATCTCACCTCTTGCATGTTGGAATGAGTTTCAGATGGTATTATGTGTGTGATGATTTATGATTATATGATGATGCCATTTGTTTTGTTCTCAATGCAGTGTTTGATTGCTGCTTCTCCACTCATGTGCTTGATGAGGAAGAGTACAGGACATACATGAGTGGGATTGTAGCACAGCTACAGAGTCACTACCCTGATGCCGCGTTCATGGTTTTCAATTTCAAAGAAGGGGATGGAAGGAGCCTATTATCTGATTTGTTATCTCAGTATGATATGACGGTCATGGATTACCCTCAGCAGTATGAAAGGTGTCCACTGTTACCTCTGGAGATGATCCACCACTTCTTGAGATCAAGTGGGAACTGGTTGTCGGTTGAGGGGCAGCAACATATTCTTTTAATGCTTTGTGAAAGAGGAGGATGGCCTGTGCTTGCATTTATGCTAGCTGGCCTTCTTCTTTACAGAAAGCAATACACTGGTGAGCAGAAGACTCTTGAAATGGTATACAAACAAGCACCCCGGGACCTTCTTTATCTTTTGACTCCTTTGAATCCACAACCATCTCAGCTCCGATATCTTGAGTACATCAGTAGAAGAAATTTTATGTTGGATTGGCCATCATCAGATGTGTCATTGGGCCTGGATTGCATGATACTCCATGCCCTTCCTTTATATGGTGATGGACAAGGATGTCGACCAATAGTACGAATATATGGTCACGATTCTTCTTCCAGAATGTCCAATATAAGTTCAAAGCTTTTGTTTTCATCTTCTGAAGTGAAAAAACATATATCGTACTATCAACAGGTAATGGCATGTTCTTAATACAACATTTATTTGCTTTTATGATCTCTCAGGTTTGCTAGACTTTGATGATGATGATGATGATGATGATAATGATCTTTTGATGCAGGAAGAATGTGCTCTAGTAAAAATAGATATCCATTGCCGTGTTCAAGGAGATGTTGTTCTTGAATGCATCCATTTAGAGGATGATCTCGTGAGTGAGAGAATGATATTTCGAATTATGTTCCATACTGCATTTGTTCGGTCGAATGTTTTGATGCTGACCCATGACGAAATTGATGTTCTTTGGGATGCAAAGGACCTTATCTCGAGGGAATTTAAAGCAGAGGTAAGATTTTGTATTGCCTGTACCTAATTTCTCAGTTTCTTGAACCTTACTGGTTGAAAACCTACTTTTCTGTATCAGGTACGATTCTCGGATCCAAATTCTCTCCCGTCTATCATCACCACAGAAGCTGCGAGCGAAGATGATGATGATGATGATGATGATAGTGATTTCGAAGTTGCCACGCCTGATGAATTTTTTGAGGCAGAAGAGATCTTCAGCAGTTTTGTTGAAGCGCAAGAGGCTAAGGTGGATTTTGTTGAAGCACAGGAGGCTAGGGTGGATTTTGTTGAAGCGCAGGATGCTAGGGTGGATTTTGTTGAAGCGCAGGAGGCTAGGGTGGATTTTGTTGAAGCTCAGGATGCTAAGGTGGATTTTGTTGAAGCGCAGGATGCTAGGGTGGATTTTATTGAAGCGCAGGAGGCTAGGGTGGATTTTATTGAAGCACAGGAGGCTAAGGTGGATTTTGTTGAAGCGCAAGATGATCAGGTGGATTTTGTTGAAGCGCAGGATGATCAGGTGGATTTTGTTGAAACACAGGATGCTAAGGTGGAATCTGATGACGATACAATTGAAGTTAGTCCCCAGGTTGATGAAGATCATTACGATGTTCCATTGGAGGATGAAGCGGAACATCTCGAAAGCATTTCCTTGGAGGATGAATCTGAACATCTTGAAAGCGTTTCCTTGAAGGATGAATCTGAACATCTTGAAAGCTCTCCCTTGGAGGATGAATCGAAACATCAAACATTTCAAGAGTGTGCTATAGATGAGGGCAGTCACAGTCATGGCAGCACGGTGGACCCTATTAGTAACTCGTTGCAGAATGGTGAAGTCCAATCAGTGTCAAGGTATGAGTTTGCTGAGGTAGTCACCGATGCAGAAACTTTATCTGAGAATGATGGTACGGGCAATGAGTCTGAAAAGGAGGACGATAAACAAAGTGAAGAGGATGAGCCTATAGTGACGGAAATTGAAAATGAAGGTTCAGAACAGAAGTTGGCTGCTGATAATAATGAGCCGAAGTTGGATAAGGGCCTATCAAAAGCACATTTGAAGCTGCCAGTTTTGAGATCAAGATCTGATCCAGATGCAGTTGTTGCCTTTAGGAAAAGTAAGCAGCAAGATTTGCCTACAGCCCGACAGGCTAAGCCAAGTGCTGTATCGAGGTGGATACCTTCTAATAAAGGTTCTTTCACGAATTCGATGCATGCACTTTATCCTAAGTCAAGACATACCAGTGCTCCAGCATTATTAGCTCTTGGCAAGGATTCTGTATCTAGGGGAAAAAAGAAGCCCCAATCTGTTTCTGGTACAACTTCGGAATCTCACTCTCAGAAGCACACTGCTTCTCCCTTGTCTCTAGACTTGTCAGCAACCGAAGAAGCTTCTCTCCCAACTTCTCCCTCAAAAGAAAACTTAGTGGAGCTGCCGCTTTCACCTTCCTCCGAACATACTTTTCCATCTCCCATCTCTCATCCTCCATCACCTCCACCTCCTCCCTCACAATCATTATTAGATAAACCTGCTACACCACCTACATCAATTCTTCAGGACAATGAGCTGGGCTTGCCGCCTACTGCTCCACCTCCACTTACAAATCTGCCTCTACCACCTCCTATGTCTAGGAAGCTTCCACCTCAACCCACACCTGCTCCCACTCCGAGGCCTCCATTGCCACCTCCTGCTCCATCTCAGCCCACATCCACTTCCACGCCGCCACTACCTCAGCTCATGCCTATTCCCACTTTGACGCTTGCACCCACTCCCACTCGTATACCTCCGCCTCCTCCTCCACCTCAGCTCACGCCTACTCCCACTTCGATGCCTGGGCTCACTCCCACTCCTACACCTCCCCCTCCACCTCCACCTCCACCTCCATCTCAACCCACTCCTAGTCACACTTCTACTTCTGCCCCCACTCCCACTCCTACACCTCCTCCTCCTCCACCTCCACCTCAACCCACGCCTAGTCCCACTTCTACTTCTGCGCCCACTCCCACTCCTCCTCCTCCTCCTCCACCTCCACCTCCACCTCAACCCACACCTAGTCCCACTTCTACTTCTGCGCCCACTCCCACACCTTCACCTGCACCTTCTACTCCACCTCAGTCCACGCCTAGTCCCACTTCTACGCATGCGCCCACTCCCACTCCTATGCCTGAGCCTCCACCTCCGCTTCCATCTCAAACTACGCCTACTCTTACGCCTCCAACTCCAACCCCAACCCCAACTCCATCATTTTCATCAGATGGTGCAGTTACTGATGGTGGAGTTACTTATTTTCTTTCAAGCTCATTGCCACAACTAGCCCCATCTTCAATGTCGTCACCTCTATCTTTCCAGAATGGATCTTATGAGTTATTATCTTCTTCTACCCCTGTACCTTCCACTTCTCCCTTAATGTCCATAGATGCTAGCTTAGCCACAAATTCGCAAGGAATCCCATTTCCTCCTCCAGTATCCATACCTCCTACCTCATCTAGTGCGGAGAATTTCAGTACAGTTATCCCACCTCCCCCTCCACCTCCACCACCCCCTTGGTGTGCTGTGTTTCTAGTAGTGTCAAATAATGGAACTGTATCTCCATTCCCATTTTCTTTCCAGGGTGCTCCTCCATCAATGACTGCTCCTAATCAAGGATTTTATTATTTTCCTTCGGGTGGTGCTCTACCACCAACTTCATCATTTATGAGCGGTTCTCAACCACCCTTTCCTTTTTTTGGAACACCTACTTCACCTTTTCCATCTCCTGTCAGTGGTGTTACACTAACTCCACCTCCTCCTGTGAATGATGCTCTACGGTCTCTACCAACACCACCACCACCAGCACCACCTATATGTCAAGCAGAGGCTCCGGCTCCGGCTCCGGCTCCGGCTCCGGCTCCAGCTCCAGCTCCACCCCCATCTCCACCACCACCACCACCACCACCACCTCCACCCCCTTCCTCAGAAATACTACCTCCACAAACATCCAGCACTCCACCGCCTCCGCCACCAACACCCCCACCCCCACCCCCACCACCTCCCCCACCTGGTTGCCCTACTCCACCTCCCCCTCCCCCTCCACCTTCTGGAGGAGCTCCACCTCCACCTCCACCTCCACCTTTTGGAGGAGCTCCACCTCCACCCCCTCTTCCTGGTTGCCCTCCTCCACCCCCACCTCCACCCTTTGGAGGAGCTCCACCTCCACCCCCACCCTTTGGAGGAGCTCCACCTCCACCCCCTCCACCTATGGGAGGAGCTCCACCTCCACCACCTCTTCCAGGTTGTCCTCCTCCACCCCCTCCACCTATGGGAGGAGCCCCACCACCACCACCCCCTCCTGGAGGTCATGCACGCGGCCCACCACCACCACCCCCTCCTGGAGGTGCCCCTGGCCCACCACCACCTCCAGGAGTACCAGGAGGTCCCCCACCACCACCAGGTCCACGAGGAGGTCCACCACCACCACCCGGAGTAGGCAGAGGCGGTCCGGGAAGGGGGCAGGCGCGCCCTGTAGCAAAAAAATCTAATTTAAAGCCTCTTCATTGGAGCAAGGTGACTCGAGCACTAAAAGGAAGCTTATGGGAAGAATTGCAGAAACAAGGAGCCCCTCCAGTGTATTACTCTTCCTCTTCTTGTTAATTTTCTTAAATTAGACATGGTCCAACGATTTTGTATCTTTAATATCTTTTATAATTTCTTTGAGCATTTCTTATCCCCTTTCTAAAATAAAATAAGTGTTTCGTATAAAATACTGTTTTGTTGCTTTCCTTTAATTGTTATACATAATCATTTAATAATAATCAAATGTGCATGGCTTTTAATGAATTTATTCTTTCTTTCCCATGTGCTGCTTCTTGATTTCGTGATTCCTTGAAATACTAATATTTTGCCCTCTAATTCTAGTGCACTTAAAATTGTTTTCATCTATATATAATGTCTGTTGCTTTGTTTCCAATGCTTATAGTGCATGAATTAAGTTTTCATCTATGTGCATAAATTTTAATGAGTTTACCATTTATTTCCTTTTGTAGCTTCTTGATTCCTTGAAGTTACTGATTTCTTGCCCTCTAATTCTAGTGCACCAGAATTTGATGTGTCAGAAATTGAGACTCTTTTCTCTGCAACAGCCCCGAACAAAGATAAAGGCAAAGGTGGAGGCAAAAAGGCTGCTGCAGCTAAGCCTACCAAAATCCAGCTGGTAATGTTGTGTAAATCCAATTACTTTATTCTCTCCGGTAGTATCTTTTTGGGGAATCTATTGCAGATCTTTGCAATTTATTTAGAATTTCTCAGAAACTAAGGAATGATGAAATATGAGCCATACTTGTCAAATTGTGATCATTTAGTTTGCCTTATTAGTTTGGGTAAACAAGAAATATAAATTGATCTAATTAATTCTATGGTGATTTATGTTATGGTCTTTGTACAAGTCTCTCAGGCTACCCATTCTATCTTGTAGATTGACCTAAAGAGGGCCTATAACGTTGAAATCATGCTTACAAAAGTGAAAATGCCACTTCCTGACATGATGGTAAGCTAAAGTACCTCTTTTCTGTAATTGTTTTTACCTTATGTTACAAAAGCTAGAATTTTTTTATAATTGGTGAGAATGTTAATGTGTTTGAGAAGCTTCCAGAATTACTTTTAGTTTGAATTTCTTTCTAAAGAACTTTAGCTTGGTTCCTTGTCTTATCTCTCTGTTCTACTATTTTACAATACAATATGCTTACTTATCATACATTACATGATAAATCATCTTCATATTTTTCCTACCACATTAACTAGTTTATTTAAGCTTCTAACTATAAATGAAATGAAATGGCTTAATTCTAAATTATATGCATGCCACCTTTTCAAGACAACTAAACTGTTGTCATGGTCATGGTCATGATCAGACTTGGTTTATTTTGTATGCATTTCGTCTATTCCTGTCGTTGGTACCTGTTTTCAATTTTCTTTTGACAGCATGGATGGTTTGGTTTCGCAGGACGCAGCACTTGCACTGGATGACACAATTCTGGACGCTGATCAAGTAGAAAATCTCATAAAGTTTTGTCCGAAAAAGGAAGAGATGGAACTTCTCAAGGTGAAAGTTCATAAGATAAAATAACTTTTGCTCAATTAATTAGCGATTTGTAATAACTGTGCTTCCCAGTGATCGAACTTCAAACATGCTTTCACTTTAATTGATTTAGCATTATTTCCTTTTAGACATACACAGGGGACCCAGAGCTTTTGGGAAAGTGTGAACAGGTACGTCAATTGACTCCTAACTTTCACCATTATACGTACTATTTTCTTGTTTTCGTGCTTTGTTTCTGATGAAATGCGTGCATGTGACATATGAATAAACTCACCCCTTCATTGATAGAATCTTGTAATTTTTTGTTATGTACTGCCTGTTCCAATAGGTTGATGAGAGAGAATTGTGATGTTGCTATAATAAGAAGAGATAATAGTATAAAACGAGATCATAAGCTGCATGTTGAGCTCGGAAAACTTTCTTTCGGAAGAGCCTTTTGAGTTACATATGAATTTACTTGATAGTTGATACGAACATTAATTTTGTAAATCATGACTTTACTAATTCAAGCATACAGATCGATGTAGAATGATAATAATACTAATTTTGTGCAGACAATTGTTCTATTATACATTTAACATTAATTAATGGTATACTATATATTAATAAGTGATTGATTTGCTCACAAATTAAGGTTTATTCCTTTTACAAATATGGTTTCATTTTTTGTTTGAAATCTTTTTCATGTTTTAGTTTTTCCTGGAGCTGATGAAAGCACCACGAGTGGAAACTAAATTGAGGGTTTTCCTTTTCAAGATTCAGTTCAACTCTCAGGTTAGCTTGATGTTAACAAATTTCTGAGAATTACTTATGTGTGCAAATTTCCCAAGCTTTTTTTTTATTTAGTTTTCTTTTTATTTTTATTTTTTGTGTTCCCAGCTTGCTGATTTCAAAAAAAGCTTGTTTGTTGTGAACTCCGCTTGTGAAGAGGTACACAAATGAATTCTAGTGAGTAATGGTATGTTGTTTCTATTACTCGAACATTTATGTTTACATCTTTCTCATGTTTCAGGTCCGAAACTCCACCAAATTGAAAGACATTTTGAAGAAAATATTAGTTCTTGGAAATACATTGAATGAAGGAACTGCCAGAGGTATGAACTTCTGATTTGAACGTACTAAACTAAAATAATTTGGTGTTTTCAGTTTTTAGTTTGCTTCTGACAGAGTAATTTCAATTCTTAATATGTGCCAAAATTTTAAAAAAATTCCCTCGTTCAGGTGCTGCCGTTGGATACAAATTGGATAGTCTTTTGAAACTGACGGATACACGTTCAACCACTAGCAGGATGACACTTATGCATTATCTTTGTAAGGTATCTGCTCATATCATATCATTTTTCACTTACTCTTCCTGTTTAATCTCATCATTAGACTAAGCATTCATGATTAATGTTTTTAACAAGAAATCTCTAGCCAACCTTCTTCCTGCAAGAGATTTTTTCTTGACATTGAGAATGTTCGTGACTAGTTATATAGAAGTGAGATTTCTGTTGTTTCTTCTCTAGATATTTCTGGTGCACCATGCATAACCTTTGCTAATTCTTGCTGTTGGCTTTCTGCCATGTGTATTGAAGAATTCCTTTACTTTTGCTAATCAAGATTACTGGAAGTCTATAAAGTCTTAAAATATATGGCAGTAATTCAGAAATTCAAATAAGGAATGGAACGTGATTTTGGAACAGAGGATCCCATTTGTCACTTCCATTCATTTGTTAACTTTGATTCCATGATACAAAATAGCCAAACCATCTGACAACCACTTTACTCTATGTTGCAAAGTGCGTTTGCAATTGCTTTCTGTTGATCTGGATGTTTGCTGTAAACTATATTACAAAGTCATAGAATAAAAAATATTCAGGATATCTCATTCTCTTTCTTGCATCCTACTGTTTTTTGTTTTCAGGCCCTTGCCACTAAGAATCCAGATCTTCTAGACTTTTACAAAGATCTAATTCACGTGGAAGCTTCCACCAAGGTTCTTATCTCAACTACATTACAAGAGGATAGTTAAATCGAGTTATGTAGATAGATTCGATTCGAAAATGATTTCTTTTTCCGCAGATTCAACTAAAATCTCTGGCAGATGAAATGCAATCTATCTCCAAGGGTTTAGAAAAGGTGAAGCAAGAATTGGCTGCTTCGGAGAGTGATGGTCCTGTATCCGAAATTTTTCACAAGGTATAGATTCTAGCTTTGATGCGTTGATACATGCTGCAGATTGTGTATCTTTAGAATGACTCAAACTCTAAATTAGGCTTAGAGCCTCTTATACATGTTTAAAAAAATTTCTGACCGTTGAGAAATCCGAACAGCTTCCATTTTGTGAATTCTCATATCTCCTGGTAATTTCCATCTTGATGTGCTTGTCAGACGTTGAAGGAATTCGTTGGTTCTGCTGAGAGTGAGGTGGCCGCTGTAATGGAGCAATATGCCATTGCGGTAAATTTCACTTTCACCTAGATCATTATCATGTAATAGATCCTCATATCTTATTTTCCTTGATAATGGGGTTATTCATCGTTGTGCTGTGTCGTAGGGAAAAAATGCTGAAGCAGTGGCTCTATATTTCGGTGAAGATCCAGCACGAACTCCACTCGAGCAAGGTAACTCGAAAATCATCCGTTCTTTTTGTGGTCCGACGTTAATTTTACATTTCAAACTGCTGAGGCGCTGTCTTTTGATATATCCAGTTACTGCAACCCTCTCAAATTTTGTGAAGTTATTCCAGACAGCTTGTGATGAAAACATCAAGCAGGCTGAAGCAGACAAGAAGAAAGCTCAGAAGGAGGCTGAAGCCGCCGCCGAGAGTGCAAAGGAGTCGGCAAAGTAATAAATTTAACAAAGAAAGAAGAGAATGATTGGTCGTTTAATGTTTCAAAGGGATCGAGCATGCATTGGGTTAAGACTGTTGACCCTCATACACCGCTGGATTCCATGGGGGGTGCTGAGGCTCCCCCCAGCACCCCCTAAATCCGCCACTGTCAACCAGCAACACGCCTTGGGTTCTGCTGGAATCGGGGGCGCTGTCGAGGCTTTGCAAAACCTGAAGGTCTGCAAATGAGGCAGTTAAGAAGTGTTGATTGGCACTTCCGAGCTGCTTTGGATGATGCAGGCAGCAGATTCGCTACTCTCGGGGCTGTACTTATTGGAGGAGGGCTTCTTATCAGAGGTATGTTCGACCCTCGTATCTATCTCGAGATAAATGCTCAGCACGGGTTGGATTGATCGGGGCCGTGTTCGCCCGAAAGGGAAGTTGATCGGTTTCTTGAAATCCAACCCGTTCCTACATGAGCTTCATGAGGATATATATATATATATATCCTGGAACTATAATGCAGATTGCTGATATGAAAATGTTCCATGTACAGAGAACTAACATTGTAGTTAGATTAACACTGATTCTTTGTTGTAGCATAGAAACTGGCTTGGTTCCTCGTTCTGACTTCGAGTCGAAGAACCTTCCAGAAATTTTGTTGTACAGCAGTAAGAGTAAAGGGATAGAGTGGATAGAGAAAATAGGATGTGTTAGTGAATATAGATATAGTCATTTTTTTACATGAAGTTTTAGGTGTTCTCATTGTTTTTATTTAGGTTATATATCATTCATTAATGAAAAAGAAAAACATTTGTCTTTCCACCTTTTTGTTTGCACTTTTAGACTTATATGTAAGAAGGATAATTGGGTATAATTTGGGTAAAGTTTTTGTTGGAAAGAATGTTGGAATTTATTGTACAACCGGAGCGTAGAGTCTAGTTGGCAATCGGTGACGACACACGGGTGCCAACGTGGACGAAATGATGTCGTTTCACGCTTGAGGTGGGACGAAACAATGCCATTTCATGCCAACCCAGAAATCACTACAGGGCTAAAACTGTCACAAACTCAATTTATGGGGTTTGAATAATGTAGTATTAAGTGAAATTGAGGTTAAAACCCAAAAACAATCAATTTATGAGGCTAAACGAGTGCAATTTCCTTGAAGAGAAATATTTATTTCCTTGCGTTGCAAACTGCATCTTCCAATTACTTTCTGTTAATATTGAGAAAATATTCACCTAAATTACATGAAATCAGTTATGTGCCAATTCTAGATTACTTTTCTCTCATTATTGGAGGTTTTCATCATTGAAAGACAGCAAATATAAGGTCATGAATTAGCTCTATATGTTGGTGAAGATCTTGCAATATTATTTTAATTACATATCAGAATTCAAAAATCAGTAGTTAAACAATATTGAAAACATTCAATTTATTCAAGAAAAAAATAAAATAAGGTCAATTTTATAAATAAAGATTAGTTTGAGTAGCAATTTGCAAGAACTACATATTAAACAAAAAAAAAATGTTTCATGATGATTTAATACTACTAATAATAGAGCATTAGTTAAAACTTAAAAACTATTAGGAATTGTTAATTATTAGCAATACAAATAACAAAACGAAAATAAATAAAAAATCAAAACAATCAAACCATAATAATCAAGTATACAATATATAAAACAAATTTTTTTTTGTATAAACTCATAAAGAATTTTGATGCTAAATAGCAATATTTCAAAAACAATTTTAAGTAATACTCACCATCCACTATAAATACGCACATTTGATATTGACACGAGTTTTAAGAAAATTCTGTAAAGTATTTGTTGAGTGGAGAAATGATCCAACATTGAGAATAATGTTTATTAAGTGTAATGAGTGTGGTATAAGTTGTAAATATTTAAGGATAATAAATTGTGGGATAGTGTTTAAAAAAAGAAAGCACATGTTTTTGGTGGACGGATAACAAATGAAAGAAGTGTATGTTTTTCGTTTTTCGTGGACGGATGGAGCATTCAAAAATTACCAAAACACCCTTAGTTATTTCACCAAATTCCAAGGAAGCTAGTGCCCCCAGGCTCTCTACATGGTTCCGTCCCCAGAGTGTAACCAAACATGAGATGAAATTTGTGTATTTTATCAATTTTAGAAGAATGATTGGAGCTTCAAGAAGACAAAACAAATAATTCTTAGCCTTGCACAAGATTCGACTTTCTTATAACACCAACATCTTTGTTATGTAGACCAATACAATCCACACACAAATGAATGGCCAGGCCTTGATCTTTTGTGATAGCAAAGGGGCAAAATAATGCATATAACTATGGGGTACTTTCTAGGGTTAAACTTGCTCAACATCGACTGAAACGAGCTCGAACGAACTTTAATAGCTAGAGGTGTTTCTAACTCAAAACAAGCATTGGAATAGTTGACTATATACAATAACAAATTCCAGCTAGCTGTTTGCATACTTGTTTTGTCATGGTCCAATCATGTAGAGAGGGGGAAGGGCTAGCTGTATATATCAAAATATGTCATCCAATATTCAAGTTTTGTATCACAAAGAGTGGAAAAGCTATTGACTTAGTGAGATTTTCCCCATCTTGTACGGCAACCCCACTAATTTCTACTCGGAAAATTTTATTCCAAACAATTGTCTCAATAAACTAGTATTTTAGAAATATATATAAATTGTGAAAAAGTCTATCAAGAATATTGCAATCGCATGAAGAAAGCTTAACTTCTTTGATATCTACTAATTCAAGCAGCAACAAGACCCTGTAAAATAATGGGAAATATTGAGATAGATGATCATATATCTTTGCATGAAATTTCATTTTGATCAATATTTTTTTGGTCATTGATTTAGGTTTTAGATCGGTTACTTCCTCCAAAGAGTTTGGACAAAACCTTGAGTGCGATTGGATAAAAAGTAATAATTATATTGAAGAAAAGTGATAATTATACTTTTAACACTAGTAAAAATATTAAATGTCAATTATCATGAATAAAAGTAACAATATCCTAAAAAAAATGACAACTCGAATCCATCCGCACGATTAGACCAATCTCATCCAAGTTCACCTCAAAAGTTTTACCCGAGCACCCTTATTTTTTCATATTTTTTTTTAATTTCAATTTCTTGCATATTAGTTTAATTTTGTAGTAATATATTAGAGAGTTGATTATATCTAACTAGGATTTTTCATTATTTTGTAGCAATTAATTTTCAGTTTAAGTTAATAATTGTTTTGTTAGAGTTGATTACTTTGTAATTAGTATATATTTTTCAAGCTTCAATTGTTTAATAATTTTTAGTAATGGATCGTTATATTATAATAATTTCCATTCTTATAATAAATATTATTAAAATTATAAATTTAATAGTGAGATATAAAAAATATTGACACAAATGATCCGAGGTGGTGTAGTACAATTTCCTAATTAGCAATAACTTAAATGAATAAAATGAAGGAGATATAAGCTATGTACTTATTTGCAGAAATGTGCTATTAGCACAGAAGCATAAGGAAATAATGTTATTTGAAAAATAGATGATCATAAATTATCTTTGCTGTTGCAATACAAAGTCGGCTAAAATTTTGTTGAATCTGCCAATTCCCATTTGGGAAAGAAATGCAAAAAATGAAGATAATTAATAAAAGATTCAAAAACTTTTCCCTCTTCCCCTTCTCTGATCTTCAGACATGCATATTTCCATTACATCAAGATTTCTGCAGATTTCCGTTTCTCTCCTTCAACTCTTTTCTTGTCTGAATCTTGTAGTATTCAAGAATCCCATTTCATCACTATCAAAAATGATTCAAGGAAGCAAGCTGTTAGCCTTTGATTTTACACAGAAGTACTCATCTTCCCTCACATGGATTTCGATCATGAGAGAGAAAGCTTGATCATGATCTGTTTTGCAGCTTCTCCAAAACAAACAGCCAGCAATTGTATCAAGAATGAGAATCACAGCGTACAAGTAGGCGATGATCATTCCCTCAAGAAGAAAGGCTGAATAATTTAGGCCTATTTCTTGATCATAAGCTTCGATAATGCGGTATTGGAAGAGGGCTTCAATGGCAGCCATGGTCAAGTTAATAGGCAGAGCTAATGACAATGCAGTTGCAGTTCTTCCCTGCATCAGAACACAAGCCTTGAGGATTGCAACGAAGCCACCACGCTTTTCTATTGCAGACGAAACCAAGGCTAGATTGCAGATGATGTATGCATTGGCAAGAATGATGGAGTAGAGTATGGCTCCAATGGCTGAGAGGAGGAGGAGGGAGGAGGGAGACGAAAGGCCTAAAACGTCGAGGCAGTTGAAGCAGATGGCCAGGAAGAAGAAGAATGTGGCATTTGCTGCAAGAATGAGCAATGAGTTGCAGAGTTGAGTGATGAGGAGTGGATTGAAGAGTTTGATCAAATGGATTTGTGATTTGTTTTTGTGGTGTAAGGTTTTGATTATGGCTGCTTTCGCGAGGAGGAGAGAGGAATATGAAAAGGGGGTGATGAAGAGGAAGGTGAGGATGGTTTGGGAGAGCTTGAGGTTAATGAAGTTGAGTAGGGGTGAAGATGGAGGGAAACCTGCAGCAAGGAAGAGGGAGGTGAGGCGACCACGTACTAATGTGAGGAGGTACGAGGAGGAGACGAGAGGCGGGGAGAGGAGGGTGGAGACGACAAAGGGGAGGACGAGGAGGGCCGGTGTAGAGGTGAAGTGTTGGTAGTTCTTGAGGAAGGAGAAGATTGATCTTCTTATGATGATGATTGAGCTTGTTTTTGCCATTAGAAGAGTTGAGGAATGTGAAGAAGGTTTGATGAAGAAAAGGGGTTAAATGTTGTTGAGATAGGGATTGTGATTTGTATTTTGCTTTTTGCATGGTAGTTTGAAGGTGTTTATGGAAGAATGGATAGGCCAACAACTAAAAGTCTAATGCCACCAGCATAGAAGGAGTTGTCTCACCTTTGTTTCCATCAATGTCTTAGTTTTGGACTCTTTTATATGTGTGTCCTTGTGATCTCCAAACTCCGTCGAGGGAACTGCAGTATGATGTTTCATCTCGTATTTTCAAATTAAAAACATTAGGCGGATCAAAAAGAACTTTTACTTTCGTCTTTTTCCAATTTTTTAGAAATTTTAGTCTGAATCACGATCTTCGATCTATTTCCAAATTTGGCACGATAAATAAAAACGATTTGGACGATTTAGTAATATCACCATCTTTTAATTTGCAGCAAATCCAACATCCTAAATCTTTGTAGGCAAGGTTAACCTCTGATTGAGCACTTAAAAAAGTAATGCAGGGGTTAAATTTGCTACATATTGAAATGTGGTGGGATCATTAAAGCGTTTTAAAAGTCATGTCGATTTTGAAAAATCTCTCTTAAAGTTATGATTTATTTGACAATTATATAAAAAAATAGATGATAGAATTAGATATAATGCAACGAAAATTTGCAACTGCTCTGGAACCCTATGTTAGTTAGAAGACATGAAAACAAAGCAAAATAAAGTAAAGGAGATGGCCTTATCCATGATAGTATAAACTATGAGTTGTCTGTCTGCTTATGAAAAAGAATATACTATTGTCAACAACAATGATTAATATATGCTTAAACAAATATTATATAAGTATATAGATGTGTGTGTAAGTTTCTTTGTGTGTGAGAGAGAGAGAGGAAGAAATGACTTACTTTGGATGAAGAATTTTGCAACAAGTCATGTTACATCATAAAAGGTGAGAGAGCTTAGGGATTAAGGCAGGAGTTTTAATCTATTGCTTGAAGCTGAAATTATAGATGGCCAATTATAGTAGTAATGGCTTAAAATAGACTCATAGTGTGTGTGTGTTTTGCGCAATAAAATTAGAAGTATTATTGCTACTTATTTTTTTGAAGGAAATTATTGCTACTTATTAACATATTTTTTTGTTAAAACTTTTTTTTTTTGAGGGAATTTTTTGTTAAAACTTTATATTGAGATAAGGATATGTTTATTTATGATCAGAAATACTTTTTAGAATCTGCATTCTTCAAATAGTGGTCTTGAATTACTTTGTCGTATAAAAAATAATTTATTTGTATTTTACGATTGAGTTGACTATACATATGATTTAACCCCAATTCCCAAGTCTAGTTACAACTCGAGGACCCTACATTTTGCCAGCTAAAGATCTAGTATAAAATTTAACGACATAGTCTGTCGAATACGAATTAAAATCTACTAACATACAAAAATGTCGAATATATTATTATTATGTGCATATTGGAAGACGTGATTGGTCAAATTTCACTAACGTCTCATATATTTTGTGAATCTCATCGTATATAGCACTTTTGGATATAAGAAGTAATTAATATATATTCAATAAATTAAATTAAGATTTTGAGAAAAAAATGTTTTATTCAATTTAGTAATCATATTGAATTAGTAATGGTGAACATTTATAATCATACTATGTATTATTGAGTTTTGCTAATTATATATGAATTTATATCATTATGGAATTTCTTAGTAAAAAAGATATGATATCATAATTAAAAACCATTATTTGTAATTTAAAAAATTTGATATATATACACACACATGTATAATGGAAAATATGAGTTTGTTATCATTAGGGCTCGTTTGGTAGGGGTGATTAGGGTGTATAATATGTCTATGACACCCTAATATCTTGTTTGGTATGAAGTATACGGCCCTTTATAAAGTTCGGGCCCGTATGAATAATACTTATTTTTGTTGTTATGTATATTACCTATGAGGTGGTATAAATAATACTGCAACTAATTATAGCAATAAATTACAATAATTACTATGTGTTGCAGAGAATTTAATACATCATACCAAACGGAATATTAATTCTTTATATTTATAAGACATCTCAGTCAACATATCAGGCCTTATCCCATATTTTGTACCAAACGAGCCCTTAGTATATGCAATAATGCAATTCTTAGTTTTAGACATTTAGCCAACAGATTAAATATATTAATGATGTCTGTTACCACAAATTAGAGAGAGGAGAGCAACGACATAATACGGAGATTCTACCCTTAAACCGGATTAGTGTATAATTAAGAAGCGTTAACAATGACATGGACGACCTGAAAACCCATGAATTTAATTAAGTGTTAGGTGCCTACACATGCCAATAATTAAATCAAACTTTGAAAATATAGAGATGTGTATTCAGAGACGGAGCTAGGGGTAGTTGGTGGTGGTGGCCGCCCCTCTCAAATTTTCTGATTTACTTATACATGTACATATTATAAATATTTATAAATTTGTGTAATTAAAAATGTATATTTATATATATATAATAAGATTAATTATAAAGAAATTTCTAAGTTCATTATTCAAGCTCAATCTCAAAATGATTTAAAATTTCTAATTTAAATAGATTGAGTTTTACTTAATTAAATAACATATTATATCTTTGGATAGATAGAATCGACAATGAGATTTAATTTGGAGGAGGAAAAGTAATTTTGTTTGGAACTTTTTATATGTGTTTGAATATGACGGATGGCGGCAATGGTGTTGAATTGATTAAGTGAGAAATGCATGTTTATTATATAAAATTATATTGTCAAATTTGAAATTAGTTACAGAAGTCTAAACTAGAATATTAACCTTATGTGTTTACTCCGCCATTTCTGTATAATTGGTCATATTTGGAATTAGTTGTTTTTATCAATTATTACTCCCTCCGTCCCAATAGCACTGTCCCATTTCTTTTGGACATGGTTATTAAGAAACAAGAGTAAAAAAATAAAAAGTGGTAGGTCTCAAGTCTTTTGAAGAGTTCAGTATTTCCATTTTTTGAATGAAACCTTGTTATTGGGACAGACGAAAAAGGAAAGAGAGACCTTGCTATTGAGACGGATGGAGTACTAGGTAATTTATCTTTATAATGTTTTTTGAATGTTTGTGTATAAAATATATATAATATTGTGCGAAAAATATTATTAATGCTTTGAGAAAGTTTGCACCCCTATATAAAATTCCTGGCTCCGTACTTGTGTGTATTACATTATATTACCTTATAATGCATAAATAACTTTCTCTTAATGCATGCAGATCAATGCACATGATTATACGCCTTATTTTAATACGGATTTTTATACGCCTTATTATAATAAATAATATATCAAAGAATTGCTCTTCTTTGAGTGAAGGTCAGCAGATTATCAAACACAACTTGGAAACGAGTTGCAATTGGACACGGTATGATAGTACGTATATACAATATGAAGACAATATACAATAATGAATTAGGATTTGGAATTATTAAGTTAATTTTTTTTTATATTCCCCTATCAATTACTCCCTCAGTCCCGCTATTAGTGGCTCATTTTCCTTTTTGGGTTGTCCTGCTATTTGTGGCCCGGACCCAAAATAGCAAAAATGAACCCTTTAAAAAGTGTGGACCCTACCACTTTTCTATCTTTTACACCTTCTTCTTAATACTCGTGTCCGAAAAGTATGAGCCACAAATAACGGGACAGAGGGAGTAGTTAGTAAGATGAGAAGTCGATTTATTAAGTTTGGTAGTAAAATGTGATATTTGGCCAACAAAATCTCATGCATTATTTTAATAAGATTTGATCATCTAATTAACCCACCTACAGGAGGGTTGAGCTAAATAGCTTATAAACAGTACAAATTATCAGGTTGAGCTCTACCGTTAATAAAAATATTATCAGAAAAATAATGCACTCCATAAAACTATATTTTGTGTGTAAATTTAGCTCAAATGAGTTCCATGAAATCAATTTTACTTTTTAAAAAGTTGCAACAAACTTTTAAATCAAGTATTCAGCAATTATTCTCCAGCTCTATAGATTCTGGTATCATTGTACTATAAAATACTAAAAAGTATTACATATAAATAGAAAACAGTATACAAGAAAGAAGATGCATAAATAAATATAATAAAAAATTAAACTGGCGAACATTTAATTAAATTGCCTTGAGAAGAAATAACCAATCATTGATCCCTTCAAGTGTCGGCAAAAATTCCATCATAGGACATTAATTTACTATATATGAATGATTACTTCAACTTAAAAAAAAAAAAATGAATGATTACTTCAAGTGTGCACAGTTGCGATCAATTTCATATATTTATATTTGAATAAATTCATGAAGAAAAATATCAAAATGATATCCAAAAATAAAAAATTATGACAAAAAAAAATTCCTTTATAATGTAATTGAATTTATTATTGTTTCACATTTGTACATCAGTAATAGTTTTATACAGTATATATTAATATAATTTATACGGATTTTTTTTCTTTCTTTTAGGGGTTATCCGCATTGTATTATTGGTTTTTTTGGTTGTAAGTTATAACACAAAACCAATAAAACTAGAATAATATTGCGCAGTTGACAGCTCGTTTTTGTTTGTGCAGGAGAAAGTCAAGACATAAAATAACAGATATTTTTGGATTGTCCAGCCAACTATTGAAATAATACAGAATACTATAAACTATTGATGATTTTACACATCATATCATAATAATTGAATAATTATCCATTCTGATGTATTATAAAAAATAAGTCGAATATATATGCACAAAACTCGGAATCGGATGACAAAGACTTGAGTGCCGCGGTCGCATCGTGCAACCGCACCCCAAATCCAGCCTTTCTAAAATTAAATTAAATTAATTAATTTAAAAAAAAAACTGCTTTTGCGCGTAAGACTGCCACACCCAAGTGTTGCTCAACTTGGATATCCTTTCTTCAATTAATATTGTATTTCCCTCCGTACACCATATTTGTTCATCAACTTTAATGACATGAGTTTTAATAATTTTAGTTTAATGTATGGTGAGTGGAGGAAAGATCCCACATATTATGAGTGGAAGTAATGACCAAAAATGAAAAATGCATGTCTTTTATGGAGGTCCCAAAAACCGAATTAAATGCATAATTATAGAGGATGGAGGGAGTATTATTCATTCTTTTAGAGAGAGCGAACAATCAATTATATTATTCTACGTACCCAGTTACCCCGGATTAATTACATTAGAGAGAATAATACATTATATTGATGGTCCCGAAACGAGTTCTCAGTGTAGGGGGAGAGAATACACTGAGATGAAAATTTTTGCAGATTAAAAAATTTTGAGTGAGCTCAGTTATAAATCATATATGCTGACTTCGTTTGGAAGATGGTCAGCTGGACTGATAACTCAGCTTGCTGTGCGGAAGGTGGTGGCTTGAAAACTTAACTCGTTTACAGCTTAGAAAAACTCAACTTGAAAAATTATCTCACTTTTCTCTTAGTCAAGTTGCATGCAATTTTGATAAAACACAGCTGGCTGGGTCACTTAGCCAGAAAAAACAAACTTTAAAATATGACGTGCTTAATGATTGGTTAGTTCTTCAGAAATATAGAAAATAAAGCAATAAAGAAAACCAAAAGTTTAACGTGGTTCAGACAGAATTCCTACGTCCACGGCCAGATGAACTGATGAATCCCTTAACTTTGGATTCACTGGCTTTACAAACAGCCAATCAGCTTACAACTCTGTTCCTTTGATCTGGTTGTAGTTTACGCGTACTACAACAAACGTTACTTTTCAGATTACACATTCTGAGAAACGTATACACTGATTTCGCTCTCAGTGAAGGCGTACTTCTACAAACTTGACTTTTCCTAACCTGGTAAAAGAGTTTTTAGAAGGTGGGGATTCCAACTTGTGAACAAACTTTACAATGAAGAACTAAGTTCTGGATTGTTTGTTCACTTCTAGGCTTTGGATATGGATGGTTTATATGCCTAGATTACAGAAGAAAACTCAACAGTCTGTTGAGAAACACTAGAGAAAATTCTGGAGATTTTCGTGTTATTGAGAGTATATTGGCAGACTGTTGTATAGAGAATGGCTTGCGAATTTCAAAGCGTTTTCTTGGAGTTTTCTTGGTTGATTCTGGTGATAAAGACTTGTATTTATAAGTGGAGATTCAAAACTAGCCGTTGGAAGAGCCGTTTGAATCTCACCTAATTTCTAACTTTGCGTCTTGTAGTCTGGTTTTTTTCACATGTTCTTTTTCTGCGTGTGTAGAACCCCAAAAATTCGGGCCAGAAAATTTCGTTCTAAGAAGAATAAAACCGAATAAAAATTAGTACGAATAATAGGACGGTCACTTATTCTCGAAAGTTAAAAATATATGAACGTCTTTCTCTAGAGAAGATGAAGACTTTATTCATAAGATTTAAAATAATCTCGAGATTAAGACAGGGATTATAACTCGTTGATCATCACGTTTTTGCACAAGCATGAGCAAAGCACATTATATGTCTAATTATGAAATTCATATGTGCGTGTTTATTTAATTCAAGCATGGCGTATATTTTTGCTAATTTAATTTTTAGCTCGAATTATCGGTAATTTAATTACGTAACGACCAAGAGGGATAATACCCGGATAAATGATACGTATTAGACGGTACGTATAAGCATGTAAGTATGTATGCATGTGTGTGCCGTGTATGCATGTATGTATGTGTAGGTTAGTGATGACCTATTATCTAGCTAGGATTTAATTAAGATTTTGTTAGCTAATTAATCCAATACTAGTATCCTAGGTTTTATTCTATTAGCATGCATGCAAAACTAGATTATTGGGAGAGAAATAGAGAGAGGGCCGAAAGAGAGAGAGGGAGAGAGAGACAAGATCTAAGTAGTATCTTCATGCAAATCCTCATGATTGCCTAAAAATCCTCCACCCTCATTTTGGCCAATGCATGGCATTCACGTTTTTGCATACACATTCTACTATGCAAGTAACAAACATTGTGCACCCTCCAACCCACCCAAATCGGCAGCCACCCCTCCCACTCTCACCACAACTTTATTTCATCTTCCAAACCACCATTAGAGCTCTCAAGCACCACCACCACAACTCCCCCTTCCACCGCCACCTTCACCACAATTTTCCACCACCACCACGACCAACCAAGCTCCAAGGAGGCGGAGAACGACGAAGGACAGCAGCTGGGAAGCGAGAGAGTGGAGATCGAGCGAGGAAGAGAGAGAACCGAGAGAGTTAGAAAGAGAAACGCTTAGCTCCATTCTTATGTTTTAACTCTTAGATTTCTTCTAGGACCCACATGATAGGAAGTTGTTCAAGTTATAAGCATGCTATGAATGAAGTTACATGATTTCTATGGCTAAATATGAAGATCTATGGTTAAAATCGAAGATCAATGGCTATATATGCGTTCTTGAGGAACTATGAGTTTTTCTTTGGATGATTAAGTGTTTTGATATGGAAGCATGATGAGATCTTGTTTAATATGAATGATAAGTATGATATATGAGTAGATCTATGGATTTCAAGGTTGTTTTGTGAAGCATGTTATGTGGAAATGTTAGAGCTATGAGAGTTGCTAATTTCCAGCTTGTTATTATGAAAAACCCTCACACCCCAGCCGGTAAAAACCACATTAAATGAACTCCGATTGCCATGAAAGTTTATTATCTTATATATCTAGATGACCCCTATAACATATCCAAAATTCAGAATTTTTCATCGGACCGAAATCCTTTTATGGTCAGATTTGTCCTCTGCCCTGTTTTTGGAACCCTAATCTGGGCAGTTTCCAAAACTTCGTGTATAACTCCTTAGTTATTTGGATTCAATAAAAATGGTCTTATGGAAAAGTGAAGTAGACATCCTAAGATTTTCATAGCCATAAAGAACTCGAAAATCGGATGCGTGGTTTGTCCGTAGTGAATTTATTTGTCTGACCTTTGTGCAAAGATTTTCTGGAAAACTGGACAGTTTGTGTTCTGTCCTTTGTGCTCGTTTTTGATGCACTTATGATTGATGAAAATGTGTTTTAACACTTGAATATGTAAATCAGGTCAGTATTAAGGGTTTTGTTAAAAGGGAAACTCGATCGAAGATCGTTTGCTATTTTTCGTAGAATTAAAGAAGTTATGGACCGAATAGTAAGTTATAAAGAATGGCTTAATTAATTTTATTAAACTAAAATGAGTGTCTTAATTTTAATGCCTAGACTAACCATAGTAATATATACATATATATATATATATGTTATCATGATATTTAGTATAATTGTTTAACAAGTTAAATGGGTCATTTAGTTAATTAAAATGGGCCCTAAGCCTTAAAGAATAATTGTTGGCCCAATTGGATTATTGGGCTATGTTAGGTATGTTGGGCTTAGGAGAGAAACCACTAATGTAGGGTTTGGGTTTGGTCACTTATAAGTGGGTCCGAATAATAAAGAGAAGTGGGCATAGCCCATTAGTTAAATCTATAAGATCTAAAAAACCCAACATAAGTAGTCTTGTATGATATGATGTTTGAACCCATAATTTGTAAATGTTATATGGTTAATTGTTAAAGTCTTATAAGTCCGATTAATTAAAATAATTAATCAAGTATGATTTAATTTATTTAATTAATCTTTAATAATTAATTAAATTTATATTCTTTGATTATAAATTGAAATTCTTAAATTAAATAAATAATATTTATTTATTTAATAATGATTATAAATTGATTAATTAATTAGAAATTAATTAATTTAATTCTTTTTTTAATTAATTAAATATCCTTAATTAATTAATTAAATATTCCTTAATGGTTGATTAAATATTCTTTAATAATTAATTAATTTTTAATTGATTAATTACATGTCCTTAATTGGATAATTAAATATTAGTTAATAATTAATTAATTCTTTATTAATTAATTATATGTCCTTAATTAGTTAATTAATTCTTTGATGATTAATTAACATGGTCTAAGCTAATTAAATAATTATCCTAAATTATTTAATTATTTATGCAAGAACTTTATGTTTGTTTGTCTTATGTGTTTAATTATAAATATGAGTTATAATTGTAAGAGATTCCCAAAGTGATGAAGTATAGTGATCATGATGTGAAGCATGCGATTGTTTATGAATGCATGTACAAGTATGACATGATATGCATGACAAGCATGAAACATGACCTATATAGCATGACACGACATGACACGAAAGCATGGTAATACTATATAACACACAAATGCATGACATGATCATATGATCTCATTCCCTGTTAATAATTAACTAAGAGGCGATGCCTCAACAAGATTATATGACGTAGGAAACGGGAATAAGCTTGACCTAAGATGCTAAGGCCTTAGATGACTATGAACTTATAAACCTAAGTGTTTAAAGATAACTCTTGTAGGACCAAGCAGTAACTAGGAAGTACTTCGAGGACAGTACCAGTATATCAGAATCAAGGTGGGTTTCCTATTTTCAAGCTGTGAGATTACAAATTCCCACGGAGGTAACTTTAGGGTTATTAAACCCAATGCTTTAAAAACGTGATATGCATGCTTAAATGTTTTATGCTCACTTGCTTGTGGTTTACCAAGTCAGAATATTATCACTAAATTACGATCGGCCTTGGGCTCCGTACAAGCCAAGGTAGTGTACACAGAAAGTCATGACGGTTCGATTTGAGGGAGTGGCTCCCCTCAAATTGAACTGGGGCAGTAACCCAAGAACGTGAGTTGTTTTATGGTTCGAACCAATTGATTCTTTTAACTGTTTTACTTATGAGAAGGGAAATTGTTTTTACTAAAGTGACCCTCCCATAAGAATTGAAGCATGCTATGTCTTTATAGAACGTTTTCAAAGAGGGGCACGGAATCCACTGATTGCTTTTGTACTCAGCCCTCTGTATTGTTTTTCCCAATGCAGGTTGAACGAGGAGGGGGTATCAATGTTATTAAATGACTCTCGGATGACGGTCTCACTTAGCGTCATCCCGTTTATCCCTGTCTATGTATCGTTGGTCTTATGACTCTTGTCGACATTTTCCATTAAGGCTTACGACTTTGAACTCAAGTTACCTTCAAATGTTTAAACCATCTATCTCTTCGATGATGGTCTTTTTAAGACGCTTCCGCAGTGCGGGGCCGGTGTCCTCATACATCGTCCCCAAGTTATGTTATGCTAGGGCAATGTTGACTTTATGATTTACCCACCTCAACTCTTTTGTCCAAACAGTTACCTTTCAGTTATTCTTATGATTATGTTCTGTCCTAATTCATGTTATGATCATTATGGTTTTACCCCGATACCCCCAATGTGACGGCTCGGATGAATCCGTATAGGCCTGGGTCGTGGGTCGCCACAGAGATGGTATCAGAGCGGTTCATTTGCTCTGAGCCCTAGAAGCTTTTCTTGTTTCTTCAAAGTTGAGAAGTCTTCAATTCTATGACAAGTGTCAGTTACTTATGACAACCCTCCCATCATCCCACGATGGATTATTGTGAACTATGTGATTGTAAGTGCATTGATATATGTCTTGAATGAATATATGCTTATGAATTCATTTTATTGTACATTATGTTCATCCCATGATTACATGTTTCATTGCTTGTTAAATGTGTAAGTTATTTGCAATTTTGTTTTCACACAAATTCGTTCGTACGAGGGCCGCCAACCTTTGATGATCGTTTACAGTCACGAGTCGGGACAGAGTTACCAGAGTGGACTGAGGAGTGTGTGCCGGACTAGTACCTAGTTGATGTAATCAACTAAGAAATGATTCAAGGAAATCGTATAGGTCGGATATCTCTTAGGTTTTAACCCGAGAGTGCTCAAGCCGAACCTAAAACCTATTCCTGAACTTAGTCGCGTTAAGATTTCACTATAAGATATGTACTAATAGAACCATTGTTTATGTAGATGGCAGGACCTTACTCCGGACTTACGTCGGAGGAGCGTGTTCAGCAGTTCCAGGGTATTCAGATGCACCCTGGAGAGACAGTCAGATGAATTACGGCGAGGTTTCTGGAGGAGAGCAGAGCAGCCTTCGGAGGTCGTTGGACAGAGTACGAGGCTTGTAGGATTTTGATCCACTTGTTGCCTTGGAACTGGGGCGTATGAGCGGGGAGAGAGTTAGCTGCTATTACGTATGAGGGACCCCGATGCCAGTTAATGGCCAGTCTTCCCCACCTTATTCTAGCCATCCAGACTCGCTGAATTCTAGACCCAGTATTCCCTTATGTTCTTGATTCGTTTGATGTACCACTACCACCTCCACCCGGTTACGTCTCACCTCTTCTTCTACCCAGTCACTCCTTACCAGTTCGTTCACCACCTTCTGTGAGGATCTACTCTCCTGCGAGGGATGGATCTAACCTTACTCTTAACGAACCACGTACGACTCAGCCCATACCCGGAACCAAGAGGTCTTTCGTAGACCTAACTTCTGACACGAGCTCAGACTCGGACCCAGACTCTTACTCATCTTACTTTTGTTGTTCTCCTGCCTATGTAGGGCAGCACGACCGAGAGGCCGGACCCTCTCACTTACCACCTACTCAGACTTCAATACTTTCACCTACGTACACTCTTGCTTCATCTCCTGTTTCATCCAACTACTTTCCTGCTTCACCTACTTACTCCCCTAGTTCTCCTACTCGTGCATTGTTGGGAGAGATAGATGCAATAATCGAGAGAGCCATGGAAAACCTTGAGGCTGATTTAGCTAGAGTCGGTGATGAGAGTCTGCGTGCCGTAGAGACAGCCGGGAAGACGGATTCTGAGAAGGATCCCGAGTAGGAGGATCCAGAGGAGGAGAACGAGTGTTAGGATGAGTGACGTTCTGTTATTATTATGATGATGATATGCACTATGTTTGTTTGATGAGTACTATCTTCTGTAGTTATGATGATATCATGCACTGTTATGTTATCTTTTCTTTCATGAGTCCATCTTTTGTAGTTATGATGGCATATTTACTTTTGATGCGTTTTGTCACTATGAGACCTCTTAGGAGGCAATGTTGTTATATGAGTCATCTTTTGATGCATTATGTCACTATGAGACCTCTTGTGAGGCAATGTTATTTGATGAGCCCCTTGTTTGGGCAAAGTAATGAGATAACATGCTATGAACAGATATGAAACGAGATAACATATTATGAAAGGGTATGATATGATATGGCAAGATTTTGCTATATGTTATGATGAGATGTTGTTATATGTTATGGTGCCACCCTCTATGTTTTATGATATGATCAATGTTATGCTAGCAATATGCCTTGAACTAGTCGAACCTAGCTTGAATTGCGCTAGAATGAACTAGAATATTTAAGGACTTCGATATAATCTTTAGGAACGATGTACCTATCGTAGTATCCCCAATAAGGTTATGCCTCCATAAGGAACCAATCAAAACCCTAGTCCCTAGTCGTCTGGGCCGGTAACGTAACAGAGCTATTTTCAGAATGGTTGATCGATACGAAGAATGATTCGAGGATGAACACGAGAATGAAGTTGAACAAGAACAGAACCCAGGCCGAGGACGAGGTCGAGGTCGAGGACGTGGCGGAGGCTGAGGAAATCGTGAACCAGAACATGAGGAATCAGATCATGAGGAATACGTACCACCCTCACCCCCTGAACAGCATGTAGAAACCCATTTTAGGAAGTAAAATCCGCCAACATTCGAAGGATTTGGATAACCCCCAGAAGTTGAAAAATGGGCACGCACCTTAGAAAGAATCTTCGATTTTATGGAGCTCAACCCTCGAGAACGGGCAGTCTGTGCCTTATCCAACTAACTGGAGAAGCTAACCATTGGTGGGAAGCTGAGAAGAATGCAATGACTCCCGAAACATTGAGAAATCTGACCTGGACCCAGTTTAAGGAGAAATTCTTCTAGAGGTACATTCCGCAGACCTACTGCCACAAGAAGGAGGTCAAATTCTGGAACTTGAAGCAAGGAACAAGGACGGTGATTGAATACGACCGTCTGTTCAATCAACTATCACGATATGCTCCACGTTTAGTGAATACGGACGAGACAAGGTCATTTAGGTTTTGTCTGGATTTAAGGCTAGAAATTGGAATACCCTTAGCTAGTCATGACATCTGACTTACTCTGAAATGCTCAGCCGAGCACTCAACATGGAGGCAGTTTTGCCCAAAGAAGAAAAGAGAGTCGTCCAGTTTGCACAGGAGCATAAGAGGAAGTGGGACGACAGAAATGCTAACCAGCGTGGTTTCAATCAGAATCACCACAAGAGAAAGAAGTCATGGAAGGGATCAAATCAACATGGCCAACAAAAACCTCAATAGGAATTCAAAGCCTTACCTCCATCACAGAGACAACCTTGCCCCCAATGCAAGAAGCAACACTTTGGGCAGTGCAGGTTGGGGACCAATATGTGTTTCCAATGTGGGCAACCAAGGCACTTTAAGAGGAATTGCCCCAAGAACCCTTCACCTCTTCCATTAAGGCAAGTTCCCCCAAACCCTCCTAAAGCAAATCAGAACCAATGAAGCAACCAGAGAGGCAATCAGAAAGGCAAGCAACCCCAATGAGCTAGAGCTTACACTATAAATCAGCAAGAAGCAGTCCAGAAGAAAGGAAATCTAGCAGGTATGATCCACGTTGCTGGAAAACCCATTTTAGCCTTATTTGATACTGGAGCATCACATTCTTTCATATCTCGTGAAGCATGCCACAAACTAAGTTTAACTCTGGTAGGATCTAGTCAAACATTAGTGATGGTCCCAAGACGGATACCTTGGTGTAAAGGGGGGGGGGTGAATACACCAAGGTTTAAAAACTTTTCCAATTAACTCTTTTGAGTGAGCTGGCTGTGTTCGATCCAGCTAGAAGGCAGCTTGATCGACACAGCTGGCTGTGTGCGGAATGTGGTGGGTTTTTGGAAAGTCCGTCTGTTGCTTTAAATATATTGCAAAGTTGTGTTTCTCTTTTCAGTTAGTCAGTTTATGCAGCTTGAAATAATGCTTATGAAGGGTTAGCTGGATGCATAAATAAACATGAAAGAACACAGCTAATTAACGTGGTTCGGAGAAACTACTCCTACGTCCACGACCAGAAACCTCTGGTAATCCACTAAGGATACCACTGACTTTTCGCGCAGTCAGCAAGCGTTGCAGCTTGGTTCCTCAAGCTGGATACAAGTTTACGCGTACTGTATCGAAACGTAACCAGACTGTTTACGGGCACAGCTGAAGCCTAACCTGTAGTTTGCGGGTACTACAGAACCAACACTCGAATTACGCGCTTCGAGCAAGCGTACCTTTACCTAACCTTTTCTGGGTTTGGGTTTGAGGTTTTCCAACTATGAACGAGTTCTTACAATTAAGAACAATGAGTATGATGAACTCGTTCAAACTAGGCTTAAGATGGGAAGGATTATATGCCTAGATACTAGTGGGAGAGAGCTTCAGCAGCCTGAGAATAAATAACATCTTATAAGAATGAAGGCTGCTGTATCTTTGAAGCTTTTCTGAGAGATCTCTTGATCTTTGGTTAGACTTCCTTCAATGAAGTATGTTGATCTCTCTTGAATATATATTCTCTCGTCACTCCTCCCTTTCTGATGATGAAGAAGACTTTTATATATAGGAAGAGATTAGAACTAGCCGTTGGAAAGAGCCGTTCTGAATCTCTACCTAACTTCTGACAGGATTGACTTGTCTTCTTTCTTGATTTCCTCGTAAAGCAATCCTAGGTTTGACTTCTAGGTGCTGAGGTGTCGAGTTCCTGATGGTCCAGATCAGATCTGACTTTATCTAAAGTTCACTTCGACTCTGCTGTGTTGGTGACTCTGAGCTGTCTTGAACTCTGCTGGATCATTGACGCTGAGCTGAGTTGTCACACGAGCTGGGTCTTTCCTACAGCTGTGTCTGGAAGAACTTTATCGTCTTGGATCTGGATAACGTTGCTTAACACTTCGACTTGGCTTACCCTGCTGTGTACTCAGCTGGGTCTTCTCTTGTCTTCGGCGACCACCTGTAAACAGAGAAAATCTATAAGCTCAAACAGGTGAGCTGGAAAACACTTGGGCTTGTGCAAACATCTACTCGGTTGGGGTCAGCTGGGTTTTGGTATCACTTCAAAACTCTATTAATTTTCCCAACAATTTCCCCCTTTTTGATGATGCCAAAACCCCAAGTTGGAAAAACAAAGATTGCTTCCCCCTTAACAGGAAACGGGGATTCAATCGAATTAAACATTCACAGCAGGTTAACATATTCAGAGCCTGGACAAAGAGAGATTGTCTTCAGGTTGATTTTGATAAAATGAACTTTTCATTAATAGGAAGAATTTGTACAATTATCTAAATACAAAAGTTCAAAATAAAAATTCCCAGTTGGCTGGGTCTTCAGCTTGACTGCTTCCTTAGTTCATCAATTTGATGGTCAGTCTTTAGACCATATCTATTGAAGATGAACTCTTCCAGCTCCTTCCATTCAGCTTGATTCTTAGACTTTGAAATTCCTCTTTCACCAGCCCAGTGATTAATTTCTTTGATGATTTGGGCCTTGTCAGGAAGGTTTGTTCCAGCTAGAAATGGAGGCTTTAGCTGTTTGACTTTGGGAGCCTTCAGCTGGATGTTATTGCTCTTGGCATAGAGGGCGATTGACCTTGCCATCATTGGATCTGTCTCATGAAGCTCGAGGAAATAGTCTGGAAAGCGGCACGGATCCATGCCTTTGAACTGATTTAAGTAGTAGAATTCTTTGATGAATTCGATTTGCATCTTTCCGGTTTTCATTTATATCATCTGGGTTCTTCTTGTCGGTGAAATTTGCTTGGATTTGTTTCTTCTTGGCTTGCCTGTAGCTCTGCCTTTTCTTCTTCTGCTTTTTCTCAGCAGGCTTGAGAGTTTCAGCTTTCTTCTTAACAATCTTATCCAGCTCTTGCATTTCTTTTCTTTGCTCATTGTGGAAGTTACACGGCCCGGTGATAGTCTTGGTATTCTTCGGGCTTGTGTCCACATGCTTTGGCAAGAGCGACCATTTTCTCTCTCCATGTCTCATTGACGGCTTTAGGCTGGGCTTGATTGGCTCTGTCTCTTCTTCATCCGGCTCTTTTGCAAAATCGTCGATTTCCTCTCGTATTTGCTTTGCACGAGTTCCCCCTTAGCTGCGGCTTCCCTCTCACTTGTTTTTCCGGCTTCATTACGATCTTCCCCCTTTTTGGCATTATCAACAAGGGAGGTAGAGAGGTTGGCAACGATTGCGGCGAGCTTGGAGAGAATACCTTCAACATCGGCGATCTTGGCGAGTTGTCGAGTGTGACGAGATTCAGCTGGGCGATCTTCTTGCTTCCGGCTACGAAGCGAGCATCCGGATCTTTATATAAGTTGAAGAGTTGGCAAATGTCGATTTGTTGGAGAGAGTGGTCTTTTGAGAGCTTAAAATTTGGCTTGAAATATTTGCAATGTCGTCAACCAGTGGAGTTTGAAGGTTTAAGATGATCTCAGGGACTCTCTTCTCTAGAAGAATTGACTGATCAACTTGTTGAGAAACAAGAGATTGCCTGAGATCTCTGCTGGTGCTTTCCTGCAGATTGAGAGCGAATCTGTGAACGTCGTCAATGGACAGTCCATTGCTCTGGACTTGAGACTCTATAGCTGTGATGCGCAGAAGGGTATCCACATTTGATTTGAGTCTATCTTGAAAAAGGATTTCCTCGACTTGTTTTGCAATTTCGTCCTTCATTGCATAGAGAGCTCAACATGATCCGTCTGGGTTCCGGATTCGGCTTGGCTGGGTTTTACTGCCTCGATCTCGACCAGTGAGCGAGTGTCATCGGCAATTGGACTCTGTGGGGCAGCTTCGGTTGGCTCAACTGTTGCAGCAGTTGGCTCGTCTTCAATCATCATTGCCTCAGCTGTGTTGGCAGGTACAGCTTCATTGGCACACTCAGCTGAGACTTCCTTGGAAATGTCAGTTCCAGAATGTGTCTCCCACCCCGCAGCTGTTAGAAGCTTGTCAGCTGATTCCCAGACTTCAGCTGGGTGCGGCTTGGGGTACTGCTGAGACACTTCAATTATTCCTCTGATGAGATCATTCTGGATGTAAATATGCATCCTCCAGACTTCCAAAGCCAAAAGTGTGCTGGAGGCGTGCTTCATCAGTCTTCAGTTTCTCTAAGGAGAAAGTCTCTATCAGCTGCTCATTCTGGTACCAAGTTGCCATCTTGGTAGCCAGATAGAACTTGAGGTCTCCAACTTTGACAAGGGCAATGGGCAGGTGCGCCAGAATTGGATACTGAGTTAGAGCACTCTTGACCCCTGTAATGCGCAAGTCCTCGTACATGGCTTCCATAAAGGCTGAGCCAGTAGAGTTGAGAGAAGGAGAGGTAGTAGAATCACTCTCCTCTGATTCTGTGGAGATTTGAGGAGCAGGTTCAAAAGGGTTCACAATTGGCTGTGAAGAAGCATCAGCCAACTGTGTGGGAGATTGAGCTCTGGGAGATGGCTGTTTTGGGGGTGAGCTGGGATAAGTGGAAGAGGGTTCAGCATGGGTGTCAGCTGGCTGTGAAGGAGCTTCAGCCAGTTGAATATCTTCCAGCTCTCTTGCAGGAGATGGCTCTTTGGTTGGAGAGCTGGGTGGAGGGGAAGGCTGTTTCGGCGGAGAGCTGTGAGGAGGTGATGGCTGGGGTGAGCTTCTTGGATTATCCAGCTCGTCCTCTGAGCTGGATGACAATCCGTCATTCAATCCCATCTCGGCCAGGATGTTTGATCCGTATTGATCGAAGGCCGACACTGGCTGTGGGGAGAGAATCACCATAGCTTGACTGGGAATGACAGCTGTTTTCTTTTTCTTCTCAGCTGGACCTCCAGCTGGTTTAGGGTCAGCTGCCTTCCTCTTTCTTTGTTTCTTCTCAGCTGGAACTTCTGCCTCTGTTCCTTCCAGCTGCTTCTTGCCTTTACTCACAGCAGGCTGCTTCTTCAGAAGATCATTGATTTGATTCATTCTTTGGAAAAGAATCTTCGTTTCTGGAAACGGTTCTGAATCAGCCCACTTTACTGTGTGCCCTTTCACTGCTTGCTCTATCAAGAAAGAGATTTTGGAGCAGAGATACAGTGGCTCTGAAGCTGAAAACGTCGTCCTGGTGGAGTTGAACTTTATTTTCTCTGACTCCTTGACCAGTCGGTTGAGTAGGAAATCAAACCAGTTGACGTTTGCGCCTTTGATCATGGCAATCATTGGCTTGAGCTTTGGAAGGCTGATCTCTCATTGAGATCCAGCTATCCCTAAGATGCATTTTTGAGTAATATCCAGCAGCAGCCTGTACTTTGGCTTGAGCAGGAGCTTTGACATGCTTGCTCTGTACGGCTCTGGGGAGATGAGCATCTCTCTGCTGAGGAATTCATCTACTTCTTCCCGACTGTAATCATCTGGGATGAATCCTCCTTCTCTGGGAAGGTTGAACACCTTTCGTAGCATCTTGTTGAGTTTGATGGTGACGGTAGCTGTATCAAACTTTCCGTTTTCGCCTTTGACGCTCATGTCAAATGACGATGAGTAGAAGCCGTCTTCGTCGATAATGTTGAGGTAGAACAGTGCGGCATCTCTCTTTAGCAAAAGCTTGGGCATGGAGGTTGCCCACAGCAGGAGACCGGAGTCTGCAACTATATCCACCATCTCTTTTAACTCAGAAACATGGAGATTGGAGGTGGACAGAATACTCTCAAATGACAGCTTTGTCATTAGGGCTTCAAACTGATTCATCCCTGCGATTGATTTCTTGGGCGCCATTTCTGCAACTTGGAGAATTTGATTGTGCGAAGAACTTGCAGATAATAGATGAAGATTTTGAATCTTTGAAATTTGCAGAGATAAAGATGAAGGAAGAAAGGATCTGCGTATCTTTTCCATATATATCAACTGCCATAACGGATCAACGGTTAAGATTGAAACAGTTGATATTCTGATCAACGGCTGGGAGAAATTCACTCATCACGTTTTTCTGACGTGCTTTCGGCGAGTGTATTACAACCGCACGTGAGGTATTTCAAACGTTTGACGTTCTGCCTCGATCCTGCCGTGCTACAGTACTATGCAGACTTTGTAATTAATGCGATGGGAAAGGAAACTTATCAAACAATTTAACTAAGGAATGTCTGTCCACTTAACATATGAATTCAAAATAATTGGACTTTATATAGCATATTCCTCAGAGCATTTATTGCATGAGATGCAGACCGGTCAGCTTGGACACAGAATCCAGCTGATATCACAGCGGTCTTCTTCTTTTGCTTGATTGACAGTTTTCCTCAGCTGAGTATTTCGAGATTAGCTTGAATTTCCTTCAGCTGAGTTCCCTTTATCTCTTCGACTGATGTCCAGCTGAGCTTGATTCCCTTTTTGGCTGGGAAATCCTTCTGAACTGAGCTTTTGGGATCCAGCTGAGTTTGTTCCCCCTCAGCTGGATGATCTTTCTTCATCCGGATTGAGCAGTCCAAATGATCCACACATCATCTTGATTTAGATTTCAGCATGTTGTGCTTTTGTGTGACTTTTTCCCAACAATGGATTCTTTCAGATGTTGAGATAACTCTTGGATGCTTTTATGTCGTCAGCTGGGTTAGAGGATCAACTTGTTTTTTCCCTATTTGGATCGGAGTTTCTCTTCGGTGATGACTCATTTGTGTTTATTTTGGAGAGAGCATCCTGCTGGGTATTCTACTTGATTTTACTAAATCTTTCCAGCTATGTAGAATTCCCCCTTGATTTGTCAGTAGGTGGCTTTTTCTTCAGCTGCATCCTACTTCCTTTGAGCGGATTTTCTCATCATTGGCTCATTCATTTGTTAAGGTCAGCTGTCCCAAATCCAGCTGATTCATCTGCTGCTTCTCTAAACTTCTCTTGAGACCAATGTACTCAGCTGTATGACTGGCTGATTCTTCAGTTTTGTATCTGATTGGGCTTATATTTATTATATATTTTGGGTTATTTTTGGTACATTTTTGGATGTTAATAGTTATAAATTATGTTTTACGGGGTTTGTTGCGTTTTGTGATGGATTATAGGTGGTTGTGCATAATTGGAAGAATGGACGTGGTTTTGGAGGTTTTGCAGCTGAGGTGGTTCAAAATTCCATGAAGGAAGTTGAGCAGTATGCCCATACCAATCGGTGTGCGTGAGAAAATACAAGCAGTCGATAGAAAGTTTTTGAAAGCTGACTTATATGTGGACTTGGGCTGATGCACGAAATTCAACCATGCTTTTGGGCTTGGAATTTTAGTATTAGAGTTTTATTATTATTAGACTTTGTTTTAATATTTTTCCTAATTAGATTAAAAGTAGGGTTTTTATTTCCTTGTTTATAATTGACTTTTATTAGCTTATTTAAGGGACTCCAAAAGGGAGCAGACAGATCATATCATACAATTTATCCCAGAGATCTATTTTTATTATTCACGGTTTTCTTCTTCTTCGCATAGCAGTATCGTTCCTATTCTTCTTTTATTTTGTAGCTTGAATTCGATTATGAATTCGAGCTAAATTCTTTTATTCCGGTGTAGATTAATGAAGCCCTAGCCTAACTATTCTGTGAGATCTAATTTGTTCTTATACTTTAATTCTACGCATGCATCTGTGATTCTTTATTTTCAGTGTCGTTAATTGTTTTGGTTCTGCTAGGTAGTTCGAAATATTTAGTAGTCCGAGATTAATTAGTAGCCAATTAAATCGGCCATCCGTAATTGTGGTTTAGGTTTAATTAGTGGTAAATTGATTCTTTAGAGTCAAGGGATAAACAGTCTTAATTCGTAATCCTGCGTCAGAGTTTATTGAATTTTGAATCGGGTCTCTCTAATTATTAATGCTGTCGGCTCATTAAATCTATAGAGCGTCTCTAGGGTTGTCAGTCGATTAGAGAAGTAATTGGTGAAGCGTCTTCCTAATTATCGAATAGTTAAGGAGAGATAAGATCACGTCAGAAGCGTCTTCGGTGATTATAACCGATTTGTGTGCATGAATTGGAGTCATTCCTGTATCAGTGATCGGATTAGTAGAGCTAGGGTGGAATTAATCGGAAACCGGAATGCTTTTACATCTCTGTTTAAATATATTTTCTGGATATTAGTTATTTAATTTTATTTCTGTATTCATAAACATTCGTTGGAAAATTGGGGTTACTTGCAGATTGAAGAGTTGGAAAAATTCTCGCCGGTCCTTTGGGAGACGATCTTGCTTACCGCTGTTCTGTGCAGTGTGGGCATACCGACCGCGTGTCGGATTATTTTTGGTGAAAAACGACGCACCAAATTTTGGCGCCGTTGCCGGGGACTGGTTTCTAAGTAGTTATTATTCTGATTCTTCGATTTGCCATATTTAATTTTTCTATTTTCTGGTTTATGCCCCGTTCTTCTCGTACAGGAGATTTAGTCTTTGATCCAGATATTGATAAAACTGAACGGAAGTTGAGGAAGTTGGCCAGAGAATCGAAGGAAGCTCAAACTGCTGCCTCTGATTCAGAAGACTTTGATATTGAATATCTATTCAAAGAGGACATGGCTGATGAGGAGGATCGTAATATCATACTAGGGAACAACGATAGAAGAAATGAAGGAGAAAATCAGAGGGAAGAACCTCAACCTTTGATAAGAGAACTGGGATGTCATAGGAACAATCGACCGATCTGCATCGTGCTGCCAACTATCGCCCGAAATTCTGAAATCAGGCCTGGCTTTATTCAAGTTCTACCAAAGTTCGGCGATTTACCTGGAGAGAGTGCACATAAACACCTTGCTGAATTTGATTTAGTCTGCTCTACTCTACGCCCTCAAGGTTTTGATGCAAACAATTTGAGGCTGCTGACTTTCTCTCATACGTTGCAGGGCAAGGCAAGGGACTGGTTGTTTGATCTTCCATCGGGCTCAATTCGGACGTGGAATGATTTAGAGGAGCAATTCTTGCGCAAGTTCTTTCCTGAGTCGAGGGCTGCAAACTTAAGAATGGCGATCAGCAGCATTAAGCAAAAGCCAAAAGAAAGTTTGGCTGATTATTGGGAGAGATTTCAGCAATTGTGCCGTAAATGTCCAGACCACGGATTTTCTGAATACCAGCTGCTCACAAATTACTTTTATCGTGGTATGTCTTCTTTTGATCGGAAAATCGTTGATGCTGCTTGTGGAGGTTCTTTAACCAACAAGACTTTGGCTGATGCAAAGCAGCTCATAGTTGATATGGTCTCCAACGGCCAACAATATGAAGACGAGGACGACGATAGATATAGACCTGTGAAAGGAGTTGAAGGTACAGAGTTCTGGTGTGAATGATAAAATTGATGCGTTAACTTCTCTAGTTAGAGGACTTCTTTGTGGCACAAACTCAAGGAGCTCAGCATTTGTGGAATTTGTTCGGAAAATGGCCACTATGCGATGCTTGTCCTACCTTGCAAGATCCTCAAACTGAGCAAGCATGCTATGGCTCCGGTGATGCACAATATGATGCACAAAGGCAGAGGAAGAACGACCCGTTCTCGCACACGTATAACCCAGGATGGAGGAATCATCCTAACTTCAGCTGGAGACAACAAGATCAGAAAATACCTGGAGTTTTGACCCAAAAACAGCGACGGGGTGGTCGGTATGCCCATGCGGCCGAACGAGCCAAGCATGAATGATATTATGAAAAGTTTGGCGCGAGCGATGAAATTGTTAAGAGTTTGGTGCAGAGCCAACAAGCTTTTCAGCAAGAGACACAGGCCGCTTTGGGAAATATGGGAACACAAATCACCCAACTCGCCACTCAGATGAATAAGATGCAGGCGAATCAGGGCAAACTTCCATCACAAACGGAAGTAAATCCTAGAGGAAACGTTAGTGCTGTAACTTTAAGAAGTGGAAAGGAGTTGGTCGAGCGAGAAGCTAAGAAAGGTGAAAAGAAGCGAGAAGAGCAGGTTGGAGATCAAATTAAGGAAGCCATTGAAGAGGCGCAACAACCGAACAAACCTCTTCCTCCCAATGTAAGTGTGGAACCTAAAGTTTCTAATTCTCAACCTCTAATTTCAGCACCTTTTCCTTCCAGGTTGGTTCGAAACAAGAAAGAAGATGATGAGAAAGAGATCCTTGAGCTGTTCAAAAAGGTAGAGATCAACTTGCCTTTGATTGATGCTATTAAGCAAGTGCCCAGGTACGCAAAATTCTTGAAAGAATTATGTGCTAAAAAGATGAGGTATGGCATAGATGCGAGAATTAAGGTTGGTGAAAATGTTTCTGCGGTTATTCAAAGAAAAATGCCTAAAAAATGTAGGGATCCTGGTATGTTTACTATTCCTTGCATCATTGGCAGCAAGAAGGTTGAGAGAGTTATGTTAGATTTAGGCGCATCTATTAATGTTATGCCATTTTCTATGTATAAGGAGTTGCAATTAGGTCCTATGAAAGAAACTCGTGTTATCATTCAGTTAGCTGATAGGTCTAATACATATCCTGAAGGTGTGGTGGAAGATGTTCTTGTGAAAGTGAATGAATTAATTTTTCCTGTGGATTTTTACATTGTTGACATGGATGATTCCTCCTCTGCTCACAGATCTTTGATCCTTTTAGGAAGGCCATTCATGAAAACTGCAAGAACTAAGATTGATGTTGATAAAGGCATGCTTAGCCTTGAATTTGATGGTGATGTTGTCACATTTAATATTTTTGAAGCTATGAAGCATGTTGAGGATCCTGAAGCTCTGTATATGATTGATGTTGTTGACCCGTTAGTTGAGGATTTTGTTGAGAATCATTTCAGGGAAGACAAGTTGGAGCAGGTACTTTTTGGTGGGATGACAGACGCACCAGCAATTACTGAAGAGGATGAGGAAATTCGAGACATCATTAAGCAGCTGTATTCCACCAGTGAATTTCCCCAAGCATTTGTCGAGCAGGATGCCCATACCGACCAAGACTGAACCACTTTTACCATCTGTGGTGAAGGCTCCAGTACTGGAATTGAAGGTGCTTCCAAAGCATCTGAAGTATGCCTTCTTGGGAGAGCAGGACACGCTGCCGTTCATCATAAGTAATGAGCTTTGCAAGGAACAAGAGGTAAGGTTGATTGAGCTTTTGAAGAAGTATAAAACTGCCATAGGATGGACCTTAGCCGACATAAAAGGTATATCCCCTTCTACTTGCATGCATCGCATTTTACTTGAGCCTGGTTGTAAACCTTCTCGAGACCCACAAAGAAAATTGAATCCTGTCATGAAAGAGGTTGTGCTTAAAGAAATCCTTAAATTGCTAGATTTAGGGATTATTTATCCAATTTCTGATAGTGCTTGGGTCAGTCCTGTTCATGTGGTTCCTAAGAAGTCTGGTTTCCAGTTGGTTGAGAATGAGAATAATGAATTGATTCCCATGAGGCTTCAAACTGGTTGGCGTATGTGCATAGATTTTAGGAAATTGAATGATGCCACTAGGAAAGATCATTTTCCTTTACCTTTTATTGATGAGATGCTTGAAAGATTGGCTGGAAAATCATTCTTTTGTTTTCTTGATGGTTATTCTGGATATTTTCAAATTTTTGTGGCACAAGAAGATCAAGAGAAAACAACTTTCACTTGTCCGTTTGGTACTTTTGCTTGTCGTCGTATGCCTTTTGGTTTATGTAATGCTCCTGGTACTTTCCAACGGTGCATGATGAGTATTTTTTCTGACTTGATTGAAAGTTGCATTGAGATTTTTATGGATGATTTTACTGTGCATGGAGATTCTTTTGATCATTGTTTGGATAATCTGGAAAAGGTTTTGTTGAGGTGTGTTGAAACGAATCTTGTGCTTAATTTTGAAAAGTGTCATTTTATGGTTAAGCAAGGTATTGTGCTCGGACATGTGATTTCTGAAAAAGGCATAGAAGTGGATAGGGCGAAAGTTGACTTAATTGTGAAATTACCTTACCCTTCTAACGAAAAAGAAATTCGAGCTTTCTTAGGCCATGCAGGTTTCTACAGGCGTTTCATCCAAGACTTTTCAAGGATTGCACAGCCTCTAACAAAGTTGTTGCAGAAAGATGTTCCATTCGTCTTTGATGAAAAGTGCAAGGAAGCTTTCGACCTCTTGAAGAGCAAGCTGACTTCTGCTCCCATAATTCAGCCACCGAAATGGGGGACGCCTTTTGAGATCATGTGTGATGCAAGCGATTTCGCCGTTGGAGCTGTGCTTGGACAAAAGAACGGAAAAGAGAGTCATGTTATCTATTATGCTTCAAAAACTCTGAATCCCGCTCAGTGCAATTATACGACGACAGAGAAGGAGCTTCTAGCCGTTGTATTTGCTTGTGAAAAATTTAGATCCTACCTTATGGGTTCGAAAGTTGTCGTGTATTCCGATCATGCAGCTTTGAAGTATTTGCTCTCCAAGAAGGAATCCAAGCCCCGTCTCATACGGTGGATACTTCTGCTCCAAGAATTCGACTTGGAGATCAAAGATAAGAAGGGTGCTGAGAACAATGTTGCTGACCACTTGAGCAGATTGCAGACGGAGTCAGATGGTATGCCCATACTGGACGATTTCCCTGATGAACTGCTGCTGGCAGTCAATGGTACGAGCCCGTGGTATGCTGATTTGGTTAATTATTTAACCACGGGGATGTTTCCAAAAGGGACTGAGACTGCTAAGAAGAATAAACTGAAAAGTCAGGCAAAATATTTCATATGGGACGATCCTTATTTGTGGAAAATTTGTGCTGACCAAGTGATTAGGAGGTGCATTCCCGATAGTGAGATTCAGTCCGTTCTGCACTTTTGTCATGCCCATGCTTGTGGTGGTCATTTTGGACCAAAAAGGACAGCCCGTAAGGTTCTTGATTCTGGTTTTTATTGGGAAACCGTTTTTAAGGATGCTTATTTTTTCTGCAAGAATTGTGATAGATGCCAACGCACGGGTAATATCTCATCTCGTAATGAAATGCCTCAAATTCCTATTTTGGTTTGTGAGATTTTCGACGTGTGGGGGATGGACTTCATGGGGCCTTTCCCAAGTTCGTTTGGTAACTCGTATATTCTATTGGCCGTCGATTATGTCTCCAAGTGGGTAGAGGTCAAGGCTACTCGCACTAATGATTCCAAGGTTGTTGCCAGCTTTCTTAAGACTAACATCTTCGCAAGGTTTGGTGTGCCGCGTGCTGTAATCAGCGATCAAGGAACTCATTTTTGCAATCGAACCTTGGAAGCTCTTTTCAAAAAGTATGGGGTTCATCATAGAGTAGCCACTGCGTATCATCCGCAGTCAAATGGACAAGCTGAAGTGTCGAATAGGGAGATAAAGAGCATCCTTGAAAAAACTGTCAATCCGAATCGAAAGGACTGGAGCTGCCGGCTTGATGATGCGGTCTGGGCATACCGCACAGCTTATAAATCACCCATTGGAATGTCCCCTTATCGACTGATTTTTGGGAAGCAATGCCATTTACCCGTCGAGTTGGAACACAAAGCATTTTGGGCTGTGAAACAGTGTTGTCTTGATAGAGAAATTGTCGGTCAAAAGCGAAAGCTCCAATTGCAAGAGTTGGAGGAGATTCGATTGGAAGCTTATGATAATGCATGTCTCTACAAGGAGCGTACCAAGTTTCTTCATGATAAATACATTCGCAGGAAGTATTTTGAGGTCGGGCAGAAAGTTCTCTTGTTTAATGCTCGGCTGCGAATCATGCCGGGCAAGTTGAAGTCTCGTTGGATGGGGCCATATGAAGTTGTGAGTGTTAGTCCCCATGGAGCAGTGGAAATTCGAAGTTTTAGCACTTCCAAGGTTTGGAAGGTAAACGGCCAGTTGCTCAAGCCATACTATGGGGGAATGGAGTTAGCAACTTTTGATGGAATGGATTTGGCCGCCCCCAAAATCGTCTCATGATCGATTTATCATTATGTCCGGCCTAGGACGTTAAAGAAGGGCGCTACTTGGGAGGCAACCCAAGCATTTTAGTTGTTATTGTTTATTTATTTATTTTGTTTCAATAAAAAAAAAACGACAAGCAGCATGTTATTTTCTATTTTTTTTTGTTTTATTTTATTTATTTATTTATTTATTTATTTATTTTTTCTTTCTTTTTTAGGTGAAGTGGAGTTAAGGAGGACTAAAAATCAAGTGTGGAGGGGAGATTTATGATGTTAGGAAAGATAAGGGGTCATACTGCAATTCATTGATATTAGGGATTAATTTAAATCCCTAATTTTACAGCAGCCCATATTCACTGCTGTAATTCTTCCGCTCCGTCAAATCCATCGCGCCACCTTCACTGCTTCTGCTTCTCGATTCATATCGCATCACCGGCCATCTCACCTCCGAGTTTGCTTCGCCGGTTTCTTCTTCACCACCATCTCGTCTGTCATGGGACCCAAACAGAGAGCACGCAAAATTGGGGCGAAAAAGAAGGCCCCCGATTCTACTGTGTCGTCGATTCTTTCCGCCGTCGACAACCCAGTTATCATACCGACGCCGGTTGGTACTTCTTCAACTACCTCCATGGTTCCGGCGAAGACAAAGCAGAAGCGCGCTGCTCCTATTTCGGAATTCCCTAGCCCGACGGTTGAATGCTTTGCAGACATTACCGCCGGCTCTTCATCTCCAAAACCACAGGTGAACGTTGCTGTTGCTATGTCGCCGGCAGACTCCTTACCGCCGGTATCTGCACCACCCAAAACTCCAACCAAGAAGACGAAGAAGGGACAGAAAGCTGCTCCTAAGTTCTCTCCAGTGGTGATTCCGCCATCTGCTATTTCTCCGGCTGAAATCACTACCACTAATCCTTCTACTCCACCGCCGTTTCCGTTACGAGATGAAGGAGATGTTACAGCCTCCTCAATTCAAATTCCGGGCAGCCCTTCTAATTTGGAAGATAATGTGGAGTCTCCATCGTCCTCAGGCCAGCCACCGGCCGCACCGACTCAGCGGTGTTTGAGAAAAAGAGGGCGATCCTCCACAGAGGCTATGTCTGAGGTGGCAGGTGGAGTAAATTCAGAGAGTCGCCGTACTCGTTCCAAGGCCGCTGCTGCTACCGCTGCATTTCGAAGCGCTAGTCCTGAAACCGAGGTCGAGCCATCCATTCCAGCAACCGTTCCATCACCACAGCCAAGGCGCACATATGTTACTCGACCTGATTTTCTTCCTGTCGCTGAGGTAAAAGCTCGAGCTCGTAAGAATTCTCTGCGAACTTTTGTTAATGCTCGTCTGTTTGATTGGTCTGATATAGAAGTATTAGGTGTTAATTCTGAGATTAGAAGATATTTTGCTAATATAGGTTGGTCAGCTTTTTTGGATAATGATTGTAATGTCTATCGTGAGATGTGTCTGGAGTTTCTGTCGTCATTCGTTTTTGATTTGTCTCGCGATTTGTGTGATTCGCATGCTGTGTTGTTTTCCTTGAAAGGGCGACAATTTAATTTGTCGGTGAATTCATTAAATGTGTTGCTTGGGTTTGAGACTGATGAAGCATTGAAAAGTGATGCATATTTGTATGCTGTTTGTGACGTTCCTGATGATCTTTCTTCCACCATTGATCAAAGATGGCGTGAGTTATCTGTTGAGAAAGTGTATGTGAAAGGGGGGTCTAAGAGTGCGAATATTGTTGATCATGGTTTGCGTTTGTGTCATCGTTTTTTCGTTCATAATCTTTTTGGTAGGATAGACTCCATGCATATAGTTACTATGAACGATATCTGCATTTTGGGTAATATGCATGCGAGTGTGAAGATGAATTTTGGCTATTGGGCTGCTAGACAATGGCGAGCAAGTGCTACGCGTTTTACTGGGAAAATTCCTTTAGGTGCTTTTGTTACTACGCTAGCCCATAAGCTGCATGTTTTTGCTGAAGAACCTATGTATTTTCCACCTTATACTTTTACCCTCTCTGATTTCAACACTATGCGTCTACTTTATGTGAATAACGAGGGAAATTATCAGCTGTTGAAGCCGGGTGTTTCAGGCCCGAGCCACCTTTCTAGTGCAGGTTCTTCGCGAGGTTGTCTTTCTTTGCTCCGTCTCTAGCCGAGCTCAAGGAACTTTTTGAGAATTCCGTTCCTCGTTGGGCGATTGCTTTGGAGGCAAAGGTCGAGGCCAAGCTTGATGCTTTGAGTGATAGGGTTGCTGCTGTTGAACAAGCCGTGCTCACGCTTTCGTCTTCACCCTCTTCTTGACCACCATCCAGGGGAGTTTTTCGTTGTTTTTTATTGTTCTTTCTTTGTTTATTTTATTTCCTTTGTTTTGCATTTTTTTTGTTGCTATACCGTTTCTTCTTTTACACGGTGAGGACCTTTGTGTTGTCTAAGTGTGGGGGGGAGAGAAGTTGATTATATTTTCTGGTGTGTTTTGTTAAAAAAAAAAAAAATCGTTTTTGTTTTTTTTTTAGTCGTTGGCAACGTGGAGGTGGATAATTTGAATAGAAGGGATTAAGATATTGTCTTGGTATGAATGGTTGTTTTCTCTTGTGATTGAGCTGTGCATGTGCTCGTATGTATTCTTGGATGAGAAAAAAGTGCAAGATTGATCGAAATTCTTGAAACCTTCTGATATTGTGAGAATTGAGCCTTATGAGCATGACTTGAGAAGCTCCATTTGTTTCTTTGTTGAGTGTATCGGACTTGTATGCTTGATTCTTGGTTTGCCCGATTGCCATAGTTGAAATCTTTGAGATTCTTGCATGAAAATGATTAAGGCACATAGGGTTAACCATGGTTTTGGCCTGAATAAATTATCCGTACCCTCAATTTTCCATTAGTGTGCTCGTTTGTGCCTTATCCGTTCTTTCTTGAATATTTAAGCCACTAAAATTCAGCCTTTGCCTATTTAGCTTGCTTTTGTCCCTCGAAAACATGCGAGTTATATTGGATTGTTTTGAGAATGAGAGCTCCTGTTATATTGAAGTTGTTATGTTGAGGTGCTGAGAAGTTTGAATTTGTTTCTGTTCTTCTGGGAATACGTGAAAAAAAAACACATCTCTCTTTAGAAAAAAAAATAGAAAAGAAAAAAAAAGAAGAGAGAAGAAGAAATAGGAAGAACAGATGTATGAAAGGGTTGTTGATTTATAAGTTTGGAATTTTATATGCTCTATATGTTGGAGATAAGCACGACTTTTGTGTGATGGTATTTTGGGAGGTGCTCTTGAAAATATTTGTTCTGATATACTTGCATGTTTTCATTATTATGAGCCGTTTTTATCCTTTATGTCCTACCTATGCACCCTAGCCCCGTTACAACCCACTGAAAAGACCTTTTGATTTGTGTTTAATCTCATGTTATGGTGGAGATAGTGACATACGGGCAAACCAGTGTTTGAGAGTGTCAAGTTGCGATTAGTGTGAATTAATTCTGTCCTTGTTTTCTTTTGAGAGATTTGGAGTGAAACTTAGTGAGGCAGGATCAATTTTGCACGATTTTGACTTGAATGAAGAGTGTTTGCACAGTTTTGAAACAAGAGAATGGTTGGTGGTTTGTGGATGATGGTATCTTGGTCTCGACTTTGATTGTTGTCCATCGAAATGTTGCCAATAATTATCTTGTCATTTTAAGTCTTTTTCCAGGTGGTCCTTTGATTTAATTATGCTCGAGGGCGAGCATTGTTTAAGTGTGGGGGGATTTGATTGGGCTTATATTTATTATATATTTTGGGTTATTTTTGGTACATTTTTGGATGTTAATAGTTATAAATTATGTTTTACGGGGTTTGTTGCGTTTTGTGATGGATTATAGGTGGTTGTGCATAATTGGAAGAATGGACGTGGTTTTGGAGGTTTTGCAGCTGAGGTGGTTCAAAATTCCATGAAGGAAGTTGAGCGGTATGCCCATACCAACTGACTGTGCGTGAGAAAATACAAGCAGTCGATAGAAAGTTTTTGAAAGCTGACTTATATGTGGACTTGGGCTGATGCACGAAATTCAACCATGCTTTTGGGCTTGGAATTTTAGTATTAGAGTTTTATTATTATTAGACTTTGTTTTAATATTTTTCCTAATTAGATTAAAAGTAGGGTTTTTATTTCCTTGTTTATAATTGACTTTTATTAGCTTATTTAAGGGACTCCAAAAGGGAGCAGACAGATCATATCATACAATTTATCCCAGAGATCTATTTTTATTATTCACGGTTTTCTTCTTCTTCGCATAGCAGTATCGTTCCTATTCTTCTTTTATTTTGTAGCTTGAATTCGATTATGAATTCGAGCTAAATTCTTTTATTCCGGTGAAGATTAATGAAGCCCTAGCCTAACTATTCTGTGAGATCTAATTTGTTCTTATACTTTAATTCTACGCATGCATCTGTGATTCTTTATTTTCAGTGTCGTTAATTGTTTTGGTTCTGCTAGGTAGTTCGAAATATTTAGTAGTCCGAGATTAATTAGTAGCCAATTAAATCGGCCATCCGTAATTGTGGTTTAGGTTTAATTAGTGGTAAATTGATTCTTCAGAGTCAAGGGATAAACAGTCTTAATTCGTAATCCTGCGTCAGAGTTTATTGAATTTTGAATCGGGTCTCTCTAATTATTAATGCTGTCGGCTCATTAAATCCATAGAGCGTCTCTAGGGTTGTCAGTCGATTAGAGAAGTAATTGGTGAAGCGTCTTCCTAATTATCGAATAGTTAAGGAGAGATAAGATCACGTCAGAAGCGTCTTCGGTGATTATAACCGATTTGTGTGCATGAATTGGAGTCATTCCTGTATCAGTGATCGGATTAGTAGAGCTAGGGTGGAATTAATCGGAAACCGGAATGCTTTTACATCTCTGTTTAAATATATTTTCTGGATATTAGTTATTTAATTTTATTTCTGTATTCATAAACATTCGTTGGAAAATTGGGGTTACTTGCAGATTGAAGAGTTGGAAAAATTCTCGCCGGTCCTTTGGGAGACGATCTTGCTTACCGCTGTTCTGTGCAGTGTGGGCATACCGACCGCGTGTCGGATTATTTTTGGTGAAAAACGACGCACCAGTATCCAGCTGTCTTTATTTCACAGCTGGTCCCAGTCAGCTAGCTGGGTTTCTTCTCTAAGATGTTTCAGACATCTTAATCAGAGCAATCATCCTCATCTGAGTCGGAGAAGGAAATTTGATCATCATCCGTTTCGCTCGATTCGATCCTTTTATCCTCTCTCCGGGAGGATGACTCAGCTGGGTTGCTCTTTGGGTAGAGTTGCTTGTCGTGATGAACCTTCACGATATTCTTGTACTTTTCCTTGCTTTGTTCCAGCTGATTAATGCTTCGTACAAGTATGGCAACTTCTTCGTTCAAATCTTCTTTGCTCATAAATCTGAGCTCTTTGTTGGTCCTTCCAAGCTGAGCTGATTGAGCTTCTTTTCTCGGCTTGATCTTCAGCTCTGCTTCATTCATTCGGCTGGATGAATCTCTGCTTGTGATCCCCAGATCAAATTCGTTGGCCTTCAAGATGGAAAACAATTTCTCCGTCTCCATGCTGCCAAGATCAGTTCTGCTTTGGTGAACTACTTTGTGTGTACACCATTCTGAGGAGAGAGCTGAAAGAACTTTCAAGTTCTTGTCTCGAACTGTATATTTTCCAGTTCGGATCGTCTCGATCTCGATGACGAGGTTGGAGAATCTGAGCTCCATTTGATCGATGGACTCGTAGGGGAGTTGCTTGAAATTGTCGAACTTCTGACATGCAACTGAGAATTTGTTTTCTTGAATTTCCTCTGAGCCTTCACACAGCTTGGCTAGAGTGTCCCACATCCCCTTAGCTGTCTCGCAGTTGATGATCTTGCTGAGATAAGCATTCGTCACCGTTGAGGAGATGACGTTCATGTAGCCGTAATGCCGTCCAATCCAGCTTGTCTTCTTTCTTCTGGAGAGTACTCCCTTTTGGGCTTCACAACTTGACGGAGTACTGGTTCAGCTCCAGGTGTGGTTTCTGCTTGTCTTTCTGACTTCATGATGATGATGGGTCCGTCAGTGATAACATCCCACATCATGTCGTGATGCGCACTCAGAAAGCTTTTGAGTCGGAACTTCCAGATCTGATAATCATCGACAGAGAATGTCGGAAGATTCCTGCACAAGGAAGATTCCATAACAGTATGCAATATAATGACTTTTAAAAAGATTTTGAAACTTTGAAGGATCTGTTCAGGTGACCACTATCAGCAAAGAAATGCGGCTTGACGAATACATGATCTTTTGAACCACCGCTACGATACCAATTGATGGTCCCAAGACGGATACCTTGGTGTAGAAGTGAATACACCAAGGTTTAAAAACTTTTCCAATTAACTCTTTTGAGTGAAATTTGTTTGTGTTCGATCCGGTGGAAGCGGCTTGATCGACACGGTGATGTGCGGAATGTGGTGGGTTTTTGGAAAGTCCGTCTGTTGCTTTAAATATATTGCAAAGTTGTGTTTCTCTTTTCAGTTAGTCAGTTTATGCAGCTTGAAATAATGCTTATGAAGGGTTAGCTGGATGCATAAATGAACATGAAAGAACACAGCTAATTAACGTGGTTCGGAGAAACTACTCCTACGTCCACGACCAGAAACCTCTGGTAATCCACTAAGGATACCACTGACTTTTCGCGCAGTCAGCAAGCGTTGCAGCTTGGTTCCTCAAGCTGGATACAAGTTTACGCGTACTGTATCGAAACGTAACCAGACTGTTTACGGGCACAGCTGAAGCCTAACCTGTAGTTTGCGGGTACTACAGAACCAACACTCGAATTACGCGCTTCGAGCAAGCGTACCTTTACCTAACCTTTTCTGGGTTTGGGTTTGGGGTTTTCCAACTATGAACGAGTTCTTACAATTAAGAACAATGAGTATGATGAACTCGTTCAAACTAGGCTTAAGATGGGAAGGATTATATGCCTAGATACTAGTGGGAGAGAGCTTCAGCAGCCTGAGAATAAATAACATCTTATAAGAATGAAGGCTGCTGTATCTTTGAAGCTTTTCTGAGAGATCTCTTGATCTTTGGTTAGACTTCCTTCAATGAAGTATGTTGATCTCTCTTGAATATATATTCTCTCGTCACTCCTCTCTTTCTGATGATGAAGAAGACTTCTATATATAGGGAGAGATTAGAACTAGCCGTTGGAAAGAGCCGTTCTGAATCTCTACCTAACTTCTGACAGGATTGACTTGTCTTCTTCCTTGATTTCCTCGTAAAGCAATCCTAGGTTTGACTTCTAGGTGCTGAGGTGTCGAGTTCCTGATGGTCCAGATCAGATCTGACTTTATCTAAAGTTCACTTCGACTCTGCTGTGTTGGTGACTCTGAGCTGTCTTGAACTCTGCTGGATCATTGACGCTGAGCTGAGTTGTCACACGAGCTGGGTCTTTCCTACAGCTGTGTCTGGAAGAACTTTATCGTCTTGGATCTGGATAACGTTGCTTAACACTTCGACTTGGCTTACCCTGCTGTGTACTCAGCTGGGTCTTCTGCTGTCTTCAGCGACCACCTGTAAACATAGAAAATCTATAAGCTCAAACAGGTGAGCTGGAAAACACTTGGGCTTGTGCAAACATCTACTCGGTTGGGGTCAGCTGGGTTTTGGTATCACTTCAAAACTCTATTAATTTTCCCAACAATTAGCAGTGCAACTTCCTTCAGGAGAAACTATGAGAACTAATGATAAGTGTTTGAACATAGAACTAGACTTAGAAGGATCGAAACACGAAGCTGATTTCCACGTTATAGACATGTTCGATTTTGATGTCATCATAGGAATGGATTGGCTTTCGGCCAATAGCACGATAATTCACTGTCAAGATAGGGAGATTTCTTTTCAACCTCCCAGAAAGGAAGAGACGAAATTTTATGGAGCAAGGGTAGGAACGGGACGACAAATACCTGTAATTTCCGCCATGAAGGCCATTCGAATGTTGAGAAAATGAAACTGTCGAGCTTTTCTAGTCTGTCGAGAAGGAGAGACAAAAGTGAAAACCAAAATTGAAGAAGTGCCAATAGTGAACGAATACCCAGATATATTTCCAGAAGATTTACCTGGTTTTCTACCAGATAGGCAAGTAGAATTCACAATAGACCTTGAACCTGGAGCAGCGCCAATATCAAAAGTGTCGTACCGGATGGCACCAAAGGAACTCCAAGAGCTGAAGGTGCAATTGCAGGAATTGTTGATTCTTGGATTCATCAGACCTAGCGCTTCCTCATGGAGAGTACAAGTCGTTTTCGTCAAGAAGAAAGACGGTTCACTCCGTATGTGCATCGATTATAGGGAGTTGAAGAAACTAACCATCAAGAATAGATATCCATTGCCCAGGATCGATGATCTCTTCGATCAACTCAAAGGAGCGTCTGTCTTTTCAAAGATAGATTTGAGATCAGGATACCATCAGCTTAAGATCAGGGATGAAGATATTCCCAAGACAGCTTTTCGAACTAGATACATCCACCACGAGTTTGTAGTTATGCCATTTGGTCTAACCAATGCACCAACCGTATTTATGGATTTGATGAACCGAGTGTTTCACTCATACTTGGACAGTTTTGTCTTAGTATTTATAAATGATATACTCATCTATTCGAATGATAAGGCGCAGCATGAAGAGCACTTAAGAAAAGTGCTGGAGACTTTGAGATCCGAGAGACTCTATGCCAAGTTTAGCAAGTGCGAATTTTAGCTTAGTCAAGTAATCTTCTTAGGCCATGTGATTTCGGCCGAGGGATTGAAAGTAGACCCAGCCAAAGTTGAAGTAGTGAATAACTGGAAGGCCCTGACTACGGTAACAGAAGTCCGTAGCTTTCTAGGAATGGCTGGATACTATAGGCGTTTCATTGAAGGGTTTGCTAAAATAGCCAAACCAATGACACAATTGCTAAGGAAGACACCGCTTTTAAGTGGACTCCTGAGTGTGAGACCAGTTTTCAAGAACTGAAGAAGAAGCTTACCACCGCACCGGTACTCACCATACCGGAGGGAAATGAAGGGTACATTGTGTACACAGATGCGTCAAAGTTGGGTTTAGGATGCGTTCTAATGCAAGGATGAAAGGTTGTGGCGTACGCATCGCGTCAATTAAGACCACACGAAGTTAACTATCCAACTCATGATCTTGAGTTAGCATCGGTAGTGCACGCATTGAAAATCTGGCGACATCATTTGTATGGAGCCAAGTGTGAGATTTTCACTGACCACAAGAGCCTAAAGTACTTCTTCGAGCAGAATGAGCTAAATATGAGGCAAAGAAGATGGCTTGAGCTAGTCAAGGACTATGACATCACGTTCAGCTATCATCCAGGAAAAGCTAACGTTGTTGCTGACACCTTAAGTCGAAAACCTCGAGTTAAGTTGGGATCATTGTTGACCCAAGAGAAAGAACTCACTAAAGAGTTAGAGAAAATGATGATAGAAGAAGTCCATTCCCCAGAGACGATTCAAGGACGTATAGCTATCATCACAGCGAAGCCAGATCTTCGTGAAAGAATCTTAAACGCCCAGCGTCAGTGTGACTTCCTAGAGAATATGCGTCTCAAGGCAAGGACGGATAGCAAGTGTGAATTCAGGGAAGCAACAGACAATGCCCTGACATTCAAGGGAAGAATTTGTGTACCTGATTCTGATGATTTAAGAAGGGAAGTCATGAGTGAGGCTCATGATACACCCTATATAGCCCACCCGGGCGGTACCAAGATGTACCGAGATCTGAAGCAATGTTTCTGGTGGGAAGGCATGAAAAGAGATATAGCCGCATATGTCAAAAGATGCTTAGCATGCTAACAAGTGAAAGCACTCCACCAACGACCCTATGGGACGTTACAGCCATTGGAGATACCAGAATGGAAATGGGAATGTATCACGATGGATTTTGTAGTAGGCTTACCTCGATCAAGTCATGGAAACACAGCCATATGGGTCATCGTCGATAGATTGACCAAGTCTGCACATTTTCTGCCAGTGCAAATGACATGGAACTTAGATCGTTTAGCAAGATTGTACGTCAAGGAGATAGTACGACTACATGGTGTGCCAGCCATGATCATTTCAGATAGAGATACAAGATTTACGTCAAAATTCTGGATGAGTCTGCAAAACGCCATGGGAACGTATTTACGCTTTAGCACAGCTTATCACCCGCAGACGAATGGACAGTCCGAAAGGACTATCCAGACCTTAGAGGATATGTTACGAACTGTGACCCTCGATCAAGGAGGTCATTGGGAAATGTATCTGCCGCTAGTTGAGTTTGCCTACAACAACAGTTACCAAGCCACCATAGGAATGACGCCATATGAAGCTCTTTACGGACGTAAATGTAGGTCGCCACTTCATTGGGATGAAATTGGTGAAAGAAAGATGTTAGGACCTGCGTTAGTCCAGGAAATGATCGAGATTATTGAGAAAGTCCGTCTAAGAATCAAGGAGGCCCAGGATCGACAAAAGTCTTACGCTGATGAGCGTCGGACTGACCTAAGTTTCCACGTCGGAGATAAAGTTTTTCTTAAGGTTTCACCTTCTAAAGGTGTAGTGCGTTTTAGTAGGAAGGGCAAGTTGCGCCCTAGGTTCATATGACCCTTCGAGATCCTAGAAAGAATAGATCAAGTTGCCTATAGGCTTGCGTTACCCCCAAGTCTGGAGAACGTACACAACGTTTTCCATGTTTCTCAGTTGAGAAAGTACGTGTTTGACCCGAAACACGTCATACGTTACGACAACCTCGATCTTAACCCAGATCTAAGCTATGAAGAAGGCCCCAAGTGTATCCTCGATAGAAAAATCCAAGTGCTTAGAAATAAGCAAATACCATTAGTTAAGGTCCAGTGGTTGCGCCATGGACAAGAGAAAGCTACGTGTGAGTTAGAGTCCAAGATGAAGGAACTCTACCCCAATCTACCCTTTAAAGGTACGCAATTTCGAGGACGAAATTATTTTAAGAAGGGTATGATGTAGAACCCCAAAAATTTGGGCCAAAAAATTTCGTTCTAAGAAGAATAAAACCGAATAAAAATTAGTACGAATAATAGGACAGTCGCTTATTCCCGGAAGTTAAAAATATATGAACGTCTTTCTCTAGAGAAGATGAAGACTTTATTCATAAGATTTAAAATAATCTCGAGATTAAGACAGGGATTATAACTCGTTGATCATCACGTTTTTGCACAAGCATGAGCAAAGCACATTATATGTCTAATTATGAAATTCATATGTGCGTGTTTATTTAATTCAAGCATGGCGTATATTTTTGCTAATTTAATTTTTAGCTCGAATTATCGGTAATTTAATTACGTAACGACCAAGAGGGATAATACCCGGATAAATGATACGTATTAGACGGTACGTATAAGCATGTAAGTATGTATGCATGTGTGTGCCGTGTATGCATGTATGTATGTGTAGGTTAGTGATGACCTATTATCTAGCTAGGATTTAATTAAGATTTTGTTAGCTAATTAATCCAATACTAGTATCCTAGGTTTTATTCTATTAGCATGCATGCAAAACTAGATTATTGGGAGAGAAATAGAGAGAGGGCCGAAAGAGAGAGAGGGAGAGAGAGACAAGATCTAAGTAGTATCTTCATGCAAATCCTCATGATTGCCTAAAAATCCTCCACCCCTCATTTTGGCCAATGCATGGCATTCACGTTTTTGCATACACATTCTACTATGCAAGTAACAATCATTGTGCACCCTCCAACCCACCCAAATCGGCAGCCACCCCACCCACTCTCACCACAACTTCATTTTATCTTCCAAACCACCATTAGAGCTCTCAAGCACCACCACCACAACTCCCCCTTCAACCACCACCTTCACCACCATTTTCCACCACCACCACGACCAACCAAGCTCCAAGGAGGCGGAGAACGACGAAGGACCGCAGCTGGAAAGCGAGAGAGTGGAGATCGAGCGAGGAAGAGAGAAACAGAAAGAGTTAGAAAGAGAACGAGGGCTAGGTATGAAAGCTTAGCTCCATTCTTATGTTTTAACTCTTAGATTTCTTCTAGGACCCACATGATAGGAAGTTGTTCAAGTTATAAGCATGCTATAAATGAAGTTACATGATTTTTATGGCTAAATATGAAGATCTATGGTTAAAATCGAAGATCTATGGCTATATATGCATTCTTGAGGAACTATGAGTTTTGCTTGGATGATTAAGTGTTTTGATATGGAAGCATGATGAGATCTTGTTTAATATGAATGATAAGTATGATATATGAGTAGATCTATGGATTTCAAGGTTGTTTTGTGAAGCATGTTATGTGGAAATGTTAGAGCTATGAGAGTTGCTAATTTCCAGCTTGTTATTATGAAAAACCCTCACACCCCAGCCGGTAAAAACCACATCAAATGAACTCCGATTGCCATGAAAGTTTATTATCTTATATATCTAGATGACCCCTATAACATATCCAAAATTCAGAATTTTTCATCGGACCGAAATCATTTTATGGTCAGATTTGTCCTCTGCCCTATTTTTGGAACCCTAATCTGGGCAGTTTCTAAAATTTCGTGTGTAACTCCTTAGTTATTTGGATTCAATAAAAATGGTCTTATGGAAAAGTGAAGTAGACATCCTAAGATTTTCATAGCCATAAAGAACTCGAAAATCGGATGCTTGGTTTGTCCGTAGTGAATTTATTTGTCTGACCTTTGTGCAAAGATTTTCTGGAAAACTGGACAGTTTGTGTTCTGTCCTTTGTGCTCGTTTTTGATGCACTTTTGATTGATGAAAATGTGTTTTAACACTTGAATATGCAAATTAGGTCAGTATTAAAGGTTGTGTTAAAAGGAAAACTCGTTCGAAGATCGTTTGCTATTTTTCGTAGAATTAAAGAAGTTATGGACCGAATAGTAAGTTATAAAGAATGACTTAATTAATTTTATTAAACTAAAATGAGTGTCTTAATTTTAATGCCTAGACTAATCATAGTAATATATACATATATATATATATATATATCTATATGTTATCATGATATTTAGTATAATTGTTTAACAAGTTAAATGGGTCATTTAGTTAATTAAAATGGGCCCTAAGCCTTAAAGAATAATTGTTGGCCCAATTGGATTATTGGGCTATATTAGGTATGTTGGGCTTAGGAGAGAAACCGCTAATGTAGGGTTTGGGTTTGGTCACTTATAAGTGGGCCCGAATAATAAAGAGAAGTGGGCTTAGCCTATTAGTTAAATCTATAAGATCTAAAAAGCCCAATATAAGTAGTCATGTATGATATGACGTTTGAACCCATAATTTGTAAATGTTATATGGTTAATTGTTAAAGTCTTATAAGTCCGATTAATTAAAATAATTAATCAAGTATGATTTAATTTATTTAATTAATCTTTAATAATTAATTAAATTTATATTCTTTGATTATAAATTGAAATTCTTAAATTAAATAAATAATATTTATTTATTTAATAATGATTATAAATTGATTAATTAATTAGAAATTAATTAATTTAATTCTTTTTTTAATTAATTAAATATCCTTAATTAATTAATTAAATATTCCTTAATGGTTAATTAAATATTATTTAATAATTAATTAATTCTTAATTAATTAATTACATGTCCTTAATTAGATAATTAAATATTAGTTAATAATTAATTAATTCTTTATTAATTAATTATATATCCTTAATTAGTTAATTAATTCTTTGATGATTAATTAACATGGTCTAAGCTAATTAAATAATTGTCCTAAATTATTTAATTATTTATGCAAGAACTTTATTTTTGTTTGTCTTATGTGTTTAATTATAAATGTGAGTTATAATTGTAAGAGATTCCCAAAGTGTTGAAGTATAGTGATCATGATGTGAAGCATGCGATCGTTTATGAATGCATGTACAAGTATGACATGATATGCATGACAAGCATGAAACATGACCTATATAGCATGAGACGACATGACACGAAAGCATGGTAATACTATATAACACACAAATGCATGACATGATCATATGATCTCATTCCCTGTTAATAATTAACTAAGAGGCGATGCCTCAACAAGATTATATGACGTAGGAAACGGGAATAAGCTTGACCTAAGATGCTAAGGCCTTAGATGACTATGAACTTATAAATCTAAGTGTTTAAAGATAACTCTTGTAGGACCAAGCAGTAACTAGGAAGTACTTCGAGGACAGTACCAGTATATCAGAATCAAGGTGGGTTTTCTATTTTCAAGCTGTGGGATTACAAATTCACACGGAGGTAACTTTAGGGTTATTAAACCCAATGCTTTAAAAACGTGATATGCATGCTTAAATATTTTATGCTCACTTACTTGTGGTTTACCAAGTCAGAATATTATCTCTAAATTACGATCGACCTTGGGCTCCGTACAAGCCAAGATAGTGTACACAGGAAGTCATGACGGTTCGATTTGAGGGAATGGCTCCCTTCAAATTGAACCGGGGCGGTAACCCAAGAACGTGAGTTGTTTTATGGTTCGAACCAATTGATTCTTTTAACTGTTTTACTTATGAGAAGGGAAATTGTTTTTACTAAAGTGACCCTCACATAAGAATTGAACCATGCTATGTCTTTATAAAACGTTTTCAAAGAGGGGCACGGAATCTACTGAGTGCTTTTGTACTCAGCCCCCTGCATTGTTTTCTCTAATGCAGGTTGAACGACGTGGTGATGGAGGAGGGGGTGTCAATGTTATTTATTAAATGACTCTCGGATGACGGTCTCACTTAGCGTCATCCCGTTTATCCCTGTCTATGTATCGTTGGTCCTATGACTCTTGTCAACATTTTCCATTAAGGCTTACGACTTTGAACTCAAGTTACCTTCCTATGTTTAAACCATCTATCTCTTCGATGGTAGTGTTTTTAAGACGCTTCCGCAGTGCGGGGCCGGTGTCCTCATACATCGTCCCCAAGTTATGTTATGCTAGGGCAATGTTGACTTTATGATTTACCCACCTCAACTCTTTTATCCAAACAGTTACCTTTCAGTTATTCTTATGATTATGTTCTGTCTTCATTCACGTTATGATCATTATGGTTTTACCCCGATACCCTCAATGTGACGGTTCGGATGGATCCGTATAGGCCCGGGTCGCGGGTCGTCACAGCGTGTCAGATCCTAAGTTTACTTTCTAGGATGCTAAGTTGTCGAATCCTCATTGGTCGAGGTTTGTATATTCCTCACACTGGGATCTTGTCTTAGTGATGTCTTCAATTCTGTGCTGGGTCTTCAAGCTTTGTCTGAGTCTTGATTAGCTGGAAGCTTCGTTGGATCAGCTCCGCTTGATCCGCTCAGTTGGATCTGCTCTGCTGGATCCTCTATGCTTGAGTCAACTTTGCTTGCTTAGCTCCGTTGGGTCCACTGGCTGGATCCGCTCTGCTGAATACTCTATGCTTGAGTCAACTCTACTTGATCTATTGGCTGGATCCGCTTTACTGATCTTTACTCATCTAATAATTACTCAACTGATCTTCTCTGCAGCTGACCTCTTAGCTGGATCTTCTGATGTCTTCAGTGTGTTCACCTGTAAACTTATAAAATCTATGAGCTCAAACAGACGAGCTGGAAACAACTTAAATTTAAACAGTCATCTACTAGGTTGGATTCAGTTGGGTTTTAGTATCAAATCAAAACACTTAGAATTTTCCCAACAAATATTATAAATTAGACTAACACGCACATAATTAGAATCAATTAGAGAATACATTAATTATAGTCTTATTGAGTATATTGTCTATTAAAATTTTTATTTAATGGGGCTGATTTTGCTATTTGAATACGACCTCGTTATTAATCTCCCCCCGTGACTTTTCTATTTCTTGTATTTTTTTTTGAAAATTGATTTATCGTTGCACTTATAATTGAATTTAAGGAATTTTCTATATGCATGAATATCGAGGAAATATAGTGATATGACATTATCACTTTTAAAGACACAATAATTGACAAAAATTTGAAAAAAAATATAAAATATAGCACTTTTGAAATATTTTGAACTCTTTTGCCCTTACTTTCTACCAAAGCCACCCTTTACTCTCTTTCCTCTCTCCTCCACCAAACCATAGCAAATTAATTTTTCTCTCTCTTTCCACTTTTTTCTCTATTCTCTCTTTTCTTTCTCTCTCAGCTCACGTTTTTGCGATTTTTTTTTCTTCTTTCTTCTTTCCGTCGCGAACTCTCTCTCTATCTTGATCAATTTTTTCTTTCGATCTACAGTGCGTGACAGATCCGGCGTCGTTGGTATAGTTTTTCTGGCGATGTTGATGTAATTTTTTCGACAAAGTTTGCTAATATTTCTTGTATTGATTGCGATGAATGTAATTGCCTTGTTTTTATAGTTTATTATCTTTCTTTCATGGTCTATAAGATGAATAATTGAATTGATGATACATTTAGATCTAGTTTTTTGTCTGAAATTTCTGGTTGGTGTAATATATACAGTTGGTACGAATTGCAGTTGGTACGATCATACATTTTTTCGTACCACGTACCACTTGCGCATACTCCGATATGAATATATAATTTCTTACCTCTTATTGGTACGAATATACATTTTCGCACCGCGTACCAATCAACCAATTGTGCCATACACGGGTACGAATATATATTTTCGTATCGAGTACCAATGTAACTTGATGCTATATGTGGGACGAATATGTATATTTGTATTGCTTATCTCGGTCAATTGCACCTACTGACCATACTACGATACGGATATGTAATTTCGTACCTCTTGTAGGTACGAATATGTACATATTCGTACCACGTACTTGTGCAAGACGGAGCTATATGTGGGTACGAATATAAATATTCGTACGCTTATAGGTACGAATTAGGTCATTTCAGTACTCTAGTACGAATATTCATTTTCATACCTGGATTACCAATATTGTCAAACATGACTGGTACAAATATGTATATTCATACCCACGTACAAGTGCAATACGGCGCTATACACGAATACGAATATGTATATTCATACCGCTTGTTTCGTACCTGGATTACCAATATTATCAAACCCAACTGTCTTGTACTTATTTAATGCAGTCGAGGCCATCTTCTCTAGTTGTTATCCATGGATGAGAATGGAATAACAACATATACGAGGGTGGGAGAAAAGAGTACATAAGAATGAAGATAACATATGATTTTGTGGGCTATTTACTTTGAAGTTGATTTTGAATATTTGCACTCGAACTTGCTACGAATATGATATATTGATCATTTGTACCAGTTATACAAACTATTGGTAATAATTTGACATATTGCATATCAAAATTAAGCAAATTGCAAAATATAGATAATTTGGGCAAATCGATAAATTAAAGCATACGTATTAATAATACTAATATAGTAACTTGTTCAAAAAAAAAATACTAATATTGTAACAAATTGTTTACAAACTAGAAATTATAGCAAATTATACATTCATTAATATCTAATCCAACTCAATCCCTACTGTAAGTGTTCTTTCATCCGTGTTGAAAGAATAGATGCTCTCAGCCAAAATATTAATTTCTTGAGTTATTGTAGGACATCATGACCTATTTCTTGAGTTCTTTCATACCTCTTGTAGGTCCATTGTACATTAAAAAAAAAAGACAAAAAATAGTTAGGATATGGTACTAATATAAACCATTCTTGCAGCTGGATGGATTGCGTCAGCTGGTGCAGCTGGCTGGACTTGCTTCAGCTTGCTTGATTGATGGAGCGGGCTGGATTGTGTCAGTTGGCTAGACTGATGCAGCTGCCTGGATTTGTATCAGTTGTGCTCATATCATACCAACGTACCACGACAGCATGCTACCAACATGTCAATTTGTACCGAAGCACCACGTTAGGACGTGGTATGCCGATACGAAGACACTATATTCATACCGAAGTACCATGTTAGGGCATGGTAAACTGGTACGAAAATATCATATTCGTACCGGAGAACTATGTTAGGGCGTGGTACGCTAGTACGAAAATATGATATTCATATCGAAGTTTGCATAGTACTCCGGTATGAATATGGTATCTTCTTAGCATCTACCACGCTATAACGTGGTCACGAATTCAAAGATTCGATACTTCGGTACGAATATCATGTTTTCGTACTACGCCCTAACTTGGTACTCCGGTACGAATATGATATTTTCGCACCAGCACACCACGCCGTAACGTGGTACTCAAGTACGAATAAACCATTGTTGGGAAAATTAATAGAGTTTTGAAGTGATATAAAAACCTAGCTTACCTCAACCGAGTAGATGTTTACACAAACCCAAGCGTTTTTCCAGCTCACCTGTTGAGCTTATAGAGTTTCTAAGTTCAGGTGGAATCGCTGAAGACAGCAGAAGACCCAGCTGAGTACACAGCAGGGTAAGCCAAGTCGAGTGATAAGTAACGTTATCCAGATTCAAGACGATAAAGTTCTTCGAGACACAGCTGTAGGAAAGACCCAGCTCGTGTGACAACTCAGCTCTACGTCAAGACCCAGCAGAGTTCAAGACTCAGCTCAGTGTCAATGATCCAGCAGAGTTCAAGACAGCTCAGAGTCACCAGCACAGCAGAGTCGAAGTCAACTTGAGATAAAGTCAGATCTGATCTGGACCATCAGGAACTCGACACCTCAGCACCTAGAAGTCAAACCTAGGATTGCTTTACGAGGAAATCAAGGAAGAAGACAAGTCAATCCTGTCAGAAGTTAGGTAGAGATTCAGAACGGCTCTTTCCAACGGCTAGTTCTAATCTCTCCCTATAAATAGAAGTCTTCTTCATCATCAGAAAAAGAGGTGTGACGAGAGAATATATTCAAGAGAGATCAACATACTTCATTGAAGGAAGTCTAACCAAAAATCAAGAGATCTCTCAGAAAAGCTTCAAAGATCCAGCAGCCTTCATACTTATGAGTTATTATTTATTCTCAGGCTGCTGAAGCTCTCTCCCACTAGTATCTAGGCATATAATCCTTCCCATCTTAAGCCTAGTTTGAACGAGTTCATCATACTCAAAGTTCTTCATTGTAAGAACTCGTTCATAGTTGGAAAACTCCCAAACCCAAACCCAGAAAAGGTTAGGTAAAGGTACGCCTGCTCGAAGCGCGTAATTCGAGTGTTGGTTCTGTAGTGCCCGTAAACTACAGGTTAGGCTTCAGCTGTGCCCGTAAACAGTCTGGTTACGTTTCGATACAGTACGCGTAAACTTGTATCCAGCTTGAGGAACTAAGCTGCAACGCTTGCTGACTGCGCGAAAAGTCAGTATTATTCTTATTGGTTTACCAGAGGCATCTGGTCGTGGACGTAGGAGTAGTTTCTCCGAACCACGTTAAGTTGCTTTGTTCTTTCATGTTTATTTATGCATCCAGCTAACTATTCATAAGCATTTTTTCAAGCTGCATAATCTGATTAACTGAAAAGAGAAACTAAACTTTGCAATATATTTGAAGCAACTGACGGACTTTCCAAAATCCCACCACATTCCGCACACAGCCAGCTGTGTCGATCAAGCTGCCTTTCAGCTGGATCGAACACATCCAGCTCACTCAAAAGAGTTTTAATTGGAAAAGTTTTTAAACCTTGGTGTATTCACCCCCCCTCTACACCAAGGTATCCGTCTTGTGACCATCAATTGGTATCAGAGCAGTAGTTCAAAAGAACACTGTATCTGTGTCAAGTCAGCCTCTTTGCTGATTGTGGTCACCTGAACAGATCCTTCAAAGTTTCAAAATCTTTTTAAAAGTCATTATATTACATATTGTCATGGAATCTTTCTTGTGCAGGAATCTTCCGACGTTCTCTGTCGATGATTATCAGATCTGGAAGTTCCGACTCAAAAGCTTTCTGAGTGCGCATCACGACATGATGTGGGATGTTATCACTGACGGACCCTTCATCATCATGAAGTCAGAAAGAGATACAGAAACCACACCTGGAGCTGAACCAGTACTCCGGCAAGTTGTGAAGCCCAAAAGGGAGTACTCTCCAGAAGAAAGAAGACAAGCTGGTTTGGACAGCTACGCTCGCAACGTCATCTCCTCAACGGTGACGAATGCTTATCTCAGCAAGATCATCAACTGCTAGACAGCTAAGGGGATGTGGGACACTCTAGCCAAGCTGTGTGAAGGCTCAGAGGAAATTCAAGAGAACAAATTCTCAGTTGCATGCCAGAAATTCGACAATTTCAAGCAACTCCCCTATGAGTCCATCGATGAAATGGAGTTCAGATTCTCCAACCTCGTCATCGAGATCGAGACGATCCGAACTGGAAAATATACAGTTCGAGACAAGAACTTGAAAGTTCTTTCAGCTCTCTCCTCAGAATGGTGTACACACAAAGTGGTTCACCAAAGCAGAACTGATCTTGGCAGCATGGAGACTGAAAAATTGTTCTCCATCTTGAAGGCCAATGAATTTGATCTGGGGATCACAAGCAGAGATCCAGCCGAATGAATGAAGCAGAGCTGAGGATCAAGCCGAGAAAAGAAGCTCAATCAGCTCAGCTTGGAAGGACCAACAAAGAGCTCAGATTTATGAGCAAAGAAGATTTGAACGAAGAAGTTGCCATGCTTGTACGAAGCATTAATCAGCTGGAACAAAGCAAGGAAAAGTACAAGAATATCTTGAAGGTTCATCACGGCAAGCAACTCTACCCAAAGAGCAACCCAGCTGAGTCATCCTCCCGGAGAGAAGATAAAAGGATCGAATCGAGCGAAATGGATGATGATCAAATCTCTTTCTCCGACTCAGATGAGGATGATTGCTCTGATTAAGATGTCTGAAACATCTTATTGAATCAACCGATGAAGAAAATAAAGAAACCCAGCTAGCTGACTGGGACCAGCTGTGAAATAAAGATAGCTGGATACAAAACTGAAGATTCAGCCAGTCATACAGCTGAGTACATTGGTCTCAAGAGATGATTAGAGAAGCAGCATATGAATCAGCTGAATTGGGAACAGCTGTCTACTTGCTATACAAACTGAGACCTCATCAAAGAAATGAACTGATGTAGGATGCAGCTGAAGAAAAAGCCACCTACTATCAAATCAAGGGGGAACTCTACGTAGCTGGAAAGAGTGCAAATTCAAGTAGAATACCCAGCAGGATGCACTCATCAAGAAGATTCAATGAGTCTTCGGCGAAGAAACCTGATCAAGTGGTAAAATCAAGATAATTCTCTAATCCAGCTGACAACTTAGAAAGCATCCAAGAGATTTCTCAACATCTGAAGGAATCCATTGTTGGGAAAATTCACACAAAAGCACAATCTGCTGAAATCCAAGTCAAGATGATATGTGAATTATTTGGACTGCTCAATCCGGGTGAAGAAAAACCATCCAGCTGAGGGGAAACAAACTCAGCTGGACATTAGTCGAAGAGCTAAAGGGAACTCAGCTGACTAAAAATCAAGCAAAATCTTCAAATACTCAGCTGAGGAGAACTGTCAATCAAGCAAAGGAGAAGACCGCTGTGATATCAGCTGGATACTGTGTCCAAGCTGACCGGTTTGCGTCTCATGCAATAATTGCTCTGAGGAATATGCTATATAAAGTCCAATTATTTTGAATTCTTATGTTAAGCGGACAGACATTCCTTAGTTAAATTGTTTGATAAGTTTCATTTCCCATCGCATTAATTATAAAGTCTGCATAGTACTGTAGCACGGCAGGATCGAGGCAGAACGTCAAACGTTTGAAATGCCTCACGCGCGGTTGTAATACACTCGCCGAAAGCACGTCAGCAAAACGGGATGAGTGAATCTCTCCCAGCCGTTGATCAGAATATCAACTGATTCAATTTCAACCGTTGATCCTTTATGGCAGTTGATATATATGGAAAAGATACGCGGATTCTTTCCTCCTCCATCTTTATCTCTGCAAATTTCAAAGATTCAAAATTTTTTCATCTATTCTCTGCAAGTTCTTCGCACGATCAAATTCAAATGGCGCCCAAGAAATCAACCGCAGGGATGAACCAGTTTGAATCTCTAATGACAAAGCTATCATTTGAGAGTATTCTGTCCACCTCCAACCTCCATGTTTCAGAGTTAAAAGAGATGGTGGATCTAGTTGCAGACTCCGGTCTCTTGCCGTGGGCAACCTCCATGCCCAAGCTGTTGCTAAAGAGAGATGCCGCACTTTTCTACCTCAACATTATTGACGAAGACGACTTCTACTCATCTTCATTTGACATGATCGTCAAAAGCGAAGACGGAAAGTTTGATACAACAACCGTCACCATCAAACTCAATAAGATGCTACGAAAGGTGTTCAACCTACCCAGAGAAGGAGGATTCATCCCAGATAATTACAGTCGTGAAGAAGTGGATGAATTCCTCAGCAGAGAGATGCTTATCTCCCCAGAGCCGTACAGAGCAAGCATGTCAAAGCTCCTGCTCAAGCCAAAGTACAGGCTGCTGCTGGATATTACACAAAAATGCATCTTAGGGATAGCTGGATCTCAAGGAGAGATCAGCATTCCAAAACTCAAGCCGATGATTGCCATGATCAAAGGCGCAAACGTCAACTGGTTTGATTTCTTACTCAACCGACTGGTCAAGGAGTCAGAGAAGATAAAGTTCAACTCCACCAGGACGACGTTTTCAGCTTCAGAGCCACTGTATCTCTGCTCCAAAATTTCTTTCTTGATAGAGCAAGCAGTGAAAGGGCACACAGTAAAGTGGGCTGATTCAGAACCGTTTCCAGAAACAAAGATTCTTTTCCAAAGAATAAGTCAAGTCAATGATCTTCTGAAGAAGCAGCCTGCTGTGAGTAAAAGCAAGAAGCAGCTGGAAGGAACAGAGGCAGAAGTTCCATCTGAGAAGAAACAAAGAAAGAGGAAGGCAGCTGACCCTAAACCAGCTGGAGGTCCAGCTGAGAAGAAAAAGAAAACAGCTGTCATTCCAAGTCAAACAATGGTGATTCTCTCCCCATAGCCAGTGTCGGCCTTCGATCAATACGGATCAAACATCCTGGACGAGATGGGATTGAATGATGGATTGTCATCCAGCTCAGAGGACGAGCTGGATAATCCAAGAAGCTCACCCCAGCCCTCACCTCCTCTCAGCTCTCCGCCGAAACAGCCTTCCACTCCACCCAGCTCTCCAACCAAAGAGCCATCTTCTGTAAGAGATCAGGCAGATACTCGACTGGCTGAAGCTCCTTCACAGCCAGCTGACACCCATGCTGAACCCTATTCCACGAATCCCAGCTCACCCCCAAAACAACCATCACCCAAAGCTCAAATTCCCACGCAGTTGGCTGATACTTCTTCACAGCCAATTGTAAACCCATTTGAACCTGTTCCTCAATTCTCCACAGATTCAGAGGAGAGTGATTCTTCTGCCTCTCCATCACTCAACTCTACTGGCTCAGCCTTTATGGAAGCCATGTACGAGGACTTGCGCATTGCAGGGATCAAGAGTGTTCTAACTCAGCATCCGATTCTGGCGCACCTGATCATTGCCCTCGTCAAAGTTGGAGATCTCAAGTTCTATCTGGCTACCAAAATGGCAACTTGGTACCAGAATGAGCAGCTGATAGAGACTTTCTCTTATGAGAAATTGAAGACGGATGAAGCACGCCTCCAGCACACATTTGGCTTTGGAAGCCTGGAGGATGCATACTTACACCAGAATGATCTCATCAGAGGAATTATAGAAGTGTCTCAGCAATACCCCAAGCCGCACCCAGCTGAAGTCTGGGAATCTGCCAACAAGCTTCTTATAGCAGCGGGATGAGAGACACATTCTGGAGCTGACAATTCTAAAGAAGTCTCAGCTGAGATTACCAAGGAAGCACTGATGAAACAAACAGAGGTAATGATCATTGAAGAACCAGCTGTTGCATCAACTGAACCAGAGGAAGCTGCCCCACAGAGTCCAATTGCCGATGACACTCGCTCACTGGTCGAGATCGAGGCAGATAAACCCAGTCATGTTGAATCTGGAACCTAAATGGACTCAGCTGTCGAGCTCTCAACCGCCATGAAGGAAGCAATCTCTAAAGAGGTTGAAGAAATTCTTTTTCAGGACAGACTGAAGTCTCAAGTAGACGTCGTCATGCGATTCTCAGCTCTCGACTGTCAAGTTCGAGAACAACAGCGGACAATCGATGAAGTCCATAATTTTGCTCAAAATCTTCAAGAAAGCACCAGTCAAGATCTCAGGCAATCTCTCGTTTCTCAACAAATTGATCAGTCAATTCATCTAGAGAAGAGAGTCCCTGAGATCATCTCAAATATTCAAGCTCCACTGGTCGACGACATCACAAATCTTTCAAGCCAGCTGGAAGCTCTCAAAAAGACCACTCTCTCCAACAGCGCTGACATCCGCCAACTATTCAACTTATATAAAGATCTGGATGCTCAGTTCAGAGCTGGAAGCAGCAGCAATGCCCAGCTGAACCTCGCCACAGCTGACAACTCAGCCAAGATCGCTGAAGTTGAAGCTGCTCTCGCCAAGATCAACGCAACAGTCGCCAACCTCTCTGCCTCCCTTGTTGATAATGCCAAAAAGGGGGAAGATCAGAATGAAGCTGGAAAAACAAGTGAGAGGGAAGCTGAAGCAAAGGGAGAACCTGTGCAGCAAATTCAGAGGGAAATCGACGATTTTGCCAAAGAGCTGGATGAAGAAGAGACAGAGCCAACTGCACCAGTCAAAGAGACATGGAGAGAGAAAATGGTTGCTCTTGCCAAAGCCTGTGGACACAAGCCTGAAGAATACAAAGACTATCATTGGCTGTGTAACTTCCACAACGAGCAAAGAAAAGAAATGCAAGAGCTGGATAAGATTATTAAGAAGAAAGCTGAATCGCTCAAGCCTGCTGAGAAAAAGCAGAAGAAGAAAAGGCAGAGCTACAGGCAAGCTAAGAAGAAACAAATCCAAGCAGCCTCAGCTGACAAGAAGAACCCAGATGATATCAATGAAAACTGGGAAAGATGCAAATCAGAATTCATCAAAGAATTCTACTACTTGAATCAGTTCAAAGGCATGGATCCAGAAACTGCTTTCCAGGATTATTTCCTCGAACTTCATGAGATGGATCCAATGATGGAAAGATCAATTGCTCTTTATGCCAAGAGTAACAACATCCAGCTGAAGGCTCCCAAAGTCAAACAATTGAAGCCTCCTTCCGTAGCTGGAACAAACCTTCCTGACAAGGCCCAAATTATCAAAGAAGTTCTTCACTGGGCGGGCGAAAGAGGGATTTCCAAATCAAAGAATCAAGCTGAATGGAAGGAGCTGGAAGAGTTCATCTTCAATAGATATGGTCTCAAGACTGACCATCAGATTGATGAACAAAGGAAGCAGCAAAGCTGAAGACCCAGCCAACTGGGAATTTTCTTTTTGAACTTTTGTATTTAGATAATTGTAAAAATTCTTCCTATTAATGAAAAGTTCATTTTATCAAAATCAACCTGAAGACAATCTCTCTTTGTCCAGGCTCTGAATATGTTTACCTGCTGTGATTGTTTAATCCTTTGAAAACCCGTTTCCTGTTAAGGGGGAAGCAATTTTGTTTTTCCAACTTGGGGTTTTGGCATCATCAAAAAGGGGGAAATTGTTGGGAAAATTAATAGAGTTTTGAAGTGATACCAAAACCCAGCTGACCCCAACCGAGTAGATGTTTGCACAAACCCAAGCGTTTTTCCAGCTCACCTGTTTGAGCTTATAGAGTTTCTAAGTTCAGGTGGAATCGCTGAAGACAGCAGAAGACCCAGCTGAGTACACAGCAGGGTAAGCCAAGTCGAGTGATAAGTAACGTTATCCAGATTCAAGACGATAAAGTTCTTCCAGACACAGCTGTAGGAAAGACCCAGCTCGTGTGACAACTCAGCTCTACGTCAAGACCCAGCAGAGTTCAAGACTCAGCTCAGTGTCAATGATCCAGCAGAGTTCAAGACAGCTCAGAGTCACCAGCACAGCAGAGTCGAAGTCAACTTGAGATAAAGTCAGATCTGATCTGGACCATCAGGAACTCGACACCTCAGCACCTAGAAGTCAAATCTAGGATTGCTTTACGAGGAAATCAAGGAAGAAGACAAGTCAATCCTGTCAGAAGTTAGGTAGAGATTCAGAACGGCTCTTTCCAACGGCTAGTTCTAATCTCTCCCTATAAATAGAAGTCTTCTTCATCATCAGAAAAGAGGTGTGACGAGAGAATATATTCAAGAGAGATCAACATACTTCATTGAAGGAAGTCTAACCAAAGATCAAGAGATCTCTCAGAAAAGCTTCAAAGATCCAGCAGCCTTCATACTTATGAGTTATTATTTATTCTCAGGCTGCTGAAGCTCTCTCCCACTAGTATCTAGGCATATAATCCTTCCCATCTTAAGCCTAGTTTGAACGAGTTCATCATACTCAAAGTTCTTCATTGTAAGAACTCGTTCATAGTTGGAAAACTCCCAAACCCAAACCCAGAAAAGGTTAGGTAAAGGTACGCCTGCTCGAAGCGCGTAATTCGAGTGTTGGTTCTGTAGTACCCGTAAACTACAGGTTAGGCTTCAGCTGTGCCCGTAAACAGTCTGGTTACGTTTCGATACAGTACGCGTAAACTTGTATCCAGCTTGAGGAACTAAGCTGCAACGCTTGCTGACTGCGCGAAAAGTCAGTGGTATTCTTAGTGGTTTACCAGAGGTTTCTGGTCGTGGACGTAGGAGTAGTTTCTCCGAACCACGTTAAGTTGCTTTGTTCTTTCATGTTTATTTATGCATCCAGCTAACTATTCATAAGCATTTTTTCAAGCTGCATAATCTGATTAACTGAAAAGAGAAACTAAACTTTGCAATATATTTGAAGCAACTGACGGACTTTCCAAAATCCCACCACATTCCGCACACAGCCAGCTGTGTCGATCAAGCTGCCTTTCAGCTGGATCGAACACATCCAGCTCACTCAAAAGAGTTTTAATTGGAAAAGTTTTTAAACCTTGGTGTATTCACCCCCCCTCTACACCAAGGTATCCGTCTTGGGACCATCAACCATGTTTGTTTCAACTTACCAATGCATGGCATGGTGGTACGAATACATTCGAACATACCCACAATCAAGTACGAAACTCCCAAAATTATCCATAAATACGAAAAAATCAACAATATATAATCAAATCACCCTAAAATCAAGCATGAAAACAACCAAATTACCCAAAAATAAATTATGCAAACATCCAAAGTACCTATAAATCAAACACGAAAATAACCAAAGCACAAAACCAAAAAAAATCGTACCAATGCATAGTACGCCGGTACGAATAAACTATTTTCATTTGAACAAGCCAAGAATGGGCTACGCGCTACTGGTACAAATAACTACTGGTATGAATTTACTCATTTTGTACCATCGTATTTTGACAGTGAGCAACAACCTCCTGCAAAAATACAAACGAACCATAAATCAACACAAATACATCCAAATCACCCAGAAATCAACCTAAATACATAAAAAATCACCAGAAACTATATGAAAAATATATAAACCATCAAAAATACAAACGAAAAAAACCATAAATTAACAAAAATTAAAAAAAATCATTAATCACCAATTTCAAATCTGTTCGTGGATCTCGAACATAAAGATGCCATGGATTCTGACGAGAAGCTTGCGAGTAGCATGGTGGTTTGTGCAGGGCGGCGACGGTGGTTTTCGACGAGATCTAAGATTTTCTAGAGAGAGAAATGGAGAAATTGAGCGAGAGAGTGAGAGAGAGAAGAGAGATCTAGAGTTTTCGACGGTGGTGGGGACTGGGCTATGGTGTGGTGGTGGGCTGGGGGTTGCAGACGGCGGCAGGGATAGATGAAGATGGGTAGAGCTTTGAGCAGAGGCGGAGGAAGGTGTTGCAAGAGAGAACAGAGGAGAGGAGAGAGAAAATTTGTAAAATCTGAAATTCTGTTGGGAAAATTAATAGAGTTTTGATTGGATACCAAAACCCAGCTGACCCCAACCGAGTAGATGAATGTACAAACTTTGTGTTGTTTCCAGCTCACCTGTTTGAGCCTATAGAGTTTCTTAGTTTACAGGTAGATTCGCTGAAGACAGCTGAAGACAGCAGAAGACACAGCTAAGCATGATTTTATATAAACACAAGCGAAAAACATGAATCTCAAAGACCCGGCGATCAAGACCCAGCTCAGTGACGGAAACCCAGCTCAGTGTCGAAGACCCAGCTCAGTGTAAAAGACCCAGCTTAGTGTAGATGACACAGCTCAGGTCTGAGACACAGCTCAGGTTAATGACACAGCTCAGGTTGAAGACACAGCTCAGGTTGATGATACAGCACAGGTCTAAGACACAGCTCAGAGTCGAGACACAGCTCAGAGTCCAAAACGCTGAAGACACAGCAGAGACGCTTAGCAGCTCGAAGACGAAGACCTTCTCCAAGACAAGATCCCGATGTCAGAAGATCTTGTCTGACGCAGTCAAATCAGAGAAGGAATAGCTTCTGCAGATACAGACCTACTTCGTAGGTAATGGCCAGAAGTCAACAAGAGTAGGTAAGATTCAAACGGCTCTCTTCCAACGGCTAATTTGAATCTTCACCTATATATATCTCTCCTCCACCATTGCTGGTGAGGGGGCTGACAAGACGACTGAAGAAATAGAAGAAAACAGAAAAATGAACAACGATCTTCAAAGCCAAATCTTTCAAGAACACCCAGCCAGTCAGCTGTGTTCTTAGTTGTTCACATATTCAGTCATAGGCAGATTAGATCAGAATAAATATCTTAAGCCTAGTTTGAACGAGTTCATCATACTCCTTGTTCTTCATTGTAAGAACTCGTTCATAGTTGGAAAACCATACCCAAACCCAAACCCAGAAAGGTTAGGTAAAGGTACGCTTGCTCGAAGCGTGTAATTCGAGTGGTTAGGTTCTTCAGTACCCGCAAACTGAAGGTGTAGGCTTGACGATTGCCCGCAACCGTTGGAACACAGCTCGGGTTAGAGTTGTGAAGTTGCTTGGTACTTGGAAACCAAGTGGTAGTGAATTACCAGTGAATCTGGTCGTGGATGTAGGAGGGGTTACTCCGAACCACGTTAAAGATGCTCTTGTTATTTATCGCTTTGTTTTATGCATGTTACTAACTCTCATAAGCATACATTTCAATCTGCATAAACTGACTAACTGAAAAGTGAAACAGAGCTTTGCAATATAATTTGAAGCAACAGACGGACTTTCCAAATCCACCACATTCCGCACACAGCCAGCTGTGTCGATCAAGCTGCCATCCAGCTGGATCGAACACAGCCAGCTCACTCAAAAGAGTTTTAACTTGGAAAAGTTTTTAAAACCTTGGTGTATTCACCCCCCCCCTCTACACCAAGGTATCCGTCTTGGGACCAACAAATTCAAAATGGGTTAAGTATTTGGTCAAATGTGATATATATTGAAAATTGACACCCCACCTTTAAGAATGGTAAAAGGGTCCAAATTTTTTCAAAAGTGCCATATTTTATGTTTTTTCAAATTTGTGACAACTATTGTGTTTTTTAAAGTGATAATGCTATATCATGAGTTGTCTCATGGATATATATAGATTTAATCATGATTTTATATAAACACAATTGTTTATACGAAAAAACATGAATCTCATTAAGCATGAATATATATAAATTTAAGCATGAATATATATAGATTTAAGCATATTCTCAAATTCTCACGGGAGGAATAATTCCTATACTAACTCATACTCCATCCGTCCTGTTGAAATTGTCCTCTTACTGTTCGGCACGGTTATTAAGGAGAAAGGTAAAAAGAGAGAAAATGGGTAGGTCCCAGTACTTTTGAAGAGTTAATTATTTCCTTTTTGGGAAAGAAGACAACTTAAATAGGACAACCCAAAAAAGAAAGGAGAACAATTTCAATGAGACGGAGTGAGTATATATAAAGCAAAATACCTTATAGTATGGAGCACAACACAGACACTATAAGCTATTTAGTACTAAATGTACTTAAAGAAAAATAAAATACACCAATCGTAGACACAAATTTTTTAAACTGCTTTGATTCATTAAATAAGTTTAATAAATTATAATTCGAAAGAATGAAAGAAAAAACAAAATTTAAAAAAAATTTAAAACAAAAAAATAAAATAGAAAAAGGCATGCACGTGTGATGCATGCGTCCACCTTAAAAATAATAAAAAAAAGTAAATAAAAAGAAGAGTGCATGTATCTTACGTGCCTAGTGAGGTTGTTGTCATGCACATGCCCATGTGAGCCGTCCGTACAAGCGTGTGAGATGCACTCGCCCCGTGCACGTGGGACCAATCACACTGTGCGACTAGTCATATGAGAAATTTTGTCTAATGAAAATGTCTATACCAATTTGCAGTGGCGGAGCCAGAAATTTTTGTCAGGGGGGTCCAATTAACTAATATTCCTTCCATTCCTAAATAAGCGTCCTAGGTAGCCTTTTTTTTTTTTACCTTTTTACTTAAGATAAAATTCTATTTTTTTCAATTTTCTATATAATATTTAGGGATAAAAAATTCAATATATCCACTATTTTAGTTTACACATTTTTGCAGCTTGGGCACTTATTAGAGCACAGAAAAAAGTTTTTTCTTAAAAAAATTCTTATACAAAAAAAAATCTGACTAATAAGGGGGAAAATTAAACAATGAACAAATTATAATTTCAATAGCAATATGCCTTAATTTTCATATTACAAGATTTAATATTCCTAACCAATACTGTATTGATTTTTGTGATAAAAAATATAGAAGAAGAAGTGAGAGCTCAAAACTAAATTTGCTTCCCTTATACGCATTAATATTAATTTTCTAAAGAAACCACGATCTTTCATAACGTAATATAATTATCAAATAATTATTATTATATATATATATATACCTTGCAAAAATAAAATAATTTGATTCATTGATGAATAACTAAAAATTATCCGTAATAGCTATAAAAATTAAAATAATTCAACATAAGAAATAAATTATAAATGTCAATATAAAAGTATTACTTATACATAGCTTAAATATTGATTCACACTACAAATCTACAATAAATTTTGAATTTAACTTCGTTCCTAGTATGAAAATAAATATACTAATCCAAAAAAAATGACAACAAAAAAGAAATAAGAAAGTGAGAATACGAAAGAAAAGGAAAATAGAAGTATAAATTAGTGCAGAGATAGGTAGAACTTGAAAATTGACTTAAACTCACTATGTTTTGTGTATTTCTTGAAATAAATCACTTGCAATTTCTTCTTAATAACATTATTTTTAAATTATAATAAAATGTAAAATCATAATATATATATATACTAATTTTTAGAGAAATTCGAGGGGGGTCCCGTGACCCCCTACCCCCCTCTCCATCCGCCATGCCAATTTGGGTTATTGATCTCATATTTTATTCAATGAATACATGTCATACATATTTATTGATTAATTTGGTAGATGATGATTGAATTTTTAATATACTAATATGTTCGAATGTAGAAGTCAACTTAGTTTTTCATACAACTTTTTCCCTTTAAAGTGTGGAACAATTTAATTATGTGAATATCGATTTTATTTAGATACCCCCATTTACTATTAAATTTAAAAAAAAAACAAAAGAACCGAATATAATCCTTCAACGTAATGAATATTTGATAAAATGTAGATATCACTGAATGCTGACTGAGAACTTAAAATTTTCTTTTATCTTTTTGTCATTTTTCTTTATCTTCCGGTAGTTGTTACTCATATCTTTAAATCATGATACCAATTGTTCCACCAGTATATCACATCCACATGACGATATTTAGAAGAAAAAAAACTTGGTTGTCTTATCCAAAAACTTGCTCATTCCCAAAAATTAAGGAACATGGATGCATTAGACATGTTTTAAAAAAAAAGGCAAATACATCCAAGTATCTTAAACAATGCTCATTTACAACGAAATGACTCATATTACCGTTAGCTTCTCTCATCGACTGAACCAATAGTTACGACTAATTAGTCAAGACGTGGCAACATATGTCAGATTAAAGGAATAATTTGATAGTTTATATTCTCTGTCTAATATGAATAGAAAATATTCTTTTCTTTCTTTTTTCATCCTTCCATAAAAAACATTCTTTTTTTTTAAACACTACCCCCACAACAAATTCTTACCATATACCCTTATTTTGTCAACTTATTTACTTAAAATACCAGCTGTGACCTATCACTATACTTCCTCCGTCTCAAAAGAACATGCACAATTTTCCTTTTTAGTCCGTCCAAAAAAAACATACATTTTACTTTTTGGGACACCTTCTCAATGTTATTAAAAAGCCGCCATGGCGGGGATATGGCGGATGGCGGTGGCGGTTTCTAAGAAAACTGCCATAAGAATCCTATGGCATGGCAGTTTTGCCATGGCGGGTTGTGGCGGCCGCCATGTATATGGCGCTATGGCGTCCATGGCGGGATATGGCGTCCATTTGCCCCACATCCTACTTTCTGGGTCGGTCAACCCGTTGACCGACCCGAATTAGGTTTAAATTAGGGTTAGGGTATAGAATAAAAACAAATCTGCACAACAACTTCGACTTGCCGTTTTCAACAAAGAACCAGATCTCCTCCTTTACACCCACTGCCCCGACGACCCACAACACCAGCGACCTCCGGCGTCCTCCAGCGACCTCCGGCGACTGCAGCAGGTAAGGTTTTTCTAACTTTTTGACTTTGTATTGTTTTGTAGTTTTTTTATTTTATTTCGCAATGGTTTAGAGTTTATGCTTTAATTCTTATAAAATATTTTTATTTTCGAAATGGTTTTCTAATTTTTGATTATTTTCGAATTGTTTCTTCTTATTTTGGTATTTTTCATACAATTTTTTTGTTTTTATGTTAAATTGCAGACTGTTTATTTATTGTATTCAACCCTTAGTGCATATTTTTTTTTAGTTTCATACTCTTATTAATTTCAGGTTATATTCAGATTGTTTTACAGTCTTATTTTATTATGATAATTTATGAGTGTATTAATTGATTTTAGGTTAATAATGTCTGCCGATCAAGAAGGTTCTTCAGCTGCTAGTTCTTTGCTTAAAAGTAAAGACCCGGGATGGAAACATTGTGTTGCTATCGGACCAGGAACGAACGTAATCAGGTGTCTTTACTGTAATAAAGTAATGAAATCCGGAATAACTAGAGGGAAAGAACATCTTATTGGAAAGAGGGGCAAGGTTGCTCCTTGTAACAAAGCCCCACCAAATGTTCGAAAGGAGCTTTTGGAGTATTACAAAGCCAAAGAGGATGAAAAGAAAGGAAACACTCAGAGAGATATTGATCTTGGATTTGGATTCAATGATGAAGAAGATGAGCCCACAGTTAGACATGAATCTGGAACTTCTTCTAATGTTACGAAGAAAGGGACTATAGAGATGTTTCTTAGCAAACAAGCAAGTACAAAGGAGAAGGTAAGGCAAACAAATATAAGAGAGACAATTGACAAAGAAGCCGTGGCCCGAGTCCATCAATACATAGCTCGATTTTGGTACCAAGCTGGGCTATCATTCAACTTGATTAAGTTGGACTGCTTTCAAGATATGCTTAATGCAGTTGGTGCTTATCGCAGAAATTTGCCTGCTTCCACCTTTCATAGCACAAGAGTTCCACTCTTAAACAAAGAGTTGGAACATACTAACAGTTTGCTGAAAAAGAATAAGGATGAATGGTGCAGACTTGGTTGCACCATTATGTCAGATGGATGGACCGATAGGAAGCAGAGGACTATAATTAACTTCTTAGTTAATTCACCTTCTGGGACAGTGTTTGTGAAGTCCATTGATGGTTCTGGCTTTGTGAAGACGGGGGAAAAGTTGTTTGAATTGCTTGATGAGCTAGTTGTAGAAATTGGGGAAGAACATGTTGTCCAAGTAGTGACGGATAATGGCAACAACTATGTTTCTGCCGGCAAGATGTTGATGGAGAAGAGACCTCATCTTTACTGGACTCCTTGTGCAGCACATTGTATAGATTTGATCCTTGAAGACATTGGTAAGCTTTCTCAAATAAAGAGGACAATTGAAAGAGGAGTGAAGTTTGTCGGTTTATCTATAACCATATTAGTACCTTAAGTTTGATGAGACGATTCACAAACAAAAGGGAATTGGTGAGGCCTGCAGTGACTAGATTCGCTACATCCTTTCTATCATTAGAAAGAATTCACAAAGAAAAAGAGAATCTTAGAAAGATGTTCACTTCAGAAGAATGGGCACAAAATAAGTTGTCAAAGGAAGCTAAGGGGAAGCAGACAACCAAAATTGCAATAATGCCTTCGTTTTGGAAGAATGTTGTATACACTCTCAAAGTCATGGCTCCTCTTGTACGAGTGCTTCGACTTGTCGATGCTGAAAAGAAATCGGCAATGGGGTACATTTATGAAGCAATGGAAAAGGCAAAAAAATCAATAGCAAAGTCTTTTCAGAACAATGAAAGTCGATACAAAGAGGTGTTCTCCATCATTGATAATCGATGGGACTGCCAACTCCATAGACCTTTGCATGCAGCTGGTCATTTCTTGAATCCGGACATATTCTATGACAACAAACAGTTGGAATTTGATATGGAGGTCACTAATGGGTTGTATGATACCATTAGGAGATTGGTGCCCAGCAGAGATGTTCAAGATAAGATTCTTGGAGAGATGGAAATCTACAAGTCTCGTGGTGGTCTTTTTGGCAGTGATTTTGTTGAACGACAAAGAAAGAAGTTGCCCCTGGTAAGAAATCCAAAACTAACTTGGATGATAATATTTTAAAATTTAAAATCATTGGTTCTAAAATTTAAGAATGTACTATTTGTTTTTCTAGCTCAATGGTGGAGGATGTATGGCCATGCAGCTCCAAACTTACAGCAGCTCGCCATTAAAATCTTGGGGTTGACATGTAGTGCGTCTGGATGTGAGCGCAATTGGAGTGTGTTTGAGCAAGTAAGCTTATAATTTATTGTAGTATTCTTTTAAGTTTTAATATATTTAGATGGTCAATCTTAGAAAAATGACAATTACATAATTATGTTTAATGTGGCAGATTCATTCAAAGAAGAGAAATAGACTTGAGCATAAGAAGTTGCATGATTTGGTTTACGTTAAGTATAACCAAAAGTTGCTTGAGAGGCACAATCACAGGGATGAAATTGATCCAATTTCACTCAATGACATTGATGAGTGTAATGAGTGGTTAGTGGGAGAGGTGGATGATGAGAATGATGTAGGACATGATTTCGATTTTGATGATGGGTCACTTAATTGGGACACTGTCTATGAGGCTTCGGGGGTTGGTGAGGAGCGACAACCTAGAACTTATACTAGGCGTACCACTACCACCATGGGGAAAAGAAAAGAGGCATCAAGTTCCCGTGGTGCTAGTTCTAGAGCTAGTAGACCTTCTAAGAAAAGTACAATCACTTCAAGATCAAAAGGGAAAGAGACGATGCTTCGAAATGAAGAATCTGAAGATGAACTTGATAAGATTGATGAGATTGATGAGATTGATGAGACTGATGAGGAATCCGAAGGAGAAGAGGAAGAAGGGTTTGCTTCTTTTGATGATAAAGAACCAGAAGACGATTATATGGAGCTTGATGAGGAGGATTAAACATCTTAGTTCTTATTAGGACACTATTATCTATATTATTATCTATTTATGTTTTATGCATGAACTTTAAGTTATTGCATTTTATTATGTTTGATCTTTGAACTTAGAATTTTGTGTTATGTTTGAAGTTTGAACTTAGGATATTATGTTTTATGTGATATAATCTATTTTTGCATCATTTAATTTCATAATTTGTGTATATATAATTGTATATATTATTATTTAATTAATCCGCCATGCGTCCGCCATAATCCGCCATGGCACCCGCCATAGCCTTATGGCGGTTTTCGGGCCTGACCGCCATGGACCGCCATACGCCATCGATAACATTGCACCTTCTTCACTCACAATAATGTGGGACCATTTCTACAGGCAAATAGGATCCTGGCACCACATAGTGTGCATCCACTTTCCTTAATCTGCACACACGTGTCATTGATTTTTATGGTAATAAAATTAAATGAAAATTGAAAAACTGAAACCATGGTTGGGCTAGGAGTACTGTTTGTTTTTATATTGTTTGTTATACAAATTCCATAGAAATTATTAAAATTAATAAATAAATCAATATGTTCTCTCATCATCCCCTAACCCTTCTTCTTCTTCTCACCCCTCTTCTCCGACAACCACTAGCACCGCCGCCGCCGTACAAATTCCGATGGCGGCAGCGACGTGGGGCATGATCGACTATTTTGCAGATATTTTTAGGGAAAAAATTCTCCTTTCATTCTTTCAACAAATTCTCAATCAATCGCACCCTAAATCTCAATGAACTTTTAGAAAATTGATTGTTTCGATTGTTCACGCATAAAGAAGCTTGAAACCAGATCTGGAGAGAGAACCACCACCACTCGCCATGGAAATTTGGTGGCTCCGAAAGCCCATGGGAATCTGATGATAGGGGAAGATGGCCACCATGGCTCTGAAATTGGTGGTGGTGGTTGACCAAGAAAATGAAGTATAAATTGTGACTAGAATAGTTCTCTTGAAATGTTTGGATCTTGGGAAGACGAAAGGATTTCCAATGATGCAGATGTCTTTGAGAAATTGTTTCTCCATGGCTTGCTGCGCTGGAGATGGGCCTTAGAAGAAGCAGTAGAAACTTAGAGGCACCAAGATGTAGTGCACAAGTACCTTGGATGTGCGACACTTGTAAAGTGTTTAATTTAAAGTTTAAATTTGCAGCACATTGAATTAAAATACTTTACAAGTGTCGCACATCCAAGGTGCTTGTGCACTACACCTTGGTGCCTCTAAGTCTCTACTGGAAGAAGCCCATGAAGAAGAGCTGGGTGGGGTTGACGGGCGTTGGCTGCGGGAATGGCAACAGAGGAGACGAAAATGTAGATGTAGTCGGGGCTGTTGAATCCGAAATCTTCGAAGAGAATGAAGGGACCACGATCCGATGAAATTTTGAAGGTTTGAATCTCTGATCTTGCTGTCAACACCGGAGATGGGGGTGAATTGGTGTTGTTCGTCACCGTTGGAGATAAGGGATTGCTGATTGTTGTATGTTCTCTCCCAGAGGGTTTGGTTGGTGTCTGTTCGTCATCGGTCGGAACCAGAGGGGGGTGATGGTGGCGGCGGCGGTGGATAATAGGGGTGGGTAGTGGTGGTCGGAGAAGAGGGGTGGGACTTGGGAGAGAAGAGAAACCGACGTGAGAGAAGGAATTGGAGGAGGGAGAATATTGGAGTTCAATTTTCTTTTAAATTTTTTTAGTGAAAAATATGAATTGGCACATGATGTGTCTTTATTTATTTATGTTAAATTTTTATTTAAAATGGTCGTTTCATAAAATTCGGCGTCCACAGTGACTATTTCGATGATCCGATTTAGGGAAAGCAGGTGAACGTTGCAAAAAGGAAAGAATAGGTAGTGAAGCGGGAAAAAAAAGTATATATGTGCAATATCAATTCGAATAAATATTTTGTATTTAGTGGTAACTCTGTCGCAGCCCGGCCTAGAAATTAGATGACAAAGCCGGTGGGTCCCACGACGTACACAATTTATGATTAAGCGACCCGGCTATTTATCAATAATCACAAAGGACAAATCAACTCAACCAACAATCAACTTTGACATTTTCAAAACAAGTATAACTTGAGATTTATGAGACGATCAACCAAATAAGCATTTATGGAATAATCAAATCAGCTCAAGATCAATAATTTCCATCAAATGAATCCAACAACTCAATGACATGAAAACAACGAGCAGACTTATAGATCAAGAACGCTATATATATATATATATATATATATATATATCAAGTAGGCTGATTTCAAAAGGAGTTAACGAACATATTTCGATCAAACTTTCAGAATTCAAACGACTTAAACTTAGTTTGACTTTAGAATCCAACCATCATCAACAAAATTTATACATCATCAAACTTCATAAATTTGCAGCGGAAAAACGAGAGAATATATGTATGAAGACATATATTATAGGTTCTAAGCTCATCAACACGAGTCTTATCATATAAACCAATAACAACAACAACAAGTCCTCCAGCACACGATCATCTTCATCCCAGCTAACCTGCACATTTTAGAATTATAGGCGGGGCTGAGTACTTCGTACGCAGTGGGCACATGCCAAGATAATTTGAAAACTTATTGAATACAACTATAAATTGGACTTGTCGAAAGACATAGCACAATTCAAACTTGTGCATGTTCAAAAGAATACATAAATATATATAAAAGTATGTACCGTGTCTATAATAAAATAGTGCTGAGAAGTAGGCCTCCTTCTCAAACACTTGTAATCGTCCACTCCTTTCGGAAGGCTCCCGATTACAAAATAGTGTACACAAATCCTACCTTGCGTAGGACCGAATTCGTCTTTTTTTGGTAGACGGTATCATACAAAACTTTAAACATTTGGCAAGCCAATTACTTGAAAACATCACACATATATATAATCATATATATCTATATATAACATTCATCATTTCTTGGTTTAGAAAGCCCACCTGATAACTGAAGCTTTGGACTTAACCTTTAACGAACCTGAATCCTCGGATTCACACTTCTGCTCGCTCCTTTATTCGAAATAGAATTCACGAATTCAGAACGAGAATTAACTACTATCGAATAAACGAATTTGATCTTCTTAACTTCTAATTTACTTCGAAATTCTACGTCGAAACTCGACGAAACTCGAGAATTTCTAACTTAACTTCTTAAACTCTCTTATTCTATCTTAACTCATACTTAATCATCAATCATCAATCATCAATCACACTTAACATAACCATACTTTAATTAATATTCATCATAATCGACAAAGTCGATTTTAATCCGTATAACGGATTCAGAAAATTCTTAAATTAAATCCACTCACATTTTCCAACATTATGAACATAATTACACATTTACTTCACACATTCGACTCGATTAAACATATAGACTCCCGACTCGGGAAATTCAATTAAAAATAGAAAATCTTTATTACTTTGAATTAAATTCTCAGAAAATCACACAATACTTTATTTTTAATGAGAAGCTCATAAATGCAATTAGTTTCTTAAATAAAATTTAATTAATAATTTATTTTATTTTATTAATTTTCGGTTATTTTTATTTTAGGGTTTCTAAAATTCTTTTCTCTTCTTTTTAATTTCTAACATACTTGATTAAGCATTATAAGCTTAATTCTTCAATTAATTTCAATCAATTAATAAATAAACTAATAACCCTAATTTAAGAACCCAATTTTCGAATTAAACTAGAATTTAGGGTTCATCAAGCTTTCTTTTGATTAATTCTTGATTAATCAAACATCATTAACATCATATAACATCAAATCATCCATCAATTACATCATACTTCATCAACATCAAACCCTAATTTTTAAACATTTAATTTCGACATTTTTCATAAAATAAAAATGGTTGGGAATTTATACTCACTTTCAACAAGAAACATGCTTAGAATAATTAACTAAACTCATTTATAACATCAAATTAATCATACAAGACATGGATCAAAACTTGGTCATTTCTTGATTTTTTTCGAAAATCTCAAGAAATAGGTTTAGGGTTTCTCATGATTCATTTAATCACATAAATCATCATATAAACATGAAATAAATATCATACTAAGAAATTAAAATAATCCAATCACTTCTCAATTTCCTCTCAAATTTTCGAAATATATATATATATATATATATATATATATATATATATATACATGAAAGAGGATGTTTAAACCATGGAAATTGAGCTAAAAGCTTGGAAGAACAAGGATATACACTTACTTAATGGATTGGAAAGGATTTGCTAACTTGAATCTTGTTCTTGGAGCTTGGAATGAGCTCATCAATGGAGTTTGATATATGTATATATGTGCGTGTATGTGCTGCTGCGTGAGAGATGAGAGAATGAGGGAGGAGGTGGGTTATATATATAGAATTAGGAATAAATATTTAATATTTAATAGTTAAGTTAATTAATTGCTTAATCAATTAATTAATAACTAACAAATCTTGAATTAAACTTTAAACTTCTCAACATAGGATTTTAATTTAAGGTTTCACGAGCCCTATATAAAAATCTCATAGAAAGAATCGGAGATTCGAAACATTTTCAAATCAACCGAAACTAAAATTTCAAGTGATAAATCACGCAGAAATTCACTTAAATAGATTAAATTCTATTTTCAGTCAATTTATGACCAAACATTTATCACTTATTGATAAATGTAAAAACTTCTTCATTTCGGATTATCCGAGACGATAAAAATTAATTAAAACTCATTTTTCTGGCAAAATATATCTGCCGGATAAAATTTTAGGAAACGAAAATTTTTCTTTCACTGAAATCTTATCTTTCTTATTGAATTAATAATTTTTAATACGCAAGAAAGACGGATACTACATTCTCTCCCCCTAAAAATAAATTTCGTCCCGAAATTTACTTACTTCTTGCAATTACTCGGGATACTTGTCTCTCATCTTACTTCCTAACTTTCAAATGGCTTCTTCTAAACCATTATGATTTTACTTAATCTTTACTAACACGATCGACTTAATCTAAACTGCTAGATCTTTCGATCCAAAATTGCTTCTGGCTTTTCTTCATAACTAAGATCTGGCTTAAAGATCACTTCTTCTTTGATGGATAACGTGCTTAGAGTCAAACATGTATCATCGCAACTGAGATACATGGAACACGTTTTGCAAACTTCTAAAACTTGACGATAAAGCTAACTTATACGCTACTTGACCTATTCTTTTCAGAATTTCATATGGTACTATATAGCAAGACTTAAACTTTCCTATAACACCAAAATGAAGAATTCCTCTTGAAGATTTCTCTTTCAGACTCTAACGCTGATTTTCTCGTATCTGCAAAATATTGCTGATGATCTTGTGCTTCTTTGATTTATTGTTGGGCTTGGCGCAAAGTCTCTACATTTCTTTAATTACTTTGGCCCTAACATTTTACTCTCGCCCACATTATCCTAATGGAACGAAGATCGACATTTTCCTCTATGAAGGGCTTCATAGGATACCATGCTTATCGACATTTGGTAACTGTTGTTATAAGTAAAATCAAGAGGTAAAATTTGTTCTCAATGATCTCTTTGATCAAGAACAACAGTTCTTAACATATCCTCTTGGATTCGAATGGTTATTTCTAATTAACCATCATTTTGAGGATAAAAGGCTATACTAAAGTTCTAAAACTTTTCTAACTTTTCATCTTCTCTCTGATCATTATAAATCTTTGCTCTTAAATTTGGATCTATTTTCAGAGTTGCAATTATTGTTTCTGCAGATGCGGCAGTAAAACATTTCTAAGCTTAACTCTCCAAAAATTCTTAAAGAATTCTTTTTCTTGAGTCAGAAGAAATTCTAGCTTAGATTTACTCTTTCTACTCAAAGCGTCAGCTACTACGTTTGCTTTTCTTGATGACAGGAAATTTTACAACTGTAGTACTTGACAAACTCGAGCCATCTTCGCTGTCTTATTTTTAACTCATTTCTTCTCAAAGAAGTATTGGAGATTCTTAGATCTGTGAAGATCTCACATTTTACTTCCTAAAAATGGTGTCTCTAAATCTTTAGAGCATATACTACTGCTGTTAATTCCGATTCATGAGTTGAATAGCTTACCTCATAAGGTCTAAGCTGTCTAGAAACATAAGCAATAACTTTTCCTTCTTGTATCAGGTTACAACTTAGTCCATTCTTTGATGCATCCGTGAAAATGGTATAATCCTTATCTGATTCTAGAACCGCTAGCATTAAAGCAGTGGTTAGCCTTTTCTTGAGCTCTTTAAAAAAATATTCTTCACACTCGCTAGACTATTCAAACTTTGATTCTTTATTTAGGAGTTGGGTCATTGGCTTTGCTATCTTGAAATCATCTTTTGATAAATCTTTGATAGTAGCCTGCTAGACCTATGAAACTCCTAATTTCATGTGGCGTAGTTGGAAACTTCCATTTATGGACTGCTTGCACTTTTATCGAATCGACTTTGATTCATTTAGAGGAAACAAAATGTCCAAGGAAATGTACTTTTCTTAGTCAAAATTCGCATTTGCTGAACTTGACCTAAAATTTCTCAGTTTTCAACTTTTTCAAAACAATTTGGAGATGTTTCTCGTGATCAAAATTACTCCTTGACTAAACGAGAATATCATCAATAAAGAATACGACAAACTTGTCCAAAAATTTGAAATACTCAATTCATGAGACCCATAAATACTACTGGAACATTTGTCAGTCCAAACGGAGTTACTTCAAACTTGTAGTGATCGTATCTTGTTCTAAAATTCGTCTTCTGAATATCCTCTTGCTTAATCTTTAACTGATGATAACCAGATTTCAGATTAATCTTTGGAAATACTCTAGCTCCTTTGAGCTGATCAAAAGATCATCTATTCTCGGCAATGGATACTTGTTCTTCAGAGTTAGCTTGTTTAACTCTCGGTAGTTGATACATATTCCCAAACTACCGTCCTTTTTATTGACAACAAGGTTGGTGCTTTCTAAGGGAAAACACTAGGTCGGATAAAACCTAAAACAAGCAACTCTTGCAACTCTTTCTGGCCATACTATACGGCGCCTTTGAAACTGGAGTTGATCTTGATTCAACATTTATGGTAAATTCTACTTGCTTATCTGGCGGCATTCCTGATAAAACTTCAGGAAATATTTCCTGGAATTTCTTGACTATAACTACATCTTCTATACTTTCTTCTTGATCTTCATTTCTGTTGCGATAGATGAGATACACTTTTACATCTTTTCTATTCAAAAATCTCTTTACTCGAACTGCCGAGATAAGCAGCGATTTTCTTTGACTTCTATCTATTTTGAAGGATAGAAACTACTCTTGACTAGATGGCTGAAAAGAGATTTGTCTCTACTTGTACCGAATGGTTACAAAATTCTCGGTTATCTAATCCATTCCTAGAATGACATCAACATTTAACATTTTAAATTAGGTTAGGCTTTGACTAGCATTTTGAGAAATCCTAATTCAACCCTAATTTAGGATAAGCGTTAGTAACTGAGGTAGGTTTACCTACTGGAGTAACTATCTTAGGTTTTGCCTAGCACGTTCTACGTTTTAGATCAAGATTATTAACGCATGCATTTTATATAAATGAATGCGATGTACCTGTAAGATTATAACAGGTTCGTCTTTTAATTGACTCAAATCTGTCAAATTTCTTTGGTCATTAACGCATAGCTTCTGCTTTAGGCAAAAATCCTTCGATACTGTTGCTAAGGTTATATCTTCTGAAAATAATGCCGAGGACAACATCCTTGATGATTACTCTACTGCTGCGGCATTTGAGGAACTTCTTCTATCGCCTTCAAACGCTGGGCTGATTCTGACTAAGTCCACTTCCTCCTGGTCCTTGCTGCTTATCTGAATATTGATAGGAGTAGCGATCCACTTGCCCGCACGTATAACAGTTGTTGCTTCCAGCTTTACAACTCCTTGGTGCATTTTATTGCACATAGGGTATGGATAAATTCCTTGATATCCTTGCGATGAACTGCCTTAACTAACGAAAGACGGTTTAAATTTTCTTGGATTTACTTGCTGCTGTTGATCTTACTATGGCTTCTTATTCGATTGGGAACCATCATTCCACTTTCTCTTTCCTATTTGAACTAACCTTGGTTTGCAGATTGAGGGCTCACTGCTGATGGAGCTTGTATTTGCTAAGAAGATGGTGCTGACAACTGCAACGATCTTTCTGGTTGCATGTCTAACTCCATATCCAAAGCTCGATTTAAAGCCTTTGAATATGTCAACGCACTCTAACTGAGTAGCACGACTCTTATTTCTTGACGTAGTCTAACTCGAAAGAGCTTAGACATCTTCTCATCAGTGTCTACTTTATCTTGGGCGAAACGAGCGAGATAAGAAAATTCTCGATCATACATGGATATTAATTTCTTTCCTTACTTAAGATTGACAAACTCACTCTCTTTTTTTTCGATAATTTCTTGGAACATAATTCTCGAAAAGAGCATTCTTAAGTTGCTCCTACGTCAAATTCTCTAGCTACTCAGGGTATATTTTCCCTGACGAGCTTCCTACCAATAATCCGCAAATCCTTTAAGCTGGTAGGTCATACATGTATGACGCTCTTGATCGATACAACGAAGAAACCTAAAAATTCTTTCTAACGATCAAACCCACTCTTCAGCTTCTGACGAATTTCCTCTTACGTTTAGAGTTGGGAATTTTAATGAAGAAAAGAAATTCTTCTATCCTCTTTTTGGACTGAGGAAACGGTTAGGTTCTTGCTGCTCTTATTTTCTATCTTATTTCTTTTTGTAGAAGGCATTCTAATTAACCAACTCAGGGTTTTCCGAAGAATTTTATTTCCTTTAAACGGAATAAAACTTTCTTGATTTTAAAACTTAATAAAATTCTTATTCACATCTTTAGCACATAACATTCTCATTATAAATAATGAATCAAACGATTCACTCTCAACATCATATAATCACATCATCAAGAATTTAACTCACTTTCACATTTTAAGCTTTAATATAAAAGCATTTATTTCTTAAAATACTAGTTCCAAACATGGAACTTAACATTCAAGTAAATAAAATCTTGTCATAGCATAATCACTTTCATAACTTAACTCAATACTTAAGCAATAGCACAACAGCTTAGCTTCATAAACTTTTCTCATCTTGGCAATCAACAAAGCACTCAGCTTTATAAACCTTTCTTATTCAATCAAACAATTCGCAAACTAACTTATAAACTTTTGACAAAGCAACTTACATATTTTATACTTAGCTTATAATCATAAAATTCTCATTCTTCAAACTTTAGCTTCATCTTGACAATTTACTGTCAACTTACTTTATGCTTAACAAAGCATCATAATTTCTTACTTTTCTGAAGCATATAAGAACTCATCAACTGAACTAAATGACTGCTTTAGTCATTCTTCCTTGTACTGAAAAATCTTCCTCCTTGAGATCTTTTCAAGATAAGGAATCTTTCAACAGAAAAATTATTCTTATTTTAACTGTGATGTTCTAGCATCACAAAAACATAATAGTGATGGTACAGAATACCAATCTGTTACCGAAAAATCTGAGGTTAAACTATGCATCATATATTATATTTAAAACTCACAATTTCGCATTTATACTACTTCTTTCTTTCACATTCTAAAAATCGGCAATAATAAAAAAAAATCAACTCTTTATTGGTCGTTCTAAAAAAAAACTTTTCTTCTTTATTAAAGGCATTATCGAAATTTATGCTACCGATTTCTGCATCATTTTCTTCTGCTACTTCTTCTTTGACGATCACACCTCAGCCTAAGGTAAGCTTGTCTGCAACTTTAGTGTCCTTAACTGGATGTCGACGAAAAACTAGCCTCGAACTTAATTTCTGGGGAGGAACACGTCGAAGTTGGGCCAAACAGTCCATCCTCTTAGTAGCTAAATTGCTGTCGAGATCGTCATATTATTATTATCTTTGTGATATAGTTAGAAAATTCCCGCTTCAAGCTCCTTTGCTAAATCGAAGAAATGGAAGCGAAAGAAAACTTAATATTCGTAGGGTTGAGAATATTAAGGACCCTCGGAAAGAGAAAATAAATCACCTCTGCGCAAAAGGCTAAAATTAAATTAAATCCTTAAAATAAAATTTATGAGATTAAAATTGACACGTTTAATTGGATAAGGAAATGACAGAACTAACAATCCGAGAAGTAGGTTGGGTAATGAAAGAATCCCAAACGTTAATTAAATCGGATAACTGAGGCTAAATAACATTAGCTCAGGCATTCCTAACAAAACAGAAAGGAATAACATTATCCTGAGATATTAACTTCATCGATTAATTCTTTTGAGATATTACTTTATCTCAATTTCGTTCTAAAACATAACAAGAATGTGATTAACGAAAGAGAAGAATAACGAACGACAAACGAAACAAACAAAGAACGAAACGGATGACGAATGATGAACGAACAACGGAATTTTTTTTTATACATTAAGCTACGTTTTCATTCTTCATTACTTATTTTAAATCTCTTTTTTTCATACCCATTTTTCTTCTTTTTCTTCAGTCGATTTCATCTCGTTGTCGCTTCCCAACGATATCTCGCATTCACTTTACTATCCAAAAACAAACAATCGCCATGCTTGCAATTAATTCATCATCTCGCTTACTAAAGTTCCTCACATAAAGGATCTCAAGCTTACATCGATGAGCAAGAATTTGATTTAGAAAGTTCAAAGAAATCAAAATAAATTGATTAACTTGAAAGAAATAACTTATAGAAAAATCTGCACAACTGCAGCAGATTGAAACTAAATTTCAGAACTGAATATTTAGAACCAGGGGGGCGTATAGGTTACCATTAGAAAGCCACGGATGTCTAGTTTCCAACCCAATTTATGGATTTCAATTCCGTTAAGCGAACAGGAAGTTATGGCCTCCGGAGTAAAAGGTGGTGGCAGAACTGCCGCCGCCCAGCTTTCCAGCCGCCTTTGCCGCCGGATTCACTATTCCAGCGACCGCTGGATTCCGGCGACCGCTGGGGTGGTCTTCGGCATTTTCGTCCCAGCGAGCGCTGCTTTCCACCAAGCGCTGCTTTCCAGCGAGCGTTGCTTTCCAGCCGGCGCTGGAAAGTCGAGCTGAACGTGCTTCTTCTTATTTTCATGCATTTGACAAGATTTCTTCCTACATCTCTTGCTTTTCATCGTTTTTCTTCTTCGATTACTCTTCATTTTAATTATTCTAACGCTTCCTCAACGTTAATTAAAATTTGTTCTACTTTACTTTCTTCCTTTCTTTACTTGATTTTAACGTTCTTCTTCGTCAAATACGTTTCATCTTACTTCGTTTTAACTCTCCTCGACTATATTTAATCTTTACTTCACTTCATTTTCTTTCTTTCTTCTTGAGACAATTAATCCGAAATTTAAACGACGAAATTTATCGATAACTCGGAAAATTATCAATTGACACTCAACATGGTCATACTTCTTCATTTAATAGAAAATTTTGCCTCTTCAAGGACTTTTACAAAAGATAGGGAATTATTTACATTAACAATTCCCTATTTACCGTAATACTCTAACATCACACAAAACATTTTCTCGAAGCGGAATTCTACATCGCTACCGAATCTTTAAAAACTTAACATTTTGTGCATCTTTTCACGAAAGCTTACTAAACAAGCGTAAAACTTAAAAACGACAAAGCGTGAAATTTGTTCGATTAATGATCTATTAAATTAACGTCACTCTCGAACTCTCTCTCTGCTCATCCTCCAATGGATCTTCTTCTTCTTTTTCATCCTCACTTTCAGACTCGGTACTCACCTCAGCTCTCTCTACTTTCCTAACGTCAAACGGACAACACTCACGTCGATCACACCCGCAAAAGGTCTAAAACTAGGCTGAAACTCTAGATGGCTAAACGGCATACGACGAAGATGAGAATATCTTTCGGTTGCTCCGACCTCGGGGTCAATGGTATCCTCGTCACTGTCATGACGACGCGGTCCAGACGTACTCCTCTTGTAGAAACGAAAGAACAAGCTGAGTTCCAAAGAAATAATCAAGCTCTGTCCTCTTGTAGAAACGAAAGAAACAAGCTGTGTTCCAAAGAAATAATCAAGCTCTGAAGAATTCAAAGCTTGAAGAGTATCCAAAGAAGGATTTAATGGAACTACATCAATAGAGGGAGCTGAATCAAATTGTTCACCGAAGCAGAAGGCTCGAGAACAGAAACAAAACATTTGATAGAAGTGAAGATGGAACATAGCCATTCGACAACGGCTAAGAAAGAAATGAGTTTACATTAAACCCATAATCATTAGTATGAGGAGTAACAACGAGCTCAGGGTTCTCTTGAGAATGAGAAAAGGAATTAGATTGTCTTGAGACATCGAATCTTGAAATTCTGCTCCATCCTGCTCCATCCACTCGGATCGGTGACTGATACGGTCCAGGCATTGGTGCAGAGTAGCACATATAGCGAGAACTGATCTAGGCTATAATTCCACAGCAATCTTCGAAGTGCATACGATCCCAATCTTGCTCTATGATGAACTGAGATGCACGGGAAGCTGCCCATTTCCTGCCACTCGTCGGGAAGAAAATAATTTAATCTTTCTATTCTAAGAATTTTTGAAATATTACTTTCCTGGATATCCATTGAAACACGATGGAAACGTCTAAAACTCTGCTAACGTCTCCGTGTAACTCATACACATATGCTAAAATTCTCTTATGACCTCGTCACTTTGAGAAGCTAATTTCGCTTCTAATTGATGGTACCAAACTCACGGTACCTTCCAAAGATAAACAACCAACTTACTTGCACAATTATTCATCAATTTGCTTTAAGCAAACCAACATAAAACAATCTCATTAAAATCTCAAAACCACAACACAATTTCATATATCTCAAACTTTCTAACTTCATCTCATTAATTAACTCCATTATGGAGGTTGAAGACCATATTACTGAGTTTCTAGTTATGTGGGTTGATCAGGTCCACATAAAAGTCCGTCAGTCACATGGAACTTCGAATTTTAAACTTTTAAACATAAGAACTTTTAAATTCGTACCTGGTTTGCTGGATGAGATGAGGTGCTGGACATTTGTTGTTGTTAAAACCTGACTAGTCTAGAATTCAAACCAGACTAGACTTTGAAATATTAACTTAGAATAAACAGAACTTAGAGCAATTAGACATTGCTCTCAACTAGTCCAGGGGTTCAAACTAGACTAGACCTTTTTAAGAAATAATGACTCGGAAGCGAACGGACACACTCCGATACCACTCTGTCATGACCCGGCCTAGAAATTAGATGACAAAGCCGGTGGGTCCCACGACGTACACAATTTATGATTAACAAAGGAATTTAATAGCGACCCGACTATTTATCAATAATCACAAAGGACAAATCAACTCAACCAACAATCAACTTTGACATTTTCAAAACAAGTATAACTTGAGATTTATGAGAAGATCAACCAAATAAGCATTTATGGAATAATCAAATCAGCTCAAGATCAATAATTTCCATCAAATGAATCCAACAACTCAATGACATGAAAACAACGAGCTGACTTATAGATCAAGAACGCAAGATATATATATATATACATATATATATATATATATATATATATCAAGTAGGCTGATTTCAAAAGGAGTTAACGAAAATATTTCGATCAAACTTTCAGAATTCAAACGACTTATATATATATTCAACCATCATCAACAAAATTTATACATCATCAAACTTCATAAATTTGCAGCGGAAAAACGAGAGAATATATGTATGAAGACATATATTCTAGGTTCTAAGCTCATCAACACGAGTCTTATCATATTAACCAATAACAACAACAACAAGTCCTCCAGCACACGATCATCTTCATCCCAGCTAACCTGTACATTTTAGAATAATAGGCGGGGCTGAGTACTTCGTACTCAGTGGGCACATGCCAAGATAATTTGAAAACTTACTGAATACAACTATAAATTGGACTTGCCGAAAGACATAGCACAATTCAAACTTGTGCATGTTCAAAAGAATACATAAATATATATAAGAGTATGTACCGTGTCTACAATAAAATAGTGCAGAGAAGTAGGCCTCCTTCTCAAACACTTGTAATCGTCCACTCCTTTCGGAAGGCTCCCGATTACAAAATAGTGTACACAAATCCTACATTGCGTAGGACCGAATTCGTCTTTCTTTGGTAGACGGTATCATACAAAACTTTAAACATTTGGCAAGCCAATTACTTGAAAACATCACACATATATATAATCATATATATATATATATAGCATTCATCATTTCTTGGTTTAGAAAGCCCACCTGATAACTGAAGCTTTGGACTTAACCTTTAACGAACCTGAATCCTCGGATTCACACTTCTGCTCGCTCCTTTATTCGAAATAGAATTCACGAATTCAGAACGAGAATTAACTACTATCGAATAAACGAATTCGATCTTCTTAACTTCTAATTTACTTCGAAATTCTACGTCGAAACTCGACGAAACTCGAGAATTTCTAACTTAACTTCTTAAACTCTCTTATTCTATCTTAACTCATACTTAATCATCAATCATCAATCATCAATCACACTTAACATAACCATACTTTAATTAATATTCATCATAATCGACAAAGTCGATTTTAATCCGTATAACGGATTCAGAAAATTCTTAAATTAAATCCACTCACATTTTCCAACATTATTAACATAATTACACATTTACTTCACACATTCGACTCGATTAAACATATAGACTCCCGACTCGGGAAATTCAATTAAAAATAGAAAATCTTTATTACTTTGAATTAGTTTATTAAATAAAATTTAATTAATAATTTATTTATTTTATTAATTTTCGGTTATTTTTATTTTAGGGTTTCTAAAATTCTTTTCTCTTCTTTTTAATTTCTAACATACTTGATTAAGCATTATAAGCTTAATTCTTCAATTAATTTCAATCAATTAATCAATAAACTAATAACCCTAATTTAAGAACCCAATTTTCGAATTAAACTAGAATTTAGGGTTCATCAAGCTTTCTTTTGATTAATTCTTGATTAATCAAACATCATTAACATCATATAACATAAAATCATCCATCAATTACATCATACTTCATCAACATTTCAAACCCTAATTTTTAAACATTTAATTTCGACATTTTTCATAAAATAAAAATGGTTGGGAATTTATACTCACTTTCAACAAGAAACATGCTTAGAATAATTAACTAAACTCATTTATAACATCAAATTAATCATACAAGACATGGATCAAAACTTGGTCATTTCTTGATTTTTTCGAAAATCTCAAGAAGTAGCTTTAGGGTTTCTCATGATTCATTTAATCACATAAATCATCATATAAACATGAAATAAACATCATACTAAGAAATCAAAATCATCCAATCACTTCTCAATTTCCTCTCAAATTTTCGAAATATATATATATATACATGAAAGAGGATGTTTAAACCATGGAAATTGAGCTAAAAGCTTGGAAGAACAAGGATATACACTTACTTAATGGATTGGAAAGAATTTGCTAACTTGAATCATGTTCTTGGAGCTTGGAATGAGCTCATCAATGGAGTTTGATATATGTATATATGTGCGTGTATGTGCTGCTGCGTGAGAGATGAGAGAATGAGGGAGGAGGTGGGTTATATATATAGAATTAGGAATAAATATTTAATATTTAATAGTTAAATTAATTAATTGCTTAATCAATTAATTAATAACTAACAAATCTTCAATTAAACATTAAACTTCTCAACATAGGATTTTAATTTAAGGTTTCACGAACCCTAGATAAAAATCTCATAGAAAGAATCGGAGATTCGAAACATTTTCAAATCAACCGAAACTAAAATTTCAAGTGATAAATCACGCAGAAATTCACTTAAATAGATTAAATTCTATTTTCAGTCAATTTATGACCAAACATTTATCACTTATTGATAAATGTAAAAACTTCTTCATTTCGGATTAACCGAGACGATAAAAATTAATTAAAACTCATTTTTATGGCAAAATATGTCTGCCGGATAAAATTTTCGGAAACAAAAATTTTTCTTTCACTGAAATCTTATCTTTCTTACTGAATTAATAATTTTTAATACGCAAGAAAGACGAGATACTACATTCTCTCCCCCTAAAAATAAATTTCGTCCCGAAATTTACTTACTTCTTGGAATTACTCGGGATACTTGTCTCTCATCTTACTTCCTAACTTTCAAATGGCTTCTTCTAAACCATTATGATTTTACTTAATCTTTACTAACACGATCGACTTAATCTAAACTGCTAGATCTTTCGATCCAAAATTACTTCTGGCTTTTCTTCATAACTAAGATCTGGCTTAAAGATCACTTGTTCTTTGATGGATAACGTGCTTAGAGTCAAACATGTATCATCGCAACTGAGATACATGGAACACGTTTTGCGAACTTCTAAAACTTGACGATAAAGCTAACTTATACGCTACTTGATCTATTCTTTTCAGAATTTCATATGGTACTATATAGCAAGACTTAAACTTTCCTATAACACCAAAATGAAGAATTCCTCTTGAAGATTTCTCTTTCAGACTCTAACGCTGATCTTCTCGTATCTGCATAATATTGCTGATGATCTTGTGCTTCTTTGATTTATTGTTGGGCTTGGCGCAAAGTCTCTATAATTTCTTTAATTACTTCGGCCCTAACATTTTACTCTCGCCCACATTATCCTAATGGAACGAAGATCGACATTTTCCTCTATGAAGGGCTTCATAGGATACCATGCTTATAGACATTTGGTAACTGTTGTTATAAGTAAAATCAAGAGGTAAAATTTGTTCTCAATGATCTCTTTGATCAAGAACAACAGTTCTTAACATATCCTCTTGGATTCGAATGGTTATTTCTAATTAACCATCCTTTTGAGGATAAAAGGCTATACTAAAGTTCTAAAACTTTTCTAACTTTTCATCTTCTCTCTGATCATTATAAATCTTTGCTCTTAAATTTGGATCTATTTTCAGAGTTGCAATTATTGTTTCTGCAGATGCGGCAGTAAAACATTTCTAAGCTTAACTCTCCAAAAATTCTTAAAGAATTCTTTCTCTTGAGTCAGAAGAAATTCTAGCTTAGATTTACTCTTTCTACTCAAAGCGTCAGCTACTACGTTTGCTTTTCTTGATGACAGGAAATTTTACAACTGTAGTCCTTGACTAACTCGAGCCATCTTATTTGTCTTATTTTTAACTCCTTTCTTCTCAAAGAAGTATTGGAGATTCTTAGATCTGTGAAGATCTCACATTTTACTTCGTAAAAATGGTGTCTCTAAATCTTTAGAGCGTATACTACTGCTGTTAATTCCGATTCATGAGTTGAATAGCTTACCTCATAAGGTCTAAGCTGTCTAGAAACATAAGCAATAACTTTTCATTCTTGTATTAGGTTACAACTTAGTCCATTCTTTGATGCATCCGTGAAAATGGTATAATCCTTATCTGATTCTAGAACCGCTAGCATTAAAGCAGTGGTTAGCCTTTTCTTGAGCTCTTTAAAAAAATATTCTTCACACTCGCTAGACTATTCAAACTTTGATTCTTTCTTTATGAGTTGAGTCATTGGCTTTGCTATCTTGAAATCAGCTTTCGATAAATCTTTGATAGTAGCCTGCTAGACCTATGAAACTCCTAATTTCATGTGGCGTAGTTGGAAACTTCCATTTATGGACTGCTTGCACTTTTATCGAATCGACTTTGATTCCTTTAGAGGAAACAAAATGTCCAAGGAAATGTACTTTTCTTAGTCAAAATTTGCATTTGCTGAACTTGACCTAAAATTTCTCAGTATTCAACTTTTTCAAAACAATTTGGAGATGTTTCTCGTGATCAAAATTACTCCTTGACTAAACGAGAATATCATCAATAAAGAATACGACAAACTTGTCCAAAAATTTGAAATACTCAATTCATGAGACCCATAAATACTACTGGAACATTTGTCAGTCCAAACGGTGTTACTTCAAACTTGTAGTGATCGTATCTTGTTCTAAAATTCGTCTTCTGAATATCCTCTTGCTTAATCTTTAACTGATGATAACCAGATTTCAGATTAATCTTTGGAAATACTCTAGCTCATTTGAGCTGATCAAAAGATCATCTATTCTCGGCAAAGGATACTTGTTCTTCAGAGTTAGCTTGTTTAACTCTCGGTAGTTGATACATATTCCCAAACTACCGTCCTTTTTATTGACAACAAGGTTGGTGCTTTATAAGGGAAAACACTAGGTCGGATAAAACCTAAAACAAGCAACTCTTGCAACTCTTTCTGGCCATACTATACGGCGCCTTTGAAACTGGAGTTGATCTTGATTCAACATTTATGGTAAATTCTACTTGCTTATCTGGCGGCATTCCTGATAAAACTTCAGGAAATACTTCCTGGAATTTCTTGACTATAACTACATCTTCTATACTTTCTTCTTGATCTTTATTTCTGTTGCGATAGATGAGATACACTTTTACATCTTTTCTATTCAACAATCTCTTTACTCGAACTGCCGAGATAAGCAGCGATTTTCTTTGACTTCTATCTATTTTGAAGGATAGAAACTACTCTTGACTAGATGGCTGAAAAGAGATTTGTCTCCACTTGTACCGAATGGTTACAAAATTCTCGGTTATCTAATACATTCCTAGAATGACATCAACATTTAACATTTTAAATTAGGTTAGGCTCTGACTAGCATTTTGAGAAACCCTAATTCAACCCTAATTTAGGATAAGCATTAGTAACTGAGGTAGGTTTACCTACTGGAGTAACTATTCTTAGGTTTTGCCTAGCATGTTCTACGTTTTAGATCAAGATTATTAACGCATGCATTTTATATAAATGAATGCGATGTACCTGTAAGATTATAACAGGTACGTCTTTTAATTGACTCAAATCTGTCAAATTTCTTTGGTCATTAACGCACAGCTTCTGCTTTAGGCAAAAATCCTTCGATACTGTTGCTAAGGTTATATCTTCTGAAAATAATGCCGAGGACAACATCCTTGATGATTACTCTACTGCTGCGGTATTTGAGGAACTTCTTCTATCGCCTTCAAACGCTGGGCTGATTCTGACTAAGTCCACTTCCTCCTGGTCCTTGCTGCTTATCTGAATATTGATAGGAGTAGCGATCCACTTGCCCGCACGTATAACAGTTGTTGCTTCCAGCTTTACAACTCCTTGGTGCATTTTATTGCACATAGGGTATGGATAAATTCCTTGATATCCTTGCGATGAACTGCCTTGACTAACGAAAGGCGGTTTAAATTTTCTTGGATTTACTTGCTGCTGTTGATCTTACTATGGCTTCTTATTCGATTGGGAACCATCATTCCACTTTCTCTTTCCTATTTGAACTAACCTTGGTTTGCAGATTGAGGGCTCACTGCTGATGGAGCTTGTATTTGCTAAGAAGATGGTGCTGACAACTGCAACGATCTTTCTGGTTGCATGTCTAACTCCATATCCAAAGCTCGATTTAAAGCCTTTGAATATGTCAACGCACTCTAACTGAGTAGCACGACTCTTATTTCTTGACGTAGTCTAACTCGAAAGAGCTTAGACATCTTCTCATCAGTGTCTACTTTATCTTGGGCGAAACGAGCGAGATAAGAAAATTCTCGATCATACATGGATATTAATTTCTTTCCTTACTTAAGATTGGCAAACTCACTCTCTTTTTTTTTCGATAATTTCTTGGAACATAATTCTCGAAAAGAGCATTCTTAAGTTGCTCCTACGTCAAATTCTCTAGCTACTCAGGGTATATTTTCCCTGACGAGCTTCCTACCAATAATCCGCAAATCCTTTAAGCTGGTAGGTCATACATGTATGACGCTCTTGATCGATACAACGAAGAAACCTAAAAATTCTTTCTAACGATCAAACCCACTCTTCAGCTTCTGACGAATTTCCTCTTACGTTTAGAGTTGGGAATTTTAATGAAGAAAAGAAATTCTTCTATCCTCTTTTTGGACTGAGGAAACGATTAGGTTCTTGCTGCTCTTATTTTCTATCTTATTTCTTTTTGTAGAAGGCATTCTAATTAACCAACTCAGGGTTTTCCGAAGAATTTTATTTCCTTTAAACGGAATAAAACTTTCTTGATTTTAAAACTTAATAAAATTCTTATTCACATCTTTAGCACATAACATTCTCATTATAAATAATGAATCAAACGATTCACTCTCAACATCATATAATCACATCATCAAGAATTTAACTCACTTTCACATTTTAAGCTTTAATATAAAAGCATTTATTTCTTAAAATACTAGTTCCAAACATGGAACTTAACATTCAAGTAAATAAAATCTTGTCATAGCATAATCACTTTCATAACTTAACTCAATACTTAAGCAATAGCACAACAGCTTAACTTCATAAACTTTTCTCATCTTGGCAATCAACAAAGCACTCAGCTTTATAAACCTTTCTTATTCAATCAAACAATTCGCAAACTAACTTATAAACTTTTGACAAAGCAACTTACATATTTTATACTTAGCTTATAATCATAAAATTCTCATTCTTCAAACTTTAGCTTCATCTTGACAATTTACTGTCAACTTACTTTATGCTTAACAAAGCATCATAATTTCTTACTTTTCTGAAGCATATAAGAACTCATCAACTGAACTAAATGACTGCTTTAGTCATTCTTCCTTGTACTGAAAAATCTTCCTCCTTGAGATCTTTTCAAGATAAGGAATCTTTCAACAGAAAAATTATTCTTATTTTAACTGTGATGTTCTAGCATCACAAAAACATAATAGTGATGGTACAGAATACCAATCTGTTACCGAAAAATCTGAGGTTAAACTATGCATCATATATTATATTTAAAACTCACAATTTCGCATTTATACTACTTCTTTCTTTCACATTCTAAAAATCGGCAATAATAAAAAAAAATCAACTCTTTATTGGTCGTTCTAAAAAAAAACTTTTCTTCTTTATTAAAGGCATTATCGAAATTTATGCTACCGATTTCTGCATCATTTTCTTCTGCTACTTCTTCTTTGACGATCACACCTCAGCCTAAGGTAAGCTTGTCTGCAACTTTAGTGTCCTTAACTGGATGTCGACGAAAAACTAGCCTCGAACTTAATTTCTGGGGAGGAACACGTCGAAGTTGGGCCAAACAGTCCATCCTCTTAGTAGCTAAATTGCTGTCGAGATCGTCATATTATTATTATCTTTGTGATATAGTTAGAAAATTCCCGCTTCAAGCTCCTTTGCTAAATCGAAGAAATGGAAGCGAAAGAAAACTTAATATTCGTAGGGTTGAGAATATTAAGGACCCTCGGAAAGAGAAAATAAATCACCTCTGCGCAAAAGGCTAAAATTAAATTAAATCCTTAAAATAAAATTTATGAGATTAAAATTGACACGTTTAACTGGATAAGGAAATGACAGAACTAACAATCCGAGAAGTAGGTTGGGTAATGAAAGAATCCCAAACGTTAATTAAATCGGATAACTGAGGCTAAATAACATTAGCTCAGGCATTCCTAACAAAACAGAAAGGAATAACATTATCCTGAGATATTAACTTCATCGATTAATTCTTTTGAGATATTACTTTATCTCAATTTCGTTCTAAAACATAACAAGAATGTGATTAACGAAAGAGAAGAATAACGAACGACAAACGAAACAAACAAAGAACGAAACGGATGACGAATGATGAACGAACAACGGAATTTTTTTTTTATACATTAAGCTACGTTTTCATTCTTCATTACTTATTTTAAATCTCTTTTTTTCATACCCATTTTTCTTCTTTTTCTTCAGTCGATTTCATCTCGTTGTCGCTTCCCAACGATATCTCGCATTCACTTTACTATCCAAAAACAAACAATCGCCATGCTTGCAATTAATTCATCATCTCGCTTACTAAAGTTCCTCACATAAAGGATCTCAAGCTTACATCGATGAGCAAGAATTTGATTTAGAAAGTTCAAAGAAATCAAAATAAATTGATTAACTTGAAAGAAATAACTTATAGAAAAATCTGCACAACTGCAGCAGATTGAAACTAAATTTCAGAACTGAATATTTAGAACCAGGGGGCGTACAGGTTACCATTAGAAAGCCACGGATGTCTAGTTTCCAACCCAATTTATGGATTTGAATTTCGTTAAGCGAACAGGAAGTTATGGCCTCCGGAGTAAAAGGTGGTGGCAGAACTGCCACCGCCCAGCTTTCCAGCCGCCGCTGCCGCCGGATTCACTATTCCAGCGACCGCTGGATTCCGGCGACCGCTGGGGTGGTCTTCGGCATTTTCGTCCCAGCGAGCGCTGCTTTCCACCAAGCGCTGCTTTCCAGCGAGCGTTGCTTTCCAGCCGGCGCTGGAAAGTCGAGCTGAACGTGCTTCTTCTTATTTTCATGCATTTGACAAGATTTCTTCCTACATCTCTTGCTTTTCATCGTTTTTCTTCTTCGATTACTCTTCATTTTAATTATTCTAACGCTTCCTCAACGTTAATTAAAATTTGTTCTACTTTACTTTCTTCCTTTCTTTACTTGATTTTAACGTTCTTCTTCGTCAAATACGTTTCATCTTACTTCGTTTTAACTCTCCTCGACTATATTTAATCTTTACTTCACTTCATTTTCTTTCTTTCTTCTTGAGACAATTAATCCGAAATTTAAACGACGAAATTTATCGATAACTCGGAAAATTATCAATTGACACTCAACATGGTCATACTTCTTCATTTAATAGAAAATTTTGCCTCTTCAAGGACTTTTACAAAAGATAGGGAATTATTTACATTAACAATTCCCTATTTACCGTAATACTCTAACATCACACAAAACATTTTCTCGAAGCGGAATTCTACATCGCTACCGAATCTTTAAAAACTTAACATTTTGTGCATCTTTTCACGAAAGCTTACTAAACAAGCGTAAAACTTAAAAACGACAAAGCGTGAAATTTGTTCGATTAATGATCTATTAAATTAACGTCACTCTCGAACTCTCTCTCTGCTCATCCTCCAATGGATCTTCTTCTTCTTTTTCATCCTCACTTTCAGACTCGGTACTCACCTCAGCTCTCTCTACTTTCCTAACGTCAAACGGACAACACTCACGTCGATCACACCCGCAAAAGGTCTAAAACTAGGCTGAAACTCTAGATGGCTAAACGGCATACGACGAAGATGAGAATATCTTTCGGTTGCTCCGACCTCGGGGTCAATGGTATCCTCGTCACTGTCATGACGACGCGGTCCAGACGTACTCCTCTTGTAGAAACGAAAGAACAAGCTGAGTTCCAAAGAAATAATCAAGCTCTGTCCTCTTGTAGAAACGAAAGAAACAAGCTGTGTTCCAAAGAAATAATCAAGCTCTGAAGAATTCAAAGCTTGAAGAGTATCCAAAGAAGGATTTAATGGAACTACATCAATAGAGGGAGCTGAATCAAATTGTTCACCGAAGCAGAAGGCTCGAGAACAGAAACAAAACATTTGATAGAAGTGAAGATGGAACATAGCCATTCGACAACGGCTAAGAAAGAAATGAGTTTACATTAAACCCATAATCATTAGTATGAGGAGTAACAACGAGCTCAGGGTTCTCTTGAGAATGAGAAAAGGAATTAGATTGTCTTGAGACATCGAATCTTGAAATTCTGCTCCATCCTGCTCCATCCACTCGGATCGGTGACTGATACGGTCCAGGCATTGGTGCAGAGTAGCACATATAGCGAGAACTGATCTAGGCTATAATTCCACAGCAATCTTCGAAGTGCATACGATCCCAATCTTGCTCTATGATGAACTGAGATGCACGGGAAGCTGCCCATTTCCTGCCACTCGTCGGGAAGAAAATAATTTAATCTTTCTATTCTAAGAATTTTTGAAATATTACTTTCCTGGATATCCATTGAAACACGATGGAAACGTCTAAAACTCTGCTAACGTCTCCGTGTAACTCATACACATATGCTAAAATTCTCTTATGACCTCGTCACTTTGAGAAGCTAATTTCGCTTCTAATTGATGGTACCAAACTCACGGTACCTTCCAAAGATAAACAACCAACTTACTTGCACAATTATTCATCAATTTGCTTTAAGCAAACCAACATAAAACAATCTCATTAAAATCTCAAAACCACAACACAATTTCATATATCTCAAACTTTCTAACTTCATCTCATTAATTAACTCCATTATGGAGGTTGAAGACCATATTACTGAGTTTCTAGTTATGTGGGTTGATCAGGTCCACATAACAGTCCGTCAGTCACATGGAACTTCGAATTTTAAACTTTTAAACATAAGAACTTTTAAATTCGTACCAGTTTCTTTGGATGAGATGAGGTGCTGGACATTTGTTGTTGTTAAAACCTGACTAGTCTAGAATTCAAACCAGACTAGACTTTGAAATATTAACTTAGAATAAACAGAACTTAGAGCAATTAGACATTGCTCTCAACTAGTCCAGGGGTTCAAACTAGACTAGACCTTTTTAAGAAATAATGACTCAGAGCAGACAGACCTGCTCTGATACCACTCTGTCGCAGCCCGGCCTAGAAATTAGATGACAAAGCCGGTGGGTCCCACGATGTACACAATTTATGATTAACAAAGGAATTTAATAGCGACCCGACTATTTATCAATAATCACAAAGGACAAATCAACTCAACCAACAATCAACTTTGACATTTTCAAAACAAGTATAACTTGAGATTTATGAGAAGATCAACCAAATAAGCATTTATGGAATAATCAAATCAGCTCAAGATCAATAATTTCCATCAAATGAATCCAACAACTCAATGACATGAAAACAACGAGCTGACTTATAGATCAAGAACGCAAGATATATATATATATATACATACATATATATATATATATATATATATATATCAAGTAGGCTGATTTCAAAAGGAGTTAACGAAAATATTTCGATCAAACTTTCAGAATTCAAACGACTTATATATATATTCAACCATCATCAACAAAATTTATACATCATCAAACTTCATAAATTTGCAGCGGAAAAACGAGAGAATATATGTATGAAGACATATATTCTAGGTTCTAAGCTCATCAACACGAGTCTTATCATATAAACCAATAACAACAACAACAAGTCCTCCAGCACACGATCATCTTCATCCCAGCTAACCTGCACATTTTAGAATAATAGGCGGGGCTGAGTACTTCGTACTCAGTGGGCACATGCCAAGATAATTTGAAAACTTACTGAATACAACTATAAATTGGACTTGCCGAAAGACATAGCACAATTCAAACTTGTGCATGTTCAAAAGAATACATAAATATATATAAGAGTATGTACCGTGTCTACAATAAAATAGTGCTGAGAAGTAGGCCTCCTTCTCAAACACTTGTAATCGTCCACTCCTTTCGGAAGGCTCCCGATTACAAAATAGTGTACACAAATCCTACATTGCGTAGGACCGAATTCGTCTTTCTTTGGTAGACGGTATCATACAAAACTTTAAACATTTGGCAAGCCAATTACTTGAAAACATCACACATATATATAATCATATATATATATATATATAGCATTCATCATTTCTTGGTTTAGAAAGCCCACCTGATAACTGAAGCTTTGGACTTAACCTTTAACGAACCTGAATCCTCGGATTCACACTTCTGCTCGCTCCTTTATTCGAAATAGAATTCACGAATTCAGAACGAGAATTAACTACTATCGAATAAACGAATTCGATCTTCTTAACTTCTAATTTACTTCAAAATTCTACGTCGAAACTCGACGAAACTCGAGAATTTCTAACTTAACTTCTTAAACTCTCTTATTCTATCTTAACTCATACTTAATCATCAATCATCAATCATCAATCACACTTAACATAACCATACTTTAATTAATATTCATCATAATCGACAAAGTCGATTTTAATCCGTATAACGGATTCAGAAAATTCTTAAATTAAATCCACTCACATTTTCCAACATTGTTAACATAATTACACATTTACTTCACACATTCGACTCGATTAAACATATAGACTCCCGACTCGGGAAATTCAATTAAAAATAGAAAATCTTTATTACTTTGAATTAGTTTATTAAATAAAATTTAATTAATAATTTATTTATTTTATTAATTTTCGGTTATTTTTATTTTAGGGTTTCTAAAATTCTTTTCTCTTCTTTTTAATTTCTAACATACTTGATTAAGCATTATAAGCTTAATTCTTCAATTAATTTCAATCAATTAATCAATAAACTAATAACCCTAATTTAAGAACCCAATTTTCGAATTAAACTAGAATTTAGGGTTCATCAAGCTTTCTTTTGATTAATTCTTGATTAATCAAACATCATTAACATCATATAACATAAAATCATCCATCAATTACATCATACTTCATCAACATTTCAAACCCTAATTTTTAAACATTTAATTTCGACATTTTTCATAAAATAAAAATGGTTGGGAATTTATACTCACTTTCAACAAGAAACATGCTTAGAATAATTAACTAAACTCATTTATAACATCAAATTAATCATACAAGACATGGATCAAAACTTGGTCATTTCTTGATTTTTTCGAAAATCTCAAGAAGTAGCTTTAGGGTTTCTCATGATTCATTTAATCACATAAATCATCATATAAACATGAAATAAACATCATACTAAGAAATCAAAATCATCCAATCACTTCTCAATTTCCTCTCAAATTTTCGAAATATATATATATATACATGAAAGAGGATGTTTAAACCATGGAAATTGAGCTAAAAGCTTGGAAGAACAAGGATATACACTTACTTAATGGATTGGAAAGGATTTGCTAACTTGAATCATGTTCTTGGAGCTTGGAATGAGCTCATCAATGGAGTTTGATATATGTATATATGTGCGTGTATGTGCTGCTGCGTGAGAGATGAGAGAATGAGGGAGGAGGTGGGTTATATATATAGAATTAGGAATAAATATTTAATATTTAATAGTTAAATTAATTAATTGCTTAATCAATTAATTAATAACTAACAAATCTTCAATTAAACATTAAACTTCTCAACATAGGATTTTAATTTAAGGTTTCACGAACCCTAGATAAAAATCTCATAGAAAGAATCGGAGATTCGAAACATTTTCAAATCAACCGAAACTAAAATTTCAAGTGATAAATCACGCAGAAATTCACTTAAATAGATTAAATTCTATTTTCAGTCAATTTATGACCAAACATTTATCACTTATTGATAAATGTAAAAACTTCTTCATTTCGGATTAACCGAGACGATAAAAATTAATTAAAACTCATTTTTATGGCAAAATATGTCTGCCGGATAAAATTTTCGGAAACGAAAATTTTCCTTTCACTGAAATCTTATCTTTCTTACTGAATTAATAATTTTTAATACGCAAGAAAGACGAGATACTACATTCTCTCCCCCTAAAAATAAATTTCGTCCCGAAATTTACTTACTTCTTGGAATTACTCGGGATACTTGTCTCTCATCTTACTTCCTAACTTTCAAATGGCTTCTTCTAAACCATTATGATTTTACTTAATCTTTACTAACACGATCGTCTTAATCTAAACTGCTAGATCTTTCGATCCAAAATTGCTTCTGGCTTTTCTTCATAACTAAGATCTGGCTTAAAGATCACTTGTTCTTTGATGGATAACGTGCTTAGAGTCAAACATGTATCATCGCAACTGAGATACATGGAACACGTTTTGCGAACTTCTAAAACTTGACGATAAAGCTAACTTATACGCTACTTGATCTATTCTTTTCAGAATTTCATATGGTACTATATAGCAAGACTTAAACTTTCCTATAACACCAAAATGAAGAATTCCTCTTGAAGATTTCTCTTTCAGACTCTAACGCTGATCTTCTCGTATCTGCATAATATTGCTGATGATCTTGTGCTTCTTTGATTTATTGTTGGGCTTGGCGCAAAGTCTCTATCATTTCTTTAATTACTTCGGCCCTAACATTTTACTCTCGCCCACATTATCCTAATGGAACGAAGATCGACATTTTCCTCTATGAAGGGCTTCATAGGATACCATGCTTATAGACATTTGGTAACTGTTGTTATAAGTAAAATCAAGAGGTAAAATTTGTTCTCAATGATCTCTTTGATCAAGAACAACAGTTCTTAACATATCCTCTTGGATTCGAATGGTTATTTCTAATTAACCATCCTTTTGAGGATAAAAGGCTATACTAAAGTTCTAAAACTTTTCTAACTTTTCATCTTCTCTCTGATCATTATAAATCTTTGCTCTTAAATTTGGATCTATTTTCAGAGTTGCAATTATTGTTTCTGCAGATGCGGCAGTAAAACATTTCTAAGCTTAACTCTCCAAAAATTCTTAAAGAATTCTTTCTCTTGAGTCAGAAGAAATTCTAGCTTAGATTTACTCTTTCTACTCAAAGCGTCAGCTACTACGTTTGCTTTTCTTGATGACAGGAAATTTTACAACTGTAGTCCTTGACTAACTCGAGCCATCTTCGCTGTCTTATTTTTAACTCCTTTCTTCTCAAAGAAGTATTGGAGATTCTTAGATCTGTGAAGATCTCACATTTTACTTCGTAAAAATGGTGTCTCTAAATCTTTAGAGCGTATACTACTGCTGTTAATTCCGATTCATGAGTTGAATAGCTTACCTCATAAGGTCTAAGCTGTCTAGAAACATAAGCAATAACTTTTCATTCTTGTATTAGGTTACAACTTAGTCCATTCTTTGATGCATCCGTGAAAATGGTATAATCCTTATCTGATTCTAGAACCGCTAGCATTAAAGCAGTGGTTAGCCTTTTCTTGAGCTCTTTAAAAAAATATTCTTCACACTCGCTAGACTATTCAAACTTTGATTCTTTCTTTAGGAGTTGAGTCATTGGCTTTGCTATCTTGAAATCATCTTTCGATAAATCTTTGATAGTAGCCTGCTAGACCTATGAAACTCCTAATTTCATGTGGCGTAGTTGGAAACTTCCATTTATGGACTGCTTGCACTTTTATCGAATCGACTTTGATTCCTTTAGAGGAAACAAAATGTCCAAGGAAATGTACTTTTCTTAGTCAAAATTCGCATTTGCTGAACTTGACCTAAAATTTCTCAGTATTCAACTTTTTCAAAACAATTTGGAGATGTTTCTCGTGATCAAAATTACTCCTTGACTAAACGAGAATATCATCAATAAAGAATACGACAAACTTGTCCAAAAATTTGAAATACTCAATTCATGAGACCCATAAATACTACTGGAACATTTGTCAGTCCAAACGGTGTTACTTCAAACTTGTAGTGATCGTATCTTGTTCTAAAATTCGTCTTCTGAATATCCTCTTGCTTAATCTTTAACTGATGATAACCAGATTTCAGATTAATCTTTGGAAATACTCTAGCTCATTTGAGCTGATCAAAAGATCATCTATTCTCGGCAAAGGATACTTGTTCTTCAGAGTTAGCTTGTTTAACTCTCGGTAGTTGATACATATTCCCAAACTACCGTCCTTTTTATTGACAACAAGGTTGGTGCTTTATAAGGGAAAACACTAGGTCGGATAAAACCTAAAACAAGCAACTCTTGCAACTCTTTCTGGCCATACTATACGGCGCCTTTGAAACTGGAGTTGATCTTGATTCAACATTTATGGTAAATTCTACTTGCTTATCTGGCGGCATTCCTGATAAAACTTCAGGAAATACTTCCTGGAATTTCTTGACTATAACTACATCTTCTATACTTTCTTCTTGATCTTCATTTCTGTTGCGATAGATGAGATACACTTTTACATCTTTTCTATTCAACAATCTCTTTACTCGAACTGCCGAGATAAGCAGCGATTTTCTTTGACTTCTATCTATTTTGAAGGATAGAAACTACTCTTGACTAGATGGCTGAAAAGAGATTTGTCTCTACTTGTACCGAATGGTTACAAAATTCTCGGTTATCTAATCCATTCCTAGAATGACATCAACATTTAACATTTTAAATTAGGTTAGGCTCTGACTAGCCTTTTGAGAAACCCTAATTCAACCCTAATTTAGGATAAGCATTAGTAACTGAGGTAGGTTTACCTACTGGAGTAACTATTCTTAGGTTTTGCCTAGCATGTTCTACGTTTTAGATCAAGATTATTAACGCATGCATTTTATATAAATGAATGCGATGTACCTGTAAGATTATAACAGGTACGTCTTTTAATTGACTCAAATCTGTCAAATTTCTTTGGTCATTAACGCACAGCTTCTGCTTTAGGCAAAAATCCTTCGATACTGTTGCTAAGGTTATATCTTCTGAAAATAATGCCGAGGACAACATCCTTGATGATTACTCTACTGCTGCGGTATTTGAGGAACTTCTTCTATCGCCTTCAAACGCTGGGCTGATTCTGACTAAGTCCACTTCCTCCTGGTCCTTGCTGCTTATCTGAATATTGATAGGAGTAGCGATCCACTTGCCCGCACGTATAACAGTTGTTGCTTCCAGCTTTACAACTCCTTGGTGCATTTTATTGCACATAGGGTATGGATAAATTTCTTGATATCCTTGCGATGAACTGCCTTGACTAACGAAAGGCGGTTTAAATTTTCTTGGATTTACTTGCTGCTGTTGATCTTACTATGGCTTCTTATTCGATTGGGAACCATCATTCCACTTTCTCTTTCCTATTTGAACTAACCTTGGTTTGCAGATTGAGGGCTCACTGCTGATGGAGCTTGTATTTGCTAAGAAGATGGTGCTGACAACTGCAACGATCTTTCTGGTTGCATGTCTAACTCCATATCCAAAGCTCGATTTAAAGCCTTTGAATATGTCAACGCACTCTAACTGAGTAGCACGACTCTTATTTCTTGACGTAGTCTAACTCGAAAGAGCTTAGACATCTTCTCATCAGTGTCTACTTTATCTTGGGCGAAACGAGCGAGATAAGAAAATTCTCGATCATACATGGATATTAATTTCTTTCCTTACTTAAGATTGGCAAACTCACTCTTTTTTTTTCGATAATTTCTTGGAACATAATTCTCGAAAAGAGCATTCTTAAGTTGCTCCTACGTCAAATTCTCTAGCTACTCAGGGTATATTTTCCCTGACGAGCTTCCTACCAATAATCCGCAAATCCTTTAAGCTGGTAGGTCATACATGTATGACGCTCTTGATCAATACAACGAAGAAACCTAAAAATTCTTTCTAACGATCAAACCCACTCTTCAGCTTCTGACGAATTTCCTCTTACGTTTAGAGTTGGGAATTTTAATGAAGAAAAGAAATTCTTCTATCCTCTTTTTGGACTGAGGAAACGATTAGGTTCTTGCTGCTCTTATTTTCTATCTTATTTCTTTTTGTAGAAGGCATTCTAATTAACCAACTCAGGGTTTTCCGAAGAATTTTATTTCCTTTAAACGGAATAAAACTTTCTTGATTTTAAAACTTAATAAAATTCTTATTCACATCTTTAGCACATAACATTCTCATTATAAATAATGAATCAAACGATTCACTCTCAACATCATATAATCACATCATCAAGAATTTAACTCACTTTCACATTTTAAGCTTTAATATAAAAGCATTTATTTCTTAAAATACTAGTTCCAAACATGGAACTTAACATTCAAGTAAATAAAATCTTGTCATAGCATAATCACTTTCATAAATTAACTCAATACTTAAGCAATAGCACAACAGCTTAGCTTCATAAACTTTTCTCATCTTGGCAATCAACAAAGCACTCAGCTTTATAAACCTTTCTTATTCAATCAAACAATTCGCAAACTAACTTATAAACTTTTGACAAAGCAACTTACATATTTTATACTTAGCTTATAATCATAAAATTCTCATTCTTCAAACTTTAGCTTCATCTTGACAATTCTTATCAACTTACTTTATGCTTAACAAAGCATCATAACTTCTTATTTTTCTTAAGCATATAAGAACTCATCAACTGAACTAAATGACTGCTTTAGTCATTCTTCCTTGTACTGAAAAATCTTCCTTCTTGAGATCTTTTCAAGATAAGAAATCTTTCAACCGAAATTTTTTTTTCTTATCTTAACTGTGATGTTCTAGCATCACACAAACATAATAGCGACGGTACAGAATACTAATCTGTTACCGAAAAATCTGAGGTTAAACTATGCATCATATATTATATTTAAAACTCACAATTTCGCATTTATACTACTTCTTTCTTTCACATTCTAAAAATCGGCAATAATAAAAAAAAATCAACTCTTTATTGGTCGTTCTAAAAAAAAACTTTTCTTCTTTATTAAAGGCATTATCGAAATTTATGCTACCGATTTCTGCATCATTTTCTTCTGCTACTTCTTCTTTGACGATCACACCTCAGCCTAAGGTAAGCTTGTCTGCAACTTTAGTGTCCTTAACTGGATGTCGACGAAAAACTAGCCTCGAACTTAATTTCTGGGGAGGAACACGTCGAAGTTGGGCCAAACAGTCCATCCTCTTAGTAGCTAAATTGCTGTCGAGATCGTCATATTATTATTATCTTTGTGATATAGTTAGAAAATTCCCGCTTCAAGCTCCTTTGCTAAATCGAAGAAATGGAAGCGAAAGAAAACTTAATATTCGTAGGGTTGAGAATATTAAGGACCCTCGGAAAGAGAAAATAAATCACCTCTGCGCAAAAGGCTAAAATTAAATTAAATCCTTAAAATAAAATTTATGAGATTAAAATTGATACGTTTAACTGGATAAGGAAATGACAGAACTAACAATCCGAGAAGTAGGTTGGGTAATGAAAGAATCCCAAACGTTAATTAAATCGGATAACTGAGGCTAAATAACATTAGCTCAGGCATTCCTAACAAAACAGAAAGGAATAACATTATCCTGAGATATTAACTTCATCGATTAATTCTTTTGAGATATTACTTTATCTCAATTTCGTTCTAAAACATAACAAGAATGTGATTAACGAAAGAGAAGAATAACGAACGACAAACGAAACAAACAAAGAACGAAACGGATGACGAATGATGAACGAACAACGGAAAAAAATTTTTTATACATTAAGCTACGTTTTCATTCTTCATTACTTATTTTAAATCTCTTTTTTTCATACCCATTTTTCTTCTTTTTCTTCAGTCGATTTCATCTCGTTGTCGCTTCCCAACGATATCTCGCATTCACTTTACTATCCAAAAACAAACAATCGCCATGCTTGCAATTAATTCATCATCTCGCTTACTAAAGTTCCTCACATAAAGGATCTCAAGCTTACATCGATGAGCAAGAATTTGATTTAGAAAGTTCAAAGAAATCAAAATAAATTGATTAACTTGAAAGAAATAACTTATAGAAAAATCTGCACAACTGCAGAAGATTGAAACTAAATTTCAGAACTGAATATTTAGAACCAGGGGGCGTGCAGAATACCATTAGAAAGCCACGGATGTCTAGTTTCCAACCCAATTTATGGATTTGAATTCCGTTAAGCGAACAGGAAGTTATGGCCTCCGGAGTAAAAGGTGGTGGCAGAACTGCCGCCGCCCAGCTTTCCAGCCGCCGCTGCCGCCGGATTCACTATTCCAGCGACCGCTGGTTTCCGGCGACCGCTGGATTCCGGCGACTGCTGGATTCCGGCGACCGCTGGGGTGGTCTTCGGCATTTTCGTCCCAGCGAGCGCTGCTTTCCACCAAGCGCTGCTTTCCAGCGAGCGTTGCTTTCCTGCCGGCGCTGGAAAGTCGAGCTGAACGTGCTTCTTCTTATTTTCATGCATTTGACAAGATTTCTTCCTACATCTCTTGCTTTTCATCGTTTTTCTTCTTCGATTACTCTTCATTTTAATTATTCTAACGCTTCCTCAACGTTAATTAAAATTTGTTCTACTTTGCTTTCTTCCTTTCTTTGCTTGATTTTAACGTTCTTCATCGTCAAATACGTTTCATCTTACTTCGTTTTAACTCTCCTCGACTATATTTAATCTTTACTTCACTTCATTTTCTTTCTTTCTTCTTGAGACAATTAATCCGAAATTTAAACGACGAAATTTATCGATAACTCGGAAAATTATCAATTGACACTCAACATGGTCATACTTCTTCATTTAATAGAAAATTTTGCCTCTTCAAGGACTTTTACAAAAGATAGGGAATTATTTACATTAACAATTCCCTATTTACCGTGATACTCTAACATCACACAAAACATTTTCTCGAAGCGGAATTCTACATCGCTACCGAATCTTTAAAAACTTAACATTTTGTGCATCTTTTCACGAAAGCTTACTAAACCATTATGATTTTACTTAATCTTTACTAACCCGATCGACTTAATCTAAACTGCTAGATCTTTCGATCCAAAATTACTTCTGGCTTTTCTTCATAACTAAGATCTGGCTTAAAGATCACTTCTTCTTTGATGGATAACGTGCTTAGAGTCAAACATGTATCATCGCAACTGAGATACATGGAACACGTTTTGCGAACTTCTAAAACTTGACGATAAAGCTAACTTATACGCTACTTGACCTATTCTTTTCAGAATTTCATATGGTACTATATAGCAAGACTTAAACTTTCCTATAACACCAAAATGAAGAATTCCTCTTGAAGATTTCTCTTTCAGACTCTAACGCTGATTTTCTCGTATCTGCATAATATTGCTGATGATCTTGTGCTTCTTTGATTTATTGTTGGGCTTGGCGCAAAGTCTCTATCATTTCTTTAATTACTTCGGCCCTAACATTTTACTCTCGCCCACATTATCCTAATGGAACGAAGATCGACATTTTTCTCTATGAAGGGCTTCATAGGATACCATGCTTATCGACATTTGGTAACTGTTGTTATAAGTAAAATCAAGAGGTAAAATTTGTTCTCAATGATCTCTTTGATCAAGAACAACAGTTCTTAACATATCCTCTTGGATTCGAATGGTTATTTCTAATTAACCATCCTTTTGAGGATAAAAGGCTATACTAAAGTTCTAAAACTTTTCTAACTTTTCATCTTCTCTCTGATCATTATAAATCTTTGCTCTTAAATTTGGATCTATTTTCAGAGTTGCAATTATTGTTTCTGCAGATGCGGCAGTAAAACATTTCTAAGCTTAACTCTCCAAAAATTCTTAAAGAATTCTTTCTCTTGAGTCAGAAGAAATTCTAGCTTAGATTTACTCTTTCTACTCAAAGCGTCAGCGACTACGTTTGCTTTTCTTGATGACAGGAAATTTTACAACTGTAGTCCTTGACTAACTCGAGCCATCTTCGCTGTCTTATTTTTAACTCCTTTCTTCTCAAAGAAGTATTGGAGATTCTTAGATCTGTGAAGATCTCACATTTTACTTCGTAAAAATGGTGTCTCTAAATCTTTAGAGCATATACTACTGCTGTTAATTCCGATTCATGAGTTGAATAGCTTACCTCATAAGGTCTAAGCTGTCTAGAAACATAAGCAATAACTTTTCCTTCTTGTATCAGGTTACAACTTAGTCCATTCTTTGATGCATCCGTGAAAATGGTATAATCCTTATCTCACATAAAGGATGTCAAGCTTACATCGATGAGCAAGAATTTGATTTAGAAAGTTCAAAGAAATCAAAATAAATTGATTAACTTGAAAGAAATAACTTATAGAAAAATCTGCACAACTGCAGCAGATTGAAACTAAATTTCAGAACTGAATATTTAGAACCAGGGGGCGTGCAGGTTACCATTAGAAAGCCACGGATGTCTAGTTTCCAACCAAATTTACGGATTCGAATTCCGTTAAGCGAACATGAAGTTATGGCCTCCGGAGTAAAAGGTGGTGGCAGAACTGCCGCCGCCCAGCTTTCCAGCCGCCGCTGCCGCCGGATTCACTATTCCAGCGACCGCTGGATTCCGGCGACCGCTGGGGTGGTCTTCGGCATTTTCGTCCCAGCGAGCGCTGCTTTCCAGCGAGCGTTGCTTTCCAGCTGGCGCTGGAAAGTCGAGCTGAACGTGCTTCTTCTTATTTTCATGCATTTGACAAGATTTCTTCCTACATCTCTTGCTTTTCATCGTTTTTCTTCTTCGATTACTCTTCATTTTAATTATTCTAACGCTTCCTCAACGTTAATTAAAATTTGTTCTACTTTGCTTTCTTCCTTTCTTTACTTGATTTTAACGTTCTTCTTCGTCAAATACGTTTCATCTTACTTCGTTTTAACTCTCCTCGGCTATATTTAATCTTTACTTCACTTCATTTTCTTTCTTTCTTCTTGAGACAATTAATCCGAAATTTAAACGACGAAATTTATGGATAACTCGGAAAATTATCAATTGACACTCAACATGGTCATACTTCTTCATTTAATAGAAAATTTTGCCTCTTCAAGGACTTTTACAAAAGATAGGGAATTATTTACATTAACAATTCCCTATTTACCGTGATACTCTAACATCACACAAAACATTTTCTCGAAGCGGAATTCTACATCGCTACCGAATCTTTAAAAACTTAACATTTTGTGCATCTTTTCACGAAAGCTTACTAAACAAGCGTAAAACTTAAAAACGACAAAGCGTGAAATTTGTTCGATTAATAATCTATTAAATTAACGTCACTCTCGAACTCTCTCTCTGCTCATCCTCCAATGGATCTTCTTCTTCTTTTTCATCCTCACTTTCAGACTCGGTACTCACCTCAGCTCTCTCTACTTTCCTAATGTCAAACGGACAACACTCACGTCGATCACACCCGCAAAAGGTCTAAAACTAGGCTGAAACTCTAGATGGCTAAACGGCATACGACGAAGATGAGAATATCTTTCGGTTGCTCCGACCTCGGGGTCAATGGTATCCTCGTCACTGTCATGACGACGCGGTCCAGACGTACTTCTCTTGTAGAAACGAAAGAACAAGCTGAGTTCCAAAGAAATAATCAAGCTCTGTCCTCTTGTAGAAACGAAAGAAACAAGCTGTGTTCCAAAGAAATAATCAAGCTCTGAAGAATTCAAAGCTTGAAGAGTATCCAAAGAAGGATTTAATGGAACTACATCAATAGAGGGAGCTGAATCAAATTGTTCACCGAAGCAGAAGGCTCGAGAACAGAAACAAAACATTTGATAGAAGTGAAGATGGAACATAGCCATTTGACAACGGCTAAGAAAGAAATGAGTTTACATTAAACCCATAATCATTAGTATGAGGAGTAACAACGAGCTCAGGGTTCTCTTGAGAATGAGAAAAGGAATTAGATTGTCTTGAGACATCGAATCTTGAAATTCTGCTCCATCCTGCTCCATCCACTCGGATCGGTGACTGATACGGTCCAGGCATTGGTGCAGAGTAGCACATATAGCGAGAACTGATCTAGGCTATAATTCCACAGCAATCTTCGAAGTGCATACGATCCCAATCTTGCTCTATGATGAACTGAGATGCACGGGAAGCTGCCCATTTCCTGCCACTCGTCGGGAAGAAAAGAATTTAATCTTTCTATTCTAAGAATTTTTGAAATATTACTTTCCTTGATATCCATCGAAACACGATGGAAACGTCTAAAACTCTGCTAACGTCTCCGTGTAACTCATACACATATGCTAAAATTCTCTTATGACCTCGTCACTTTGAGAAACTAATTTCGCTTCTAATTGATGGTACCAAACTCACGGTACCTTCCAAAGATAAACAACCAACTTACTTGCACAATTATTCATCAATTTGCTTTAAGCAAACCAACATAAAACAATCTCATTAAAATCTCAAAACCACAACACAATTTCATATATCTCAAACTTTCTAACTTCATCTCATTAATTAACTCCATTATGGAGGTGGAAGACCATATTACTGAGTTTCTAGTTATGTGGGTTGATCAGGTCCACATAACAGTCCGTCAGTCACATGGAACTTCGAATTTTAAACTTTTAAACATAAGAACTTTTAAATTCGTACCTGGTTTGCTGGATGAGATGAGGTGCTGGACATTTGTTGTTGTTAAAACCTGACTAGTCTAGAATTCAAACCAGACTAGACTTTGAAATATTAACTTAGAATAAACAGAACTTAGAGCAATTAGACATTGCTCTCAACTAGTCTAGGGATTCAAACTAGACTAGACCTTTTTAAGAAATAATGACTCAGAGCAGACAGACCTGCTCTGATACCACTCTGTCGCAGCCCGGCCTAGAAATTAGATGACAAAGCCGGTGGGTCCCACGACGTACACAATTTATGATTAACAAAGGAATTTAATAGCGACCCGACTATTTATCAATAATCACAATGGACAAATCAACTCAACCAACAATCAACTTTGACATTTTTAAAACAAGTATAACTTGAGATTTATGAGACGATCAACCAAATAAGCATTTATGGAATAATCAAATCAGCTCAAGATCAATAATTTCCATCAAATGAATCCAACAACTCAATGACATGAAAACAACGAGCTGACTTATAGATCAAGAACGCAAGAGATATACATATATATATATATATATATATATATATATATATCAAGTAGGTTGATTTCAAAAGGAGTTAACGAACATATTTCGATCAAACTTTCAGAATTCAAACGACTTAAACTTAGTTTGACTTTAGAATCCAACCATCATCAACAAAATTTATACATCATCAAACTTCATAAATTTGCAGCGGAAAAACGAGAGAATATATGTATGAAGACATATATTCTAGGTTCTAAGCTCATCAACACGAGTCTTATCATATAAACCAATAACAACAACAACAAGTCCTCCAGCACACGATCATCTTCATCCCAGCTAACCTGCACATTTTAGAATAATAGGCGGGGCTGAGTACTTCGTACTCAGTGGGCACATGCCAAGATAATTTGAAAACTTACTGAATACAACTATGAATACCAAGATGTAGTGCACAAGTACCTTGGATGTGCGACACTTGTAAAGTGTTTAATTTAAAGTTTAAATTTGCAGCACATTAAATTAAAATACTTTACAAGTGTCGTATATCCAAGGTGCTTGTGCACTACACCTTGGTGCCTCTAAGTCTCTACTGGAAGAAGCCCATGAAGGAGAGCTGGGTGGGGTTGACGGGCGTTGGCTGCGAGAATGGCAACGGAGGAGACGAAGATGTAGATGTAGTCGGGGCTGTTGAATCCGAAATCTTCGAAGAGGATGAAGGGACCACGATCCGATGAAATTTTGAAGGTTTGAATCTCTGATCTTGCTGTCAACACCGGAGATGGGGGTGAATTGGTGTTGTTCGTCACCGTTGGAGATAAGGGATTGCTGATTGTTGTATGTTCTCTCCCAGAGGGTTTGGTTGGTGTCTGTTCGTCATCGGTCGGAACCAGAGGGGGGTGATGGTGGCGGCGGCGGTGGATAATAGGGGTGGGTAGTGGTGGTCAGAGAAGAGGGGTGGGACTTGGGAGAGAAGAGGAACCGACGTGAGAGAAGGAATTGGAGAAGGAATTTAATAGCGACCCGGCTATTTATCAATAATCACAAAGGACAAATCAACTCAACCAACAATCAACTTTGACATTTTCAAAACAAGTATAACTTGAGATTTATGAGACGATCAACCAAATAAGCATTTATGGAATAATCAAATCAGCTCAAGATCAATAATTTCCATCAAATGAATCCAACAACTCAATGACATGAAAACAACGAGCTGACTTATAGATCAAGAACGCAAGATATATATATCAAGTAGGCTGATTTCAAAAGGAGTTAACGAACATATTTCGATCAAACTTTCAGAATTCAAACGACTTAAACTTAGTTTGACTTTAGAATCCAACCATCATCAACAAAATTTATACATCATCAAACTTCATAAATTTGCAGCGGAAAAACGAGAGAATATATGTATGAAGACATATATTCTAGGTTCTAAGCTCATCAACACGAGTCTTATCATATAAACCAATAACAACAACAACAAGTCCTCCAGCACACGATCATCTTCATCCCAGCTAACCTGCACATTTTAGAATAATAGGCGGGGCTGAGTACTTCGTACTCAGTGGGCACATGCCAAGATAATTTGAAAACTTACTGAATACAACTATAAATTGGACTTGCCGAAAGACATAGCACAATTCAAACTTGTGCATGTTCAAAAGAATACATAAATATATATAAGAGTATGTACCGTGTCTACAATAAAATAGTGCTGAGAAGTAGGCCTCCTTCTCAAACACTTGTAATCGTCCACTCCTTTCGGAAGGTTCCCGATTACAAAATAGTGTACACAAATCCTACCTTGCGTAGGACCGAATTCGTCTTTCTTTGGTAGACGGTATCATACAAAACTTCAAACATTTGGCAAGCAAATTACTTGAAAACATCACACATATATATAATCATATATATATATATAGCATTCATCATTTCTTGGTTTAGAAAGCCCACCTGATAACTGAAGCTTTGGACTTAACCTTTAACGAACCTGAATCCTCGGATTCACACTTCTGCTCGCTCCTTTATTCGAAATAGAATTCACGAATTCAGAACGAGAATTAACTACTATCGAATAAACGAATTCGATCTTCTTAACTTCTAATTTACTTCGAAATTCTACGTCGAAACTCGACGAAACTCGAGAATTTCTAACTTAACTTCTTAAACTCTCTTATTCTATCTTAACTCATACTTATTCATCAATCATCAATCATCAATCATCAATCACACTTAACATAACCATACTTTAATTAATATTCATCATAATCGACAAAGTCGATTTTAATCCGTATAACGGATTCAGAAAATTCTTAAATTAAATCCACTCATATTTTCCAACATTATTAACATAATTACACATTTACTTCACACATTCGACTAGATTAAACATATAGACTCCCGACTCGGGAAATTCAATTAAAAATAGAAAATCTTTATTACTTTGAATTAAACTCTCAGAAAATCACACAATACTTTATTTTTAATGAGAAGCTCATAAATGCAATTAGTTTCTTAAATAAAATTTAATTAATAATTTATTTTATTTTATTAATTTTCGGTTATTTTTATTTTAGGGTTTCTAAAATTCTTTTCTCTTCTTTTTAATTTCTAACATACTTGATTAAGCATTATAAGCTTAATTCTTCAATTAATTTCAATCAATTAATCAATAAATTAATAACCCTAATTTAAGAACCCAATTTTCGAATTAAACTAGAATTTAGGGTTCATCAAGCTTTCTTTTGATTAATTCTTGATTAATCAAACATCATTAACATCATATAACATCAAATCATCCATCAATTACATCATACTTCATCAACATTTCAAACCCTAATTTTTAAACATTTAATTTCGACATTTTTCATAAAATAAAAATGGTTGGGAATTTATACTCACTTTCAACAAGAAACATGCTTAGAATAATTAACTAAACTCATTTATAACATCAAATTAATCATACAAGACATGGATCAAAACTTGGTCATTTCTTGATTTTTTCGAAAATCTCAAGAAATAGGTTTAGGGTTTCTCATGATTCATTTAATCACATAAATCATCATATAAACATGAAAGAAACATCATACTAAGAAATCAAAATCATCCAATCACTTCTCAATTTCCTCCCAAATTTTCGAAATATATATATATATATATATATATATATATATATATATATATATATATATATATACATGAAAGAGGATGTTTAAACCATGGAAATTGAGCTAAAAGCTTGGAAGAACAAGGATATACACTTACTTAATGGATTGGAAAGGATTTGCTAACTTGAATCTTGTTCTTGGAGCTTGGAATGAGCTCATCAATGGAGTTTGATATATGTATATATGTGCGTGTATGTGCTGCTGCGTGAGAGATGAGAGAATGAGGGAGGAGGTGGGTTATATATATAGAATTAGGAATAAATATTTAATATTTAATAGTTAAGTTAATTAATTGCTTAATCAATTAATTAATAACTAACAAATCTTCAATTAAACTTTAAACTTCTCAACATAGGATTTTAATTTAAGGTTTCACGAACCCTAGATAAAAATCTCATAGAAAGAATCGGAGATTCGAAACATTTTCAAATCAACCGAAACTAAAATTTCAAGTGATAAATCACGCAGAAATTCACTTAAATAGATTAAATTCTATTTTCAGTCAATTTATGACCAAACATTTATCACTTATTGATAAATGTAAAAACTTCTTCATTTTGGATTAACCGAGACGATAAAAATTAATTAAAACTCATTTTTATGGCAAAATATATCTGCCGGATAAAATTTTCGGAAACGAAAATTTTTCTTTCACTGAAATCTTATCTTTCTTACTGAATTAATAATTTTTAATACGCAAGAAAGACGGGATACTATATTAACTAATTATCATAAAACTAATTTATCATATAAACTTAATTATTTTTTGAGGAATATAATATTTTAATAATATTTTTTTGAGTGAAGAAAGAATTCAACATAATGAATTGTTGTGATGCTTAAAATAAGAGTAGTGGTAGGGTCATTTTTTCAAAATGAAAAGTGCTACACTTATCATGAACGCGTGCAAAAGAAAATTGTGTTATAATAATAATAATAATAATAATAATAATAGTAATAATAATAATAATAATAATAATAATTAAATCAAAAATTTAAAAAGTAAAAGATGGAGGTATATGTTATTAATGCACCCTCCTTTCTTCTCAGTATTGTGTCATCTAACTTAATTAATATTATATTATATTTAATTAATTATTTACTTATTTCAGCAATATTATATTATATTTAATTAATTATTTACTTATTTTTCAAACTATGAATCACTCAATTATCTAATAATTCTTATGGATATTTATCAATTGAAATAGAGTTTAATTATTATTTTATATAATTCTTCAATGAGACTATAGTTTATGGAATAATATTATAATGCTTACAGATATTCATTATGTTGAGTCCAAAAATAATGGTCAACGTGGAATTTTAGTAGTCTTCATCTACTCATGAACCTAAATAAAAGAGCACTTAAATGTAATGTTTATCATTGACTAAATTGATAATTATGACTACCTATTTCCCGCAAATTACAGATTGTGAAAAAATAAAATAAAATAATAAGTTCGTGATTTTATAGAGGAAATGAACTATAATCGTGTGCAAATTAAATGGATACTGACCAAAGTTCATGCATTTACGTGCAATTAATTCTATTATTATTATTATTATTATTATTATTATTATTATTATTATTATTATTATTGTTATTATTATTATTAAATACTCCCTCCGTCCTGCTCATATTGTCTTGTTACTGTTTGTCACGAAGATTAAGAATAAGGGTAAAAATATAGAAAGTGGGTATGTCCCATTACTTTTGAAGGGTTTTGAATGGCTAATTCTTTTCTTATTTGGAACAAGACTTGAGTGGAACTACCCAATAAAGAAAAAACAAACAATATGAGCGGGGCGGAGGGAGTAGTTTTTTTTTTCAATTTAATTTAAATAAATAATTTCTTCTATTTAATTTAACCAAAATACTAATTTTGAAATAAATAATAAATACATACGTGGAATTTTCTACATTTTATATTCCTATTTTTTAAATTGTATAATTAATACTGATGTTGATTCGGAGCCTCCCTTTAATCCAAGGTCATACGTGGTATCCTATAAATCTTATATTTATATTTATTTTAAATTTTCATATTGTGCATTATTAATTGATGGTCCCTGAGCTAGGTATTTGGTGTAGAGGGGGGGTGAATACACCAAATAGATTTCTGAAAACTTTTTCTAGTTTAAATAACAGAGTTGGTGAGCTCAGTTATTAATCCAGCTGAGGAGGGTTAGCTGGACAAATAACTCAGCTGGCGGTGCGGAATGTGGTGGTTTGAAAAGTTAGCTCGATTAATTAGAAAAACTCAGCTTGAAAAGATTAACTTTATGTTTTCAGTTTAGTCAAGTTGTGCAACTTTCAGAAAGACACAGCTGTCTTTGGAGAGCAGCTGTGTATGCAGTTTTAGATCAAATATGCAATGAGATGATAAAGTTTGTACTAAAACTGAATTTAAAGAGAAAGAAAAGAGCACGAGAGTTTTACGTGGTTCGGAGTAACACCTCCTACGTCCACGACCAGGTTCACTGGTAATTCACTACCACTTGGTTTCCAAGGACCAAGTAACTTCACAACTCTAACCCGAGCTGTGTTCCAACAGTTTGCAGGCACTGTCAAGCCTAACCTTTCAATTTACGGATACTGAAAAAACCTTACAAACACTTGAATTTTCCGCTTCAAGCAAGCGTTATCTTGACCTAATCTTTCTGGGTAAAGAGGGGTTTGGTTTGGGGTTCCAACTGTGAACGAGTTCTTACAATTAAGAACTTTAGAGTATGATGAACTCGTTCGAAATCTAGGCTTAAGATATACAAAGATTTTGGCCTAGGGATCAGACGAAAAACTAAGCAGTTTCTGAACTAGAAACACTTTAAGATAAAGTGTTCTTTGAACTATGTAGAACTGCTAGAGAGCTTTTGAAAGATTGAGGATTTCAGAGAATGAAAGCTTGTAGAGAGTTTTTCGTATTTCGTATCTCATCCTAAGGTTGAAGACGGGTTTATATAGGTAGAGATTCAAGACTAGCCGTTGGAGGAGCCGTTTGAATCTTACATACTCTCCTTAAATTCGATATCTGCCATTGGGCGAATCTGCACCTGTCTTCATTTGTGTCACATCCTAGGTCCTGAAGTCTAGGATGCTGATTCGGCAATCCCTCATTGGTCGAGGCATGTTGACTTCCTCTGACGCCGGGATCTTCTGCCTTTGGAGCTGGCTTCTGAATTCAGAGCAGGATTGGGCAAACTGACTTGAAGTGATGTCTTCAGAGTTAGTTCCTTTTGTTCTGTACAGCTGGACCAGCTGTGTTTTGAACTCAGCTCGAATTCTTTTTAGCTTGATCATGCTCTGCTGAAACACTTAGCTGAAGATTGACTTCTGCTGTAGACATAGCTGGATCGTCTGCTGTCTTCTGCTTCCTGCTGTAGGCACAGCTGGATCGTCTGATGTCATCTGCTTCCTGAACCTGTAAACCTAGAAAATCTAGAGCTCAAACAGGTGAGCTGGAAAACACTACTTAGGATGAAGCGATCATCTATTCGGTTGGAGAATCAGTTGGATTTTGGTATTAAATCAAAACTTTATAATTTTCCCAATAATTTCCCCCTTTTTGATGATGCCAAAACCTAACTGAGACAACTTATGATGCAGAAAAACTTGTGTTTTATTAATGTAAGAAAATACATCATAAAACAGGAAAAAGTAAGAAAGAAAAAAATTCTTCAATTCTTCAATCTTCAATCCCAGTTGGCTGGGTCTTCTCTTCTGCATCCAGTCTTCTTTCTTTTGACTTGTTTCTTTTCCAGCTGATTCTGATTCAGCTGGTTCCTCTAGCTTAGCAGTTTGCCTCTTCTTTGTGTCATTCTCTTCCCCCTTACTTCCCCCTTTTTGGCATGATCAATCAAGGTGGAAGAGATACAACATCAGCTGTTGCGATGTTTTAGTTTGGCGAAGCTGTGGTTGTTAGCTCTGAGCAGCGAGGTTTGGAGCTTAGGTGGCTCAGCTGTTGTATTAGCTGGCTCTTCTTCAATAGCATTAGCCTCAGCTGTGATTGCAGACACAGCGTCCTTGGCTTGTTTCAGCTGGGGCGGTCCAGCTGAGTGCTTGGAGGTATGAGTTGGCACTAGAGATGATATTTTCTGAGTAGGGCACAACTTCATTCCTTGTAATTTTTTTGCTTCTTCAGACTTCATTAGTTTGAATGAAAAAGTCTGATTCAGCACTTGAGGGACTTGAGTATTCCCCTTCCACTTCGAAGTGGTGGGTATAGGGTTCAGCTCATATCATCATCATCCAGCTGCAAGTGATCATCGGCTGGATGATGTTTTCCATTTGAGCATGGTGCAGGGGCTTGAGCTCCAACTTTCATCTGAAGATCTCAAAGATGGTGTCCCTGTTGAGCTGAAGGAAATTAGGGAGAGGTCGGTTGAAGTATTCCATCTGTCGTGGGGTTTAAGCTTGGTTGATCAGCTGGAATACATCGTTGTGGTGTTGATGATGACGATGTTCACGCTGGCACATGAACTTCTTCTCCACCGTAAGAAACCACCGCTTGTGGACCTCATGCTCCTCGGAGAGTATTTACGAATTCTCTCTTAATGTCAGCTGGCTTCTTGGCTGACTGATTGAGCACCTTTGACTTGAGTCTTCTGTTTGAAGACGGTGGTTCAACATGTTTTGTCTCCTCAAGTTGTTTCTGATTCTCAACTGGGAAGGAAATTGATGCATGCTGCTTTGTCTCCTTCATCTTTTTCTGTGCCTCCTGTGGCGGAGCAAGAGCTTTGACACTACTGCTCTTGAAGACTCTGGCTTTATCAACATCTGGTCCAGTTCTGTTGACGTTGATTTTTGCATCCCAGGGAGTTGTATGTCCCGTTCTCTCTTTTATTTTGAGAGAAACAGTGGGGCGGAGGAGGTCTCCTTTGACATTCCCAGGAAGATATCTGCACCTTCCTGGTGAATGACGTTCTTGAGCTTTGCAGTCTCCCAATGCATTGGACCGGATCTGTCGATGGGCTTCATCTTCTCCTGGAACTCCGTCTTCTTGAGGTTCCTGAGAGTTAAGCAACTCTTATCATGAAGCTTTGACAGATTCTTCAAGTTTGATTGGTTTCGGGAGATATCTTTCTAGATTCCATGTTCTTCTTCTGCAACTTTTGTTAGTAGAAACAAATAATATCAATTGATGGAAATAAGAAAGAATGCCGAAAAACTTTTTAGGGTTGATGCAATGTTTTATGTATCTCTTCTAGCATATTTATATAACTTTCTTGATGAATGGACGATCAAGATTTATCGATTGATAAGAAGATCTACGACTGGGAGAGATTCTCGCGTCATGTCAATTTCTTGTTCAGAAATTGTGAGTTAATGCGTGAGAGAGGACGGTTGGGGCACTTTAACTTTTGCCTCGAAACTCCCATGATTCAGTTCTTTGCAGACTTATACTTAAATTTGATTAGATATGAAAAGATATGATTTGACTGATAATAGATTAAATAGGTGTAGTTAATGTTGTTGCGAACCTCTCAGCTGATCATTGTAGTCAGCTGATACCTCGGTTGAGTGGTTGTGCTGAGTGAACGTTGTTCCAGCTGGTTCCCCCTCAGCTGAATAATCCTTCAACTTTGGCGTCTGGTTGAGCTTGATTCTTTTTCAGCTGATACCAGTGATGTCGGTTTTGAATTCCAGCTGTCTACTTCCATTCAGCTGGGTCTGCTTCCATTCAGCTGGGTGAAGCATCGTCTGGGTTGAGTAATCCAAGTAATCCGCATGATTTTGAATCTTGCTTCTATCAGCGGCTTTGTGAGTATATCAGCCCGCTGTATGTCTGTGTGAATTTTCTCAACAATCACATCCTTCTTTTCCACGTGATCTCTGATGAAGTGATGGCGTACGTCCACATGCTTGCATCTTGTGTGATGTACTGGATTCTCTGATATAGCAATCGCACTTGAGCTATCACAGAAAATCGGAATTTGTCCAGTTTTCACTTCATAGTCATCCAGCTGATGTTTCAGCGACAGAATTTGTGAGCAGCAGTTTCCAGCGGCCATATATTCCCGCTTCATGAAGTTGCGACGCACGTTTGCTTCTTTGAAAACCATGAAATCAACTTACTTCCTAGGAACTGATAATTTCCTGAAGTTGATTTTCTGTCCAACCGATCTCCAGCGAAGTCTGAGTCTGAATATCCAATACCGTAGATTGTCTTCAGCTGGGTACCACAGCCCAACATTCTGAGTTCCTTTGAGATATTTGAGAATGTTCTTGGCTGCTTGCATGTGTGCTTCCTTTGGATCAACTTGAAATCTGGCACACACTCCGACTGCGAAAGAGATGTCTGGACGACTCGCGGTTAGATACAGCAGAGAACCTATTATCCCTTTGTATTTGCTGGAATCGACTGTCTTCCCTTTAGTTCCTGGTTCAATCTTCCAGTTGGTGTTCATCGGAATCTTTACAGTTCTGCTGGATTGAACTCCATACTTGGCGATCAAGTCTTTCACGTACTTGGATTGATTTATAAAAATCCCTTCTTCTGATTGCTTGACTTGAAGTCCTAGGAAGAAGCTCATTTCTTCCATCATGGACATTTGGAACTGTTCTGACATCATCTCTCCAAATCTTTGGCATAAGAATGTTGATCTTGATCCGAAGATGATGTCATCTACATAGATTTGAACAACCAGGATGTCTTCTCTTGACTTCATGGTGAAGAGAGTTCTGTCTACCGAGCCCTTCTTGAATCCTTTGGATACAAGGAAATTTGACAGAGTGTCATACCAAGCTCGAGGTGCTTGCTTCAATCCATAAAGCGCCTTCTTTAATTTGTAGACTTTATTTCCTTCTACTTCAAATCCTGGAGGTTGTTCAATGTAGGCATCTTCTTTGATTTCTCCATTTAAGAATGCACACTTCACATCCATCTGATAGACCTTGAATTTGTGATGTGCTGCATAGGCGAGAAAGAGTCTGATTGCTTCCAATCGCGCTACTGGAGCAAATGATTCTTCGAAGTCAATTCCTTCCTGCTGTGTGTAGCCCTTGGCAACCAGTCGAGCTTTGTTTCTGATGATGACTCCCAGGGTATCCAGTTTGTTCTTGAATATCCATTTGAGTCCTATGACTTTGACTCCTTCAGGTCTGTCGACCAATTCCTAGACACAATTTCTGAGGAATTCGTTCAGCTCTTCTTGCATGGCATTAGTCCAAGGCACGCTCTTTAAAGCTTCGAGAATTGATTGAGGCTCCGAAACTTGAGCTACATAACACGCCATTAGAGTTGTATCTTCATCATAGACCATCAGTTCTAGCTCTACTGAGAGTTGAGCTGTGTCAACTGCTTCTTGATGATCCGATGAGGCTTGAGCAGCTGAGCTTCTGGTTTTGACTTGGTCAGATGGTTCTCCAATGATTGCTGATGATGGATGATCTTCAATCCATCTTCTCCTTTTACGAATTTCTTCTTCCAGCTGATTGATGCTAGAAGTGGCAAGATTTCGTCTGGCTTGGAGTTGCTCTGGAGTTAAGTCTTGAGAGATTGATTCTCCGTGAGTTGGATTATGAAGTGACTTCTGTAGAAGCTCTGCTGGAGATGGAGCTGGGGATTCAGCTGTGTCTAGATTTCCAGCTGATGGTAATCCCCCTTGATTTGGCGTTGGATGTTCTTCTTGATTTCCAGTTGGTGGAGCTTCCCGATTGACTTGAAGTTCCTCCTCTGGCTCATCATCCCAAATTAATGGTTCAGCCAAATTCCTGATTCGATTTTCTTGAGCTCTTGTCTGAATCTGTCTTGAAGATTCTCCTTCGTTTCTTCGTTTGATAGAGTCTCTATATTCGAATGATGACTCATCAAAGGTAACATGTGGAGTTACTTCGACTGTTTGAGTTCTTCTGTTGAAGACTCTATATGCTTTATTCATAGCAGAATAACCAAGGAATACTTCTCGGTTTGTCTTCGCGTCGAACGTCTTGAGCTGTATCTTTCCGTTGTTTAGGATATGACATTTGGATCCGAAGACCTTGAAATATCCTATATATAGTATCCAGTTGTTCCAAAGCTCATACGGCGTCTTTCCTTGCCTTGATGTGAGTAGGGAGCGATTCTGAGTGAAGCAAGTTGTGTTGATTGCTTCGGCCCAGAACTTATTTGGAATGGCAGAGCTGGCTAGCATTGAGGTAGCCGCTTCTTTGAGTGTTCTATTTCTTCTCTCAGCTACACCATTCTGCTGAGGTGTGCGTGCTGCTGAGGTTTGATGTTGAACTCCGTTCTTCTCACAGTATTCATAAATGGTTTCATTTAGAAACTCCGTTCCTCGATCTGATCTGATTGACATTATCCTGCACTCCTTCTGAGTTGACAGTCTTTCCAGCAGGATAGGCAGCTTAGTCCCTGTTTCGCTCTTCTGGTACAGGAATGACACCCATGTGAATCTTGAGAAGTCATCCACTACGACCATAGTATATTTTCTTCCATTGAAGCTTGCTGGAGTAACTGGACCAAACAGATCCATGTGAAGGAGTTGGAGTACTCGATCAGTTGACTGAACTGGCTTGAGAGAGAATGAAATTCTTGTCTGCTTTTCTTGTTGACACGCGCAGCACATATGACTTTTGTCATATACTTGATCTGGAATTCCATTAGTGAGCTGGTTCCTAGCCAGTTTGTTGATTGTCTTGAAGTTGAGATGATTCAAGATTTCGCGTACACGGTACCGACTTCATTTGCCTTGTTCGATACAAGACAAGTCTCCGGAGGGCTGCTGTTCCAGTCAGCAAAATACATATTTCCTTCTCTTTTCCCTCTTAGGAGTATCTGCTTGGTTTCCCTGTGCATCAAACTTGACAGAAAAACCGTTATCGCAGAATTGGCTAATGGAAAGCAAGTTGTGTTGCAATCCTTGTACATAAGAAACATTTGGGATTATAACATTTCTAGTTTTAAATGTACCATAACCTTTGGTTAGGCCTTTGGAGTTGTCACCAAATGTTACTTGAGGGCCTGGACACTCGATATACTCCTGGAGTAGGTGCTTTAAGTGCGTCATGTGCTTGGAGCATCCAGTGTCCAAGTACCATAGCGTTCTCATTGACTCCTCAATGATGCGTCGTTCCCTTACAACCTATACAAAAGATCAAAGTTTAGGTACCCAGTTTTAATTAGGTCCTTGAGGGTTAGACAAAGATCCTTTAATGACCCAGATCTGCTTGATGACTCGAATTGGGTCATTTGATCTGACAATTCTTCCAGCTGAGTCGATAAACACATTCTTTATGTTCTTTGATTGTTGCTGGCGGGGTCTTGATCTCAGTGTCTTCCTGACTTGATGTCTTGGTCTTCTTTGGTATCCAGCTGAGTACTCAGTTGAGACTTTCCTTTGTCTCTGCTGTCTCTTGTGATACTTCAGCTGGAAATGGTTCTCCAGCTGGTAATCATATGAGTAATATCCAGCTGGGTATCTCTGATATCTCAGTTGATATCTTTCAACGTGCTGTTGCTGTTGCTGGTATCTATAATGTCCAGCTTGTTGTCTTTGTTGAGGTTGAGCACGTTGCTGTCTGATTTGAGCTTGAGGTTGTCTCACAGCTGGCCTTTTTGATGCCTGTTGTGTCCTTGACGGAGCTTGAGGATGTCTCACAGCTAGTCTTCCTGACGCCTGCTGTGTCCTCAACGGTTGATGCTGAGTTGCTGGGATTAGATGTTCTTTTGCTCGTACAAACATTACCTTTGTTCCACTCGTGGAGGCAATGTTTGAGGCGTCCTTTGATTCATGGTATCCCAGTCCCGCTTTGAGTGCTGCTGGACGTTGTGCACCTATGATCTCGTCCATTGTTGATGTGGCTTTGATGAGAGCTACTATCTTCTTAGATAGTACTTCTTCGGTGTTTTTTAGCTCAAGGATCTCAGCTGACTTCTCTTCTGATTCAGCTGTGACCTTTTCCAAATCTTCTATCAGCTGTTTCTTCTCATAGTAGAAGTCCTTCATCAGCTGATCTTGTTTCACTATTTTGTCTTTTAGTGAAATAACTTCCTCGTGAAGCTGTGTTGTATCAGCTGCTTCTGATACCTTTTTCTTTTCCTGTTCCGCTTTCAGCTCGGCATTCTCACACATTATGACGTCAAGGATCTCTTGAAGCTCCTTAGAGTCGTTCATTACTTTCTCTACTAGACTCCAGTCAGGTAGCCCTGATTCTGAAACCTGTGTAGAGTGTTCGTGTGATGGTGAGAGGTTAGATAGATTTTGGGTTCGAGACATTACCTCATCTTCATCAATGCCGTCTGTTTGTCCCATGAAGCACGTATCCCAATCTGGTTCTTCGTGGGCCATCAGTGCTTCTTCTTCTGACTCTGAAAATTGCATGTTGTCATCCATTTTGTTGCACTCTGATTCCTCATCGGTGATGTAAGCTCTCCTTCTATCAGCTGCCTTAGCTTTCAGTTGATCTTTATCTTTCTTGGACAGCTTTGGACAATCTAGCCGGTAGTGTCCTGGTTCCTTGCAGTTGAAGCAACCTTCTTCTGTTCGTTTGTCAGCTGACTTATCAACAGCTGCTGCATACTTGTCTCTGTAAGTTCTTGCGAACTTCTTGTATTTACCCTTGTTGGTGTTGAGTCTGTTGTAATTTTTGACCAGCATGGCTATTTCTTCAAGTAGCTCTTCCTTGCTCATGTCCTTCTTGTCCTTCTTCGATGACTCAGATGACTGCATGTATGCGGATTTTTCAGAGTTGGCTCTGAACGCAATCTCCTTTGCTGCAGGTGTCAGCTCTCCATCGTTTTGATTGCTTGAAGATTCTTTCATGGTACTCTTCAAGTTATATTCGTTGTCTTTGAACAGGGAGAATAATCTTTCAGTTGAAAGATCACCTAAGTCACTTCGACTTTGGTGTACCACCTTATTTGTGTTCCATTCAGCTGTGAGCGCTGAAAGAACTTTTAGATTTTTTTTCTCGCTCGGTGTATTTCCCAGTTCGGATGGTTTCTATTTTCACCACTATATTGGAGAATCTGAGTTCCATCCCTTCGATGGACTCGTTGACCAGTTGCTTGAAGTTATCAAACTTCTGGCATACAATAGTGAATTTATTTTCCTTTATCTCCTCCGACCCTTCGCATAGCTTTGCTAGGGTTTTCCACATCTCCTTTGCGGTTTCGCAGTTGATGATTTTGCTGAGGTAGGCGTTGGAGACCGTTGAAGATATGGTGTTCCTCGCGAAGCTGTCTAGTCCGGCCTGCTTCCTTTCTTCTGAGGTATGCTCACTCTTGGGCTTGGGAATGAGCTGATATGTTGGTTGACCACCATCTTGAGTTGGAACAAGCTCGTTCCCTTGTTTGAATATTATGATGGGTCCGTCTGTGATGACGTCCCACATCATATCATGATGTGTACAGAGAAAGCTCTTCAGTCTGAACTTCCATATTGCATAATCGTCGACCGAGAAGGTGGGAAGATTCCTGTTAAGATAAGAATCCATGGAGATATGCACAGTATGTAATATTATGAGTTTTTCACAATGAGGATCTGTTCAGATGACCACTGACAGATTGTCAAGAGAGATCTCTTGATACAGAAACAGCGGTCTGTTGAACCACTGCTCTGATACCAATTGATGGTCCCTGAGCTAGGTATTTGGTGTAGAGGGGGGGTGAATACACCAAATAGATTTCTGAAAACATTTTCTAGTTTAAATAACAGAGTTGGTGAGCTCAGTTATTAATCCAGCTGAGGAGGGTTAGCTGGACAAATAACTCAGCTGGCGGTGCGGAATGTGGTGGTTTGAAAATTTAGCTCGGTTAATTAGAAAAACTCAGCTTGAAAAGATTAACTTTATGTTTTCGGTTTAGTCAAGTTGTGCAACTTTCAGAAAGACACAGTTGTCTTTGGAGAGCAGCTGTGTAGGCAGTTTTAGATCAAATATGCAATGAGATGATAAAGTTAGTACAAAAACTGAATTTAAAGAGAAAGAAAGGAGCACGAGATTTTTACGTGGTTCGGAGTAACACCTCCTACGTCCACAACCAGGTTCACTGGTAATTCACTACCACTTGCTTTCCAAGTACCAAGTAACTTCACAACTCTAACCCGAGCTGTGTTCCAACAGTTTGCGGACACTGTCAAGCCTAACCTTTCAGTTTACGGGTACTGAAAAAAACCTTACAAACACTTGAATTTCCCGCTTCAAGCAAGCGTTACCTTGACCTAACCTTTCTGGGTAAATAGGGGTTTGGTTTGGGGTTCCAACTATGAACGTGTTCTTACAATTAAGAACTTTAGAGTATGATGAACTCGTTCAAAATCTAGGCTTAAGATATACAAAGTTTTGGCCTAGGGATCAGGCGAAAAACTAAGCAGTTTCTGAACTAGAAACACATTAAGATAAAGTGTTCTTTGAACTATGTAGAACTGCTAGAGAGCTTTTGAAAGATTGAGAATTTCAGAGAATGAAAGCTTGTAGAGAGTTTTTCGTATTTCGTATCTGATCCTGAGGTTGAAGACGGGTTTATATAGGTAGAGATTCAAGACTAGCCGTTGGAGGAGCCGTTTGAATCTTACCTACTCTCTTTAAATTCGATATCTGCCGTTGGGCGAATCTGTCTTCATTTATGTCACATCCTAGGTCCTGAAGTCTAGGATGTTGATTCGGCAATCCCTCATTAGTCGAGGCATGTTGACTTCCTCTGATGCCGGGATCTTCTGCCTTTGGAGCTGGCTTCTAAATTCAGAGCTGGATTGGGCAAACTGACTTGAAGTGATGTCTTCAGAGTTAGTTCCTTTTGTTCTGTACAGCTGGACCAGCTGTGTTTTGAACTAAGCTCGAATTCTCTTCAGCTTGATCATGCTCTGCTGATAGACTCAGCTGAAGGTTGACTCCTGCTGTAGACACACTCGAATCGTTCATCGTCTTCTCGCTTGCTGTAGGCACAGCTGGATCGTCTGCTGTCTTCTGCTTCCTGAACTTGTAAACCTAGAAAATTTAGAGCTCAAACAGGTGAGCCGGAAAACACTACTTAGGATGAAGCGATGATCTATTCGGTTGGATAATCAGTTGGGTTTTGGTATTAAATCAAAACTTTATAATTTTCCCAACAGGCTTCTTGGCTGACTGACTGAGCACCTTTGACTTGAGTCTTCTGTTTGAAGACGGTGCTTCAGCATGTTTTGTCTCCTCAAGTTGTTTCCGATTCCCAGCTGGGAAGGAAATAGATGCATGTTGCTTTGTCTCCTGCATTTTTTTCTGTGCCTCCTGTGGCGGAGCAAGAGCTTTGACACTACAGCTCTTGAAGACTCCGGCTTTATCAACATCTGGTCCAGTTCAGTTGACGTTGTTTTTTGCATCCCAGAGAGTTGTATGTCCCGTTCTCTCTTTTATTTTGAGAGAAACAGTGGGGCGGAGGAGGTCTTTTTCCTTCTACATTCCCAGGAAGATATTTGCACCTTCCTGGTGAATGACGTTCTTGAGCTTTGCAGTCTCCCAATGCATTGGACCGGATCTGTCGATGGGCTTCATCTTCTCCTGGAACTCCGTCTTCTTGAGGTTCCTGAGAGTTAAGCAACTCTTATCTTGAAGCTTTGACAGATTCTTCAAGTGTGATCGGTTTCGGGAGATATCTTTCTAGATTCCATGTTCTTCTTCTGCAACTTTTGTTAGTAGAAACAAATAATATCAATTGATGGAAATAAGAAAGAATGCCAAAAACTTTTTAGGGTTGATGCAATGTTTTATGTATCTCTTCTAGCATATTTATATAACTTTCTTGATGAATGGACGATCAAGATTTATCGATTGATAAGAAGATCTACGACTGGGAGAGTTCTCGCGTCATGTCAATTTCTTGTTCAGAAATTGTGAGTTAATGCGTGAGAGAGGACGGTTGGGGCACTTTAACTTTTGCCTCGAAACTCCCATGATTCAGTTCTTTGCAGACTTATACTTAAATTTGATTAGATATGACAATATATGATTTGACTGATAATAGATTAAATAGGTATAGTTAATGTTGTTGCAAACCTCTCAGCTGATCATTGTAGTCAGCTGATACCTCGGTTGAGTGGTTGTTCTGAGTGAACGTTGTTCCAGCTGGTTCCCCCTCAGCTGAATAATCCTTCAACTTGGCGTCTGGTTGAGCTTGATTCTTTTTCAGCTGATACCAGTGATGTCGGTTTTGAATTCCAGCTGTCTACTTCCATTCAACTGGGTCTGCTTCCATTCAGCTGGGTGAAGCATCGTCTGGGTTGAGTAATCCAAGTAATCCGCACAGCATTTTGAATCTTGCTTCTATCAGCGGCTTTGTGAGTATATCAGCCCGCTGTATGTCTGTGTAAATTTTCTCAACAATCACATCCTTCTTTTCCACGTGATCTCTGATGAAGTGATGGCGTACGTCCACATGCTTGCATCTTGTGTGATGTACTGGATTCTCTGATATAGCAATCGCACTTGAGCTATCACAGAAAATCGGAATTTGTCCAGTTTTCACTTCATAGTCATCCAGCTGATGTTTCAGCGACAGAATTTGTGAGCAGCAGTTTCCAGCGGCCATATATTCTGCTTCAGTTGTGGAAGTTGCGACGCACGTTTGCTTCTTTGAAAACCATGAAATCAACTTACTTCCTAGGAACTGATAATTTCCTGAAGTTGATTTTCTGTCCAACCGATCTCCAGCGAAGTCTGAGTCTGAATATCCAGTCAGCTGTAGATTGTCTTCAGCTGGGTACCACAGCCCAACATTCTGAGTTCCTTTGAGATATTTGACAATGTTCTTGGCTGCTTGCATGTGTGCTTCCTTTGGATCAACTTGAAATCTGGCACACACTCCGACTGCGAAAGAGATGTCTGGACGACTCGCGGTTAGATACAACAGGGAACCTATTATCCCTCTGTATTTACTGGAATCGACTGTCTTCTCTTCAGTTCCTGGTTCAATCTTCCAGTTGGTGTTCATCGGAATCTTTGCAGTTCTGCTGGATATGGAGCTGGGGATTCAGTTGTGTATGGATTTCCAGCTGATGGTATTCCCCCTTGATTTGGCGTTGGAGGTTCTTCTTGATTTCCAGTTGGTGGAGCTTCCCGATTGACTTGAAGTTCTTCCTCTGGCTCATCATCCCAAATTATTAGTTCGGCCAAATTCCTGATTCGATTTTCTTGAGCTCTTGTCTGAATCTGTCTTGAAGATTCTCCTTCGTTTCTTCGTTTGATAGAGTCTCTATATTCGAATGATGACTCGTCAAAGGTAACATGTGGAGTTACTTCGACTGTTTGAGTCCTTCTGTTAAAGACTCTATATGCTTTACTCATAGCAGAATAACCAAGGAATACTCCTCGGTCTGTCTTCGCGTTGAACGTCTTGAGCTGTATCTTTCCATTGTTTAGGATATGACATTTGGATCCGAAGACCTTGAAATATCCAATATATGGTATCCTGCTGTTCCAAAGCTCATACGGCGTCTTTCCTTGCCTTGATGTGAGTAGGGAGCGATTCTGAGTGAAGCAAGCTGTGTTGATTGCTTCGGCCCAGAACTTCTTTGGAATGGCAGAGCTGGCTAGCATTGAGGTAGCCGCTTGTTTGAGTGTTCAATTTCTTCTCTCAGCTACACCATTCTGCTGAGGTGTGCGTGCTACTGAGGTTTGATGTTGAACTCCGTTCTTCTCGCAGTATTCATAAATGGTTTCATTTAGAAACTTCGTTCCTCGATCTGATCTGATTGACATTATCTTGCACTCCTTCTGAGTTGACAGTCTTTCCAACAGGATAGACAGCTTAGTCCTTGTTTCGCTCTTCTGGTACAGGAATGACACCCATGTGAATCTTGAGAAGTCATCCACTACGACCAGAGTATATTTTTCTGCCATTGAAGCTTGCTGGAGTAACTGGACCAAATATATCCAAGTGAAGGAATTGGAGGACTCGATCAGTTGACTGAACTGGCTTGAGAGAGAATGAAATTCTTGTCTGCTTTTCTTGTTGACACGCGCTGCACATATGACTTTTGTCATATACTTGATCTGGAATTCCATTAGCGAGCTGGTTCCTAGCCAATTTGTTGATTGTCTTGAAGTTGAGATGATTCAGCCGTCTGTGCCACAGCCAGCTAACTTCATTGCTGCTTTTCGATACAAGACAAGTCTCCGGAGGGCTGCTGTTCCAGTCAGCAAAATACATATTTCCTTCTCTTTTCCCTCTTTGGAGTATCTGCTTGGTTTTCCTGTGCATCAAACTTGACAGAAAAACCGTTGTCGCAGAATTGGCTAATGGAAAGCAAGTTGTGTTGCAATCCTTGTACATAAGAAACATTTGGGATTATAACATTTCTAGTTTTAAATGTACCATAACCTTTGGTTAGGCCTTTGGAGTTGTCACCAAATGTTACTTGAGGGCATGGACGCTCGATATACTCCTGGAGTAGGTGCTTTAAGTGCGTCATGTGCTTGGAGCATCCAGTGTCCAAGTACCATAGCGTTCTCATTGACTCCTCAATGATGCGTCGTTCCCTTGCAACCTATACAAAAGATCAAAGTTTAGGTACCCAGTTTTAATTGGGTCCTTGAGGGTTAGACAGAGATCCTTTAATGACCCAGATCTGCTTGATGACTCGAATTGGGTCATTTGATCTGACAATTCTTCCAGCTAAGTCGATATACACATTCTTTGTGTTCTTCGATTGTTGCTGGCGGGGTCTTGATCTCAGTGTCTTCCTGACTTGATGTCTTGGTCTTCTTTGGTATCCAGCTGAGTACTCAGCTGAGACGTTCCTTTGTCTCTGCTGTCTCTTGTGATACTTCAGCTGGAAATGGTTCTCCAGCTGGTAATCATATGAGTGATATCCAGCTTGGTATCTCTGATATCTCGGTTGATATCTTTCATCGTGTTGTTGCTGTTGCTGGTATCTGTAATGTCCAGCTTGTTGTCTTTGTTGAGGTTGAGCACGTTGCTGTCTGATTTGAGCTTGAGGTTGACTCACAGCTGGCCTTTTTGATGTCTGATGTGTCCTTGACGGAGGATGTCTCACAGCTGGTCTTCCTGAAGCCTGCTGTGTCCTCAACGGTTGATGCTGAGTTGCTGGGATTGGATGTTCTTTTTGCTCGTACAAATATTACCTTTGTTCCACTCGTGGAGGCAATGTTTGAGGCGTCCTTTGATTCATGGTATCCCAGTCCCGCTTTGAGTGCTGCTGGACGGTGTGCACCTATGATCTCGTCCATTGTTGATGTAGCTTTGATGAGAGATACTATCTTCTTAGATAGTACTTCTTCGGTGTTTTTCAGCTCAAGGATCTCAGCTGACTTCTTTTCTGACAGCTGTGACCTTTTCCAAATCTTCCATCAGCTGTTTCTTCTCATAGTAGAAGTCCTTCATCAGCTGATCTTGTTTCACTATTTTGTCTTTTAGTGAAACAACTTTCTTGTGAAGCTGTGTTGTATCAGTTGCTTCTGATACCTTTTTCTTTTCCAGTTCCGCTTTCAGCTCGGCATTCTCACACATTATGACGTCAAGGATCTCTTGAAGCTCCTTGGAGTCGTTCATTACTTTCTCTACTAGACTCCAGTCAGGTAGCCCTGATTCTGAAACCTGTGTAGAGTGTTCGTGTGATGGTGAGAGGTTAGATAGATTTTGGGTTCGAGACATTACCTCATCTTCATCAATGCCGTCTGTTTGTCCCATGAAGCACGTATCCCAATCAGTTTTATCGTGGACCATCAGTGCTTCTTCTACCGAGTCTGAAAATGGCATATTGTCATCCATTTTGTTGCTCTCTGATTTCTCATCGGCGATGTAAGCTTTCCTTCTGTCAGCTGCCTTAGCTTTCAGTTGGTCTTTATCTTTCTTGGACAGCTTTGGACAATATAGCCGGTAGTGTCCTGGTTCCTTGCAGTTGAAGCAACCTTCTTCTGTTCGTTTGTCAGCTGACTTCTCATCAGCTTATGCGTACTTGTCTCTGTAAGTTCTTGCATCGTTTTGATTGCTTGAAGATTCTTTCATGGTACTCTTCAAGTTATATTCGTTGGCTTTGAACAGGTAGAATAATCTTTCAGTTGAAAGATCACCTAAGTCACTTCGACTTTGGTGTACCACCTTATATGTGTTCCATTCAGCTGTGAGCGCTGAAAGAACTTTTAGATTTTTTTCTCACTGGGTGTATTTCCCAGTTCGGATGGTTTTTATTTCCACCACTATATTGGAGAATCTGAGTTCCATCCCTTCGATGGACTCGTTGACCAGCTGCTTGAAGTTATCAAACTTCTGGCATGCAATAGTGAATTTATTTTCCTTTATCTCCTCCGACCCTTCGCATAGCTTTGCTAGGGTTTCCCACATCTCCTTTGCGGTTTCGCAGTTGATGATTTTGCTGAGGTAGGCGTTGGAGACCGTTGAAGATATGGTGTTCCTCGCGAAGCTGTCTAGTCCGGCCTGCTTCCTTTCTTCTGAACTTCCATATTGCATAATCGTTGACCGAGAAGGTGGGAAGATTCCTGTTAAGATAAGAATCCATGGAGATATGCACAGTACGTAATATTATGAGTTTTTCACAAAGAGGATCTGTTCAGATGACCACTGACAGATTGTCAAGAGAGATCTCTTGATACAGAAACATCGGTCTGTTGAACCACTGCTCTGATACCAATTGATGGTCTCTGAGCTAGGTATTTGGTGTAGAGGGAGGGGTGACTACACCAAATAGATTTCTGAAAACTTTTTCTAGTTTAAATAACAGAGTTGGTGAGCTCAATTATTAATCCAGCTGAGGAGGATTAGCTGGACAATTAACTCAGTTGGCGGTGCGGAATGTGGTGGTTTGAAAACTTAGCTCTATTAATTAGAAAAACTCAGCTTGAAAAGATTATCTTTATGTTTTCAGTTTAGTCAAGTTGTGCAACTTTCAGAAAGACACGGCTGTCTTTGGAGAGCAGCTGTGTATGCAGTTTTAGATCAAATATGCAATGAGATGATAAAGTTAGTACTAAAACTTAATTTAAAGAGAAAGAAAAGAGCACGAGATTTTTACGTGGTTCGGAGTAACACCTCCTACGTCCACGACCAGGTTCACTGGTAATTCACTACCACTTGGTTTCCAAGGACCAAGTAACTTCACAACTCTAACCCGAGCTGTGTTCCAACAGTTTGCGGGCACTGTCAAGCCTAACCTTACAGTTTACGGGTACTGAAAAAACCTTACAAACACTTGAATTTCTCGCTTCAAGCAAGCGTTACCTTGACCTAACCTTTCTGGGTAAAGAGGGGTTTGGTTTGGGGTTCCAACTGTGAATGAGTTCTTACAATTAAGAACTTTAGAGTATGATGAACTCGTTCGAAATCTAGGCTTAAGATATACAAAGATTTTGGCCTAGGGATCAGACGAAAAACTAAGCAGTTTCTGAACTAGAAACACTTTAAGATAAAGTATTCTTTGAACTATGTAGAACTGCTAAAGAGCTTTTGAAAGATTGAGAATTTCAGAGAATGAAAACTTGTAGAGAGTTTTTCGTATTTCGTATCTGATCCTGAGGTTGAAGACGGGTTTATATAGGTAGAGATTCAAGACTAGCCGTTGGAGGAGCCGTTTGAATCTTACCTACTCTTCTTAAATTCGATATCTGCCGTTGGGCGAATCTGCACCTGTCTTCATTTGTGTCACATCCTAGGTCCTGAAGTCTAGGATGCTGATTCGGCAATCCCACATTGGTCAAGGCATGTTGACTTCCTCTGACGCCGGGATCTTCTGCCTTTGGAGCTGGCTTCTGAATTCAGAGCTGGATTGGGCAAACTGACTTGAAGTGATGTCTTCAGAGTTTGTTCCTTTTGTTCTGTACAGCTGGACCAGCTGTGTTTTGAACTTAGCTTGATCATGCTCTGCTGATAGACTCAGCTGAAGGTTGACTCATGCTGTAGACACAGCTGGATCGTCTGCTGTCTTCTTCTTCCTGCTGTAGGCACAGCTGGATCGTCTGCTATCTTCTGCTTCCTGAACCTGTAAACCTAGAAAATCTAGAGCTCAAACAGGTGAGCTGGAAAACACTACTTAGGATGAAGCGATCATCTATTCGGTTGGAGAATCAGTTGGGTTTTGGTATTAAATCAAAACTTTATAATTTTCCCAACATTAATTCATATTCTCATATACATATTCTTATTTTTCTAAAATCTTAAATCTCACATCAAATTTTTAGTAATTTACGTCAACTGAAAAATATATATAATAAAAGGATTAAATTTTGGGGGAAGGATCCTCAATGGGCAGAGGATTACAACACCCCCATTCTCTGCCTTATTTACCCCAAATCTGTGTCGTTTGGAACAGTTCTTCACTTTTTTGTTTTAACTTTCTTGTTAATCATTTTTATCCACTTTTTTTTATAGTTGAACAATTTTATTGGTGCTGAACTATAATAAGAGTATATTAAGGGAATAAAATTTTACTTTATATTTAATCGTAATTACATTTTTTTTTATAAATAACTTTAATATTTTTATGATATAATCTTATTATGTTTTTAATAATGCAAGAATAAAGAAAAGTGTAAAGAAAAAAAAAGTTAAATGATTAACTAAATTATTATTGTTATTATTATTATTATTATTATTATTATTATTATTATTATTATTATTATTATTATTAATTATTATTATTATTATTATTATGAGATATCTCTTTGATTCGGCATCTTATGTGCGATCTCATCATTGCTCTATTTATATTTATCTTAAATCCTACTTTTGAGCATTTTTAATTCATACTAGTTAGTCCGTCGGAATTCGACGGAAAATATATATATTTTTTAATTTATATGTATACATTTTAAAAATAATTTTATATCTTATTTAAAAGTTGTGATATTGTTCGCGTTAATTATTAGTCAAACTTAGAATATTAATTATTTCACGTATCTAAAATTATAATTAGGAATGATAATGGATCGAGTATACTCATTCATTATGTATTTTCTAAATCTAAATTTGTTTAGAATTTTTCTACATGTTCGTTCTAAGCTCGATTAAAATAGTGATTTTACTGTACATACTCGTCTCAAATCCGTTGAGTAATACTCGATAAAAATATGAACACTCCAAGTAAAATTAATTAAAATTAGTAAAAATCTTTCTTTCTATGTTATTTGAACCGTCTCGTTGGCCAAGTAAAATTAATTAAAATTAGTAAAAATCCTTCTTTCTATATTATTTGAACCGTCTTGTTGGTTTACGCTAAATTACTCGATAAAAATTTAAACAAAGTTAATATTAATTAAAATTTGTAAAAATTATTCTTTTTAAGTATATTTGAATCGTTTCGTTGGTTAATGCTAAATCGATATCTTTAATCCTTGTCAAAATGCAAAAAGAAAATGTTTACATCCTCAAAATAATATTAATTAAAATTAGTAAAAATCATTCTTTCTATGTTATTTGAACCGCCTCGTTGGTTTATACTAAATTACTCGATAAAAATATAAACAAAGTTAATATTAATTAAAATTAGTAAAAATCATTCTTTTTAAGTATATTTGAACCGTCTTGTTGGTTCATATTAAATCGATCTCTAATCTTTGTCAAAATGCGGAAAAAAATATGTTTACAATATCTTCAAGTTTTTTTGTTCTTTTCTTTAGCTACCTATCCCACATTTGATTCAATGTATATATTTTATAGAAAATACTAATATGAGATGTGATTATTAGATAAACATGTGATATTTCAAGGATATAAAATTAATAAAAATAAAAATTAGAATATATATATGAAAAATTAGTAAAAATCCTTCTTTCTATGTTATTTGAACCGTGTCGTTGGTTTATGCTAAATTACTCTATAAAATTTAAACAAAGTTAATATTAATTAAAATTTGTAAAAATTCTTCTTTTTAAGTATATTTGAACCGTCTCGTTGGTTCATGCTAAATTGATATCTTTAATCTTTGCCGAAATGCGGAAAAAATATGTTTACATCTTCAAAGTAATATTAATTAAAATTATTAAAAATCCTTCTTTCTATGTTATTTGAACCGTCTCGTTGGTTTATGCTAAATTACTCGATAGAAATTTAAACAATTTAATATTAATTAAAATTAATAAAAGTCTTTCTTTTTAAGTATATTTGAACCGTCTCGTTAGTTCATGTTAAATCGATATCTCTAATCTTTGTCAAAATGCGGAAAAAAATACGTTTACGTCTTCAAATTTTTCTTTTCTTTAGCTATCTATCCCACATTTGATTCAATGTATATATTTTTTAGAAAGAAAAAAAATGTTTACATCTTCAAAATAATATTAATTAAAATTAGTAAAAATCCTTCTTTCTATGTTATTTGAACCGTCTCGTTGGTTTATGCTAAATACTAGATAAAAATATAAACAAAGTGAATATTAATTAAAATTAGTAAAAATTATTCTTTTTAAGTATATTTGAACCGTCTCGTTAGTTCATGTTAAATCGATATCTCTAATCTTTGTCAAAATACGGAAAAAAATATGTTTACATGTTCAAGTTTTTTTGTTCTTTTTTTTAGCTACATATCCCACATTTGATTCAATATATATATTTTATAGAAAGCCGCACTAATCGAATTTTTAGAAAAATATGAATGAAAAATAAAAAGGATTCCATATAGACATGTTGATTAAATATATTTATTTAGTCTTCATAGGGATTTTCATTTACAAATTTTATATAGATTATTATATATGAATTAAGAATGTATAAAATAAGGGTTTATAAAAATGCATTCCGAAATTATTATTATTTTAATATGGATAATAGAAGAATTTAATTAAATAGTAGGAAAGATAAATATGAGATGTGATTAATAGATAAATATGTGATATTTCAAGGATATGAAATTAATAAAAATAAAAATTAGAATATATATATGAATTAAAATTAAATAAATTACCAGAATAAAGGAAAATCTGAATGGAGCACTGTTGATGAGACAACTTTATTTTCATATTAGTAATAGATTACGATTCAAAAATAAGAACAAAAACACACTGAAGAAAAAAAAATTATACCGATGGGAAAAGTACTGTACCGATGGAACTAACATCATTTTCCATCGGTACAGTACAACCGATCGGTACACAATTAAAATTCCACATCATCTTCCCTCTCGCTTCATCAGTCTCGCTCCTTCCCCTCTCTCTCTCGCCTCCCCCTTCTTCATCTTCTTCACAACTCCGGCCAACCCGCCGTCCTTCAACGCCTTTGCCACCGTCGCTAACTCCCAACTCCTCAGTCCTCTCCTCTGATCTCAATAACAAACACAATTCCCAAATCAGTGATTAAAAACAAACAAATCTGTTAAAAAACAGCAGCACAAGAACGAACCCGGTGGATGTGGATCCACCGAGGTCATGGTTGCCGGCGTAAGGCAGAGTCGCAAAGTTATCGAAAACTGGGCAAACCACATGCTCTGCGGTGGCCATTAATTTTATTTTACTGGAAATTGATATAATTAATTGAATCACAAACTACAACAATTAAAGAAAAAATCCCAACCCAAATCTTTGCCAATCTATAACATCTACGTATTTTAGCCTACAAATTCAAGCAACAATTGTAAATCCACGTTGTCAGACTTCCACCTCAATTGTGATCCTACTCCATGTCGCCAGATTCAATTTAAAAATCCATACTCTCGCTCAAACTTAATTAATATCTACCGCCAAAGCTCGACTTGTCTATCGGAAAATAGAGCAAGTTGCCTCCCGAGTTGAAGCGAGCGCGAAAAGAAGCTTAATGTACAGATTAATCGAACATTTCTTCTGCTGCGGCGCGTAGGTCTACGGACTATAAGATAGGTTAATTGTGAAATCAAAGGTGTGGGCGGCGAATATGAAATTTTGAGCAGGTTAATGCTTTTGGTAGGGATAAGATTTGAGAGTTTGAAAATGGAGCGGCGGCAGCGCCGGAGGTAGGGCGAAGCTTGGTGGCGGGGAGGGGAGGACTAAAGGTGTGACCTTGTGATGGTTCCAGATATGATAATATTGATCGAAGGTGACAGGAATGTAAGACAACATTTTATGTTCAACTTTTAAAGCAACTTGATTGAACTCCAACTCTACCACGGTTCCAATTTTAAGGTGAAAATTAAAGTAATTTAATATTTAAATGTTTTGACACGTGTACGGCAGATAGAAATGGGAAGCACGCTATGTGGTGCCAGGATCCAGACTCCCATTTCTACACTCACACTATACTTTACAAGATTTATTAAAACACGTGTCGTCCCAACCTATGCATCCTCTTACCGGACGGATGGAGTATAACACTACCTCAATATGGACCCTTTATCCACTCACAACAACTCAACTACATTTATTAGAACTCATTCCCTTTCTCTCCTAGAATGTATATCATGGACAGAGGGAGTAATAGTCATTTCCATACAAACGAGTATACTATACGATTTTAGGTTATTTAAATGTATCTTCCCTTCCGTATAACATGATACAACCACCCAATTTGAAAACATAAGACATGGTACATCAAATTGAATTTATTTGGTATGTATCAAAGCCTTCACCATTGCAAATTGCAATACTTACCTACAATATTCTCATCACTGTTTTGTCACAAAATCCTATTTCGCATAGGTGTTGAATTGAACTTCAAAACCAAATTCACCAACACGTTGCTCCCTAGTGGCTAGTAGCCATCGTCTTCTTCCTCCGTCTCCGTCTCGATTTCTCCGTTACCTCTTCGCAATCCCCACACGCCTCAATTTTCCAAGATCGCCCATTTTGAATCTGACTTTCCCTCTCTTCGCCGACACTACACGTTTCACTTCATCACAACATTCCCTTTTCAATTTGTTCATCTCATTGCACCCCAAATTTGCCTCTTCCCTTTTCAAACATTCCCACTTCACTTCCTCTACCCTATCCTCCGCCTCTCCGCCCCCCTCCACCGCCGGCAACCACCGCGGCACATGCTTCAAGCCCTCCTCATTATACCACCTGCTATTATCCCTATCTTTCAAAACTCTATCTCTCTCCGACCAGCTCCTCCTCGGCGGCAGCGGCTGAGCAAACGGAATTCGGTCCATGTACTTCACCAGCCTCATCAAATCCTTAATCGCAGCTGACCTCCACAAGGATCGCGACCTCACTCTCCACGAGCCGTCGAAACCTTCTACCGAAGTCAAATCTTCGATCGCGGCGATGATGTCGAAGAGGTTTGATTGAGTGCGTCCGCTGGAATTGGCGGATTCTGTGCTTAATTTGGCGACCGCTTTCAAATATCTGGTGGCGATGTCGGTTAGGGCTTCGAGCGCCGGCCTTTGAGCTCCGTTGTAGCCTACCGATTGACAGATCTGCGCCACCGCCACTCGAGCTAGGGCAAATGAAAATTCCGGTGCGGCGGAGGTGCCGGAGATTTTGTCTTCTCGCATTGATCTTTACGGATTTCAAACAAACTAGAAATTGAGCGGAAACCAACAAAATTGACGCAAGGGGAAAAAATGAATCAATTGCAACGATTGATGTAGTATTCTCACAGTAATGACAATTATCTGGTGATGGCGGTGTGGAAGGTTTAAGTAGTGATAATGGTTGTTGCGCAAAGAAAATAATGGGAGGCGATATTTGGCGGCGGCTGAAGTGCGGCAAAAAGGCTGGGGTGGAGGCCGAGGGTTTTGGGGGTTAGGTTGGGTGGCGACTAATATTGTATTATTTATTTATATAATTAATTTTATTTATACAAAATATAACAAATTAAAGTGCAAAAAAGAGTGTGTCTGGCGGACGAAAAAAAAAGGAATAAGAAAAAAGAAAGAAAGAAATACTAAAATAGTACGAAATTCAGTCGTCACCTTACCTGAGATGTGGAAAGCTCAGCTCAAAAGTGATCCCAAACTAAATTGAATATATCATGCGTGTTTGGTTGTCAAAATTAAATTAGTCTAAGATTAAATGAGATTAAATAAGTCCAAAATTATTCAAGATTGTTTTTGTCATAGGGGCAAGCCAAGACTCATTATACAAGATTAATGCTACGTGGCAGTATCTTAGATTAATTACCGGACTGAGTCTAATTAACCGAACAACATATCATGAGACTGAATCTTGTATAGTCCTATCTAATCCATCCAACCGAATAGCTCAAATTTTATTTGATTATTGAAGAAAAAAATATCCGAGGATTCTTTCCCAATCCAACCAATATAAAGATTAATGAGAAATATTATGTTGCTTCAAAAAAAAAAAAAGAACAAAAAAGAGAAATATTATGTATTTAAACAAAATAAATAGTTTGATTTTATTCAAGAATCAAGCTTCCCAATATAATGAATGGACTTTAACTAAACTAACCAAATTAAGAAAATAAAAAGTAAATCACTCTTAACAATCACAAATGCTATGAAAATTAATTCAGCGTATGCTTTCATTTGTTTCTTGGACATCAACTTATGTAAGCAAATCCAATAAATCAAACCTATAAAACTAATAGTGTTAATGGTAAAAAATAGTCATTTATGTTAGTAAAAGCAAAATAGTGTTGATCACAGCTTAAAAAATTATACTCCCTCCGTCCCGTTCATCTTGACACATTTTTTTTCCGGCACGAGTATTAAGAAGAAGGGTATTAAGTGTAAATGTGGTGTTTAGTGTAGTTAATAAAGTGATATAAAGTGTTTTTGAAATGAATAAATTAATATAAAATGTTTTTGAAGTGATATAGCTTTTGAAGTGATGTAAAATATTTTTAAAGTGAATAAAGTGATTTTTTAAGTGAACCTTAATTATTTCCATGAAAGGAAATGTGTCAAGATGAGTGAGACGACCCAAAAAGGAATACGTGTCAAGATGAACAGGATGGAAGGAGCATAAACTAGCAATTTTTTGTGTAAAATGATAAAATTACCCTTAATTAGGTGAAGATGCAAAAACGTGTATAACTCGTTCACACGAAGACGAGAATAAATATTATTATTATTATTATTATTATTATTATTATTATTATTATTATTATTATTATTATTATTATTATTATTATTATTATTATTATTATTATTATTATTATTATTATTATTATTCCCTTTGGCAAGTTGAATAACCTTTAGGATTGAAATAGCTATATATACCTGCATTTACAACAGATGAAATAATTAATCCTTACAATCCAAAGAAAACAATACACATCATATCTTTGAATCACATTTCTCCAGAAAACAGAATATTAATGAAGCTAGGTTCGAAAATCCCTATGTATATTGCAACATGAATCAATATGCAATATGTGTTACAATCCAAGAAATGGAAACTGCAGGAAGACAATCCTGGATGAGCAGAGCTAAGCAAGGGGTGGAGGAGTTGATGATCTCCTCCCACTACTCCAGTGATTCCCACCGGCCACCATTCTCTCTCTACCCATATATCTGTTATGCTGGGTGGTAGAGGAACATCCAGTTGCAGTGGCAGTTTCTTTATGAATCTTGGGCACTTGTTTATCGAGATTTTCCATTTCTTTATGAATCTTGGGCACTTGTTTATGAAGATTCTCCTAATGGAGTTGCAAATCACTGTTTCCTTGCATAAGCTCTTCAGTCTTGGCAGATCAGTTAAGTTGAGCTCTCTTAATTTGGGGAGGGTCACGAATACATCTTCCATTTCCTCGCACCCTGAAATTCTAAGTTTTTCAAGGTTATCTGGTAACAGTGGTCAATCCTTAGAGATTTTAGAGACGAGAGAAGACCTACAACGACTCGGTTGTAAATCTCCCTTGTCAGTGTGGCTCTATTAACCATCGTCAACATTTCTCTCCCATTTCCAGTTCCAGTTCACCAAAATGTCGACTTTGATCAACAAGGTTTTTAACTTGTTCGCTCAGTCGTGTTGCTTTTCCCAAACTCATCATCCTCCCAATAAATCCTACTTGTTCCATGAACTCAGCAACTTCTGCGGACCAACTATTCCTCCACATCAAATGCCTTGGCACTCAATAACTTCAAATCCTTTTGCAGACTCTTTAAACTCAGCTCGAATTCATTTGTACCGTTCGTGTTGTTCTGTGCACAAACTACTATCAGCTCCCCCAGCTTCGACAGTATCGACTCCAAAATTTGCTTTAACATTCTCACCTCTATCCCTTTCCCTTTTTAGTAAAATTATAGAAACAAAAACACAACAATTAATTCGAAAAATAGTTATATTCATGTACTACACATTGATCACTATCTAATTCATCTCAAAGAATTAACATATTATATTTTTTTCATTCACCAAAAAACCAAAGGTGCATCAACTGCACTCCCTCCGTCCCAGGATAAATGTCATGTTTTTCTTATTGGATTGTCCGAGTGTCCTATTTCCAAATATGGAAACCATCATCTTTCACAAAAAGTGTGCGCTCCACTACCTTCTATTTTTTTTTTTAACTCTTTTCCTTAATTCTCGTACCGAAAAGAAATAGATAAACTTTATCATTTGCTAGCTATTTCCAGTTGAAGCTTTGGAGATAGAGAGATTTGCAAGGGTTAAAAAAAGAGGTAAGTACCCTATTTGAAAAGAAAAAAAGAAAACTAAGTCTAGTATTGGTCTGCTCAAACTCGACTAATTTAAATATTCGTTTGCTCGAGTTCAACTAGAGCTCGCTTTAAAGCTTAGTACTTTACAAAATTCTAATTTTTTTGTTTGCTTTATGTACAAAACTCGATTATTAGACTTGCGAACAAGCTCGACTAAAGCTCGATTTGTAGGCTCGCGAACATGCTCGATTAAATATGAGCAAAGCATGTTCGCGAGCCTATCGAGTCGAGCAACACAATGCTCGAGCTCGACTTGATAAACCTATCGAGCTTGATTTTAGGCTCGAACTCGACTCGATTAGTTATTGAATTGAGTGCCGAACGAGCTTTTTTCGAATCAATCGCTGAGTAGCTTACGGACAACTTGACTCGTTTACAACCCTAAGCTTAGTACTCATAATTATGGCACAAATTATAGTTTATTACTCAGTTAACTTACAAACATTATTTGATACATTTTGAGAGACCAACAAAATGGTACATGCCACATATGTAAAAAATTATGAATCTAAATACTATTTATAAATTTAAAATAAATAAATCTCATCACAATTTGAAGAATTTTGGATACAATAATTGATTGGTTTTATCTTCTAAATTGAAAGTTTTTATATTTCGAGTCCTGGAATTGATAACTAAACCTATCTTCCTGATCCTAAAATCAATACATAACTAAAAAAGAAAAACATCTACCACTAGCCACAAGATAATTAAACGAATTAAAATAATAATAAAAGAACAGAGAAGAAAGCATGCTAAAAAAAAAAGTGGAGTATGAGGCATTGCAGTTACCTGAGATATGGAAATTAGCTCAGCCCAAAGGTGATCCCAAAACTAAATTGAATATAGATATGTAGATCTAGTGAGAGAAAATAGGAAGATGTATAAATAAGATAGTGTTAATCATGTTGACTAGTCAATAAAGTTAGTGAAAATTAATAGTTGGCCACCAACTTTTTTTGTAGAAATTCTGGCCAACTTTGAGGATTTTGGACCAAATTACCCCTAATAATCTTGACAAATATGCTATTCACGGTTCTCTTTCAGAATTCATTTTCAGATTCAAAAATTTTCTCTTTCATCTCCATCATTCTTCTCCCTTCCGCCTTCCGTCGAGCCGTCTACAACTTCCGGCGCCGTCTGCATCTTCCGTCGTCGTCTTCCTTACAAAGTGGCGCCGTCTAACATCCAGATCTAGATCTAGATCTATGTATTTTCTCTCTCTGTCTTTGAGTTCCATGATTCTCTCTCAACTACAGAATTTCTCGACAGATCTGAAGAAATTCAACAAGGCCAATCTCTCCGGCGCCGATGCAACTTTCCTCTATTTTGCGACTTTCTTCTCCGGTCATCATATCATCTCCATCTGAAAATTTGTTCTTTGATGGTGTATTGTAGGTTGTTGGTTTTATGGTTGTAATGTAGCTTTGATCGTAAGAATGTATTTTGTATTTTGGAAATTTGCTTGTTTGATGGTTGTATTGTAGATTGATGGTTTTTAATCTAAATATCAGCTTTGAATTTAGTGTATTAATTTTAATTGAGTTTTCTAGATCTAGTCTCATCATGTTCTTGTCGTCCTCTTCGTGCATATGTGTTATTCCCGCATTTTTCACGTCATCGCGCGTCGCGACTTGGCACACCCGGTACGAATGCAACGTATTCGTACTGTGTGCTGCCAAGCATACCGCGCCTAGACTTGGAACACTGTACGAATACACACTATTCGTACTGTGTGTGCCAAGTCTAGGCGCGGTATGCCTTGGCACACCTATGCAACGTATTCGTACCGGGTGTGCCAAGGCATACCGCGCCTAGACTTGGCACACCTAATACGGATACACACCATTCGTACCAGGTGTGCCAAGTCTAAGCGCGGTATGCCTTGGCACACCTGGTACGAATACGTTGCATTCGTACCAGGCGTGCCAAGGCATACCAGGATGCTGTTGACCAAAGACGAACACCATCCATGACATTAGATCTGGAATGTGACGCCATGGATTCCGGAGAGAAAGCTGTGAATATGGCCGGATCTGGTGCGGCGACAGATCTGGAATATGGCCGGCAGAATGTGAAAGTTCAAGGCGGCGCGGCGGACTGGACTGGAAGTACGAAGACGATGCGGCGGAAGGGAATTGAAGTATGACGACGCGGCGGCGGAATGAAAGTACGACGGCGGCGACGGCAAAATGAAAGTACGACGGCGGCGAAGGAAGAAATGGAGAAAAATAGGATTTCTAGAGAGAGACAGAATCTGAAATTTGAAAAATGAAAAATGAAATGGGTAGATGGATGGTTAATAGTGGTTCCAAGGGCAAATTGGTCCAAATTTCTAAAAGTTGGCCAGAATTTCTACAAATAAAGTTGGTGGCCAACTATTAATTTCCACTATCTATATTGGTTATCCCAAATTTTGCCTCAATAAGATATGTAGATCTAGTGAGAGAAAAACCAAAAAATGAAAAAAACTGAGAATTTTAGAAGCCAGAGTGATACCGTACATACGTTGACCAGCGTAGTAGTCCTATAGCTTCTTGGAAAGGAGTGGGATATTTCTGAGTAAACAACTAAAGCAATTATACCCTCAAAATTTGATAGTATTCATTTTCTTTAACAAAATTTGAAGGAATCAATCAAATTGAATGTGTCCAAGTCCTATATGACCAAATCATGTATATGGAAATGCTCCCAACAAAATATTAGTAATTCATAATTTAGATAATAGTTAAGTATTACATAATCTGACCAAACAATTTTATACTCTATGGTGTTTCTACATTCTCAATGAACATTAATCAATCTACATTCAAAGTAGTGTAACAAGAACTTAATCAAATTATTCATCTCCAACCAATCTTCCTGAATTTTCAGAAACATTTGAAGATTGCATGAAAATACACAACTGCTGAAAGTTACAGCCATGCACTACTCCTCCAGAATGAAATTAACATAATTAAACCTATGTAAAACAAATATAAAAAATACATAAAAGCAAACACCAAATTCCACAATGAAATCTCCTCATCTTGCTTGAAAATTGTCAAGAAACATAGGAGAAGCCAGGACCCCAGAATCATCACTCATTTCAACACGAACCATCTCTTTCTCTTCCTCTGCATCATCATCATCAATCTTCTTCCCATCTTTACCACCACATTCCTGGTGAGCAGCCCCTTGCAGCTGCAGAGCATACTCAAGATTCCAGAGAACATCCCCCATGGAGGGGCGATCCACCCCGTAGTCCGCCAAGCATTTCTCAGCAGCCTCAACAAACTTCACCAGAGATTGTTGAGTTATAGTCCCTGCAATCACGGGATCCACGATGTTCTGAATGGAGCCCCTGGCGTTCTGCTGCTTCGCCCACTCCGCCAAGTTCACCTGCTCCCGCGGCAATGCAGGATCAAGTGCTGCCCTAGCACACAGCACCTCAAACAGAACCACCCCAAACGAGTACACATCCGACTTCTCCGTCAGCTGCTGCCTCCTGAAGTACTCCGGGTCCAGGTACCCGAAGCTCCCCTTCACCGCCGTGCTCACATGTGTCTGCTCTAGAGAGCTAGGCCCCGTTTTCGACAGCCCAAAATCCGAAACCTTTGCTAGCAAGTTCTCATCAAGAAGGATGTTCGTCGTCTTCACGTCTCTGTGGATTATACCTTGTGTTGAGCCTGTGTGTAGATAATGCAGCCCTCTCGCCGCACCTATGCAGATTTCGAGCCTCTGCCGCCATGACAGAGGAGGCAGGCTCGACCCGTACAGGTGATCGCGGAAAGGCCCGTTGGACATGTACTCGTACACCAGGATCATCTCTGCTTGCTCATCACAATATCCAATCAGCGACACCAGATGCCTGTGCCTTAGCTTTGAAAGCAACTGGATCTCCGTTTGGAACTCATTTATCCCCTGTGATGAAGACGGATTCCCTCTTTTTATGGCGATTTTCGTCATCCCTCCATCGATCTCTGCAAGATACACCTTTCCAAAACCGCCAACTCCGACCACATTTCCTTCATCGAAATTCTTGGTTGCTTCTTTCAGCTCATTCAGAGTGAAGAATCTACCAAGATTGAGGCCGGAATTCGCTATGCTTGAGAAAGTAGTGCTCTTGCTCTTGCTGGACATGAAGCTGCATTGGCTCGAGTTTAGAGGGAGAAGCCATGAAGAGAAAGTCTTCTGCTTCTCATACCCTTTAGGCCTTCTATACCATCTAACACTTCCAATCAAGAGCAACACCAGTGCTGCCAGCCCTAATGCTAGCCCAACGCCACCGGCAACTCTCATGGCCGAGTTTCGCCTCGACTTGGAACCGTGGTCGGTGGAGAAGAGGCCATCCAGACTACCTGCAGAGTTGCTCATCTTCATCACCTCCAAGCCGTTTAGGATGGCGTTAGGGAGGCTCGACATGACATTCGACGTCGGCCCGACTTGAACAACCACGCTCCCGTTAGTAATGGCGGAAGCATTCAGCACAAGATCTTTATAATAAGGTATGGTTAATCCAGATGTGAGAGTTGAGAGATCGAGATTTGCAGCGCCGGAGATTCCATTTAAATACACATTGAAGTAGAGCTCGTTCATACCTTTGCTTATGATATCACAGAAATGGAGCCTAATCAGATACGAGAAGCTGGGATCCACGCTCATCACCCAAGTGAGATTGAAATTCGGATCGCTCGTTTCGGAGTCCCCCATCTGCTCCGCCGTCGAGTAGACGGCGGGCGGGGCGGTGAGCGGCGTCGCGCCTCCGCTGGGGTAGTTGATCATGTCGGTGGGGACGGAGACGTTCATGGCCCCCTCCGGGAAGGCCATGAACGCGGCGGAGGGCAGCCACGTCCGCCGGAGGGTGTCGTTCTTCGGGGTGATGACGGGCCCTCCGACGTTGAGGCGGTAGGCGACTTCGAAGGCGTAGGATTTCAGGCCGCCGAAGTCGCCGGAGGGGGAGACGGCGGCTGCGGAGTCGGGGATGAGGTCGTCCGGGGCGGAGACGACCTCGATGGCGTTGATGAAGGCGGCGGATTTCCTCATGGGGGTGAACTTGAGGGTGAGGACGGCGGAGGTGGCGTTGATGAGATACTCCTTGAACGCCGTTTTGGTGGTGTCTTGGAGAGAGAAGCCATGCAGGAGGACTGTTGCGTCTGTTGTGACTGTGAATGTTGAGGAGGTGAGATTGTAGGAGGGATGAGAGAGAGGATAGAAATGGAGACGAATCCAATGCAGGCCGGGTTTGCTTATCATGAATCTGTACATGGATTCATGATCGAAGATTCTTGCAGTAAGATATAATGGTAGAGACGAAGACGACGGCGACGGAGGAGAGAGAGAGAGTGTGTTGGGGAGGGAAGGAATGGAAGCTAGAATGTCTTCATCTGTGGATAAGAAAGAAGAAGATTGAGGGTCGGATTTGAAAGTTCTGCCATCATCAAGAACAGTAGTTTCAGGTGATCCGCAGTTGATGAGATAGTTATCAGCAGGAGTGAAGGAAGGAGAAGAAGATGGTTCTACGACATTGATGAGATGTGTTGAGATAAGGATGAGAGAGAAGAGGAGGGAAAAGGGAGTTGGTTTTGGTGGCCCTCCTCCTCCCATTTAGGCGGCGGCGGCGGAGGTTCGCGGTGGTGTTAGGCGGCGGAGATAAGGGGATGCATGCGCGCGGCTAAGTATGAAAAGTGAGTTTGATTTTGACAAACTAAAAACAGTAGTGTTTGTAGGTAATAATTTGAGAATGATTGTTGGAAGCATGTTGGGGAGAACGTGCAATCTTGTAATCACAAAACAAGGGTTGTTTATATTTCAAGAGAAGACTTTTTTCTTGAGAAGAATTAGTTGTCACCAATGAAAATTCTTTGGGCTACGTATATTAATTAATGAGGAAAAATTACTTATGTCTCAATCTAGAAAAAATATTAAAAATATTCCAATTATCGAACATTTCACAATTGTGTCCTAGACTATAATTTATGGTGACTGAAAACATATCATGTGAAACATCGAAAGCTGAGCTATATTTCAACAGAGATCAAAATTGAGTTGATATCATTCAAAACTAATGCCCTTTTGATGCCGAAAATAAAAAAAATAAAAATATTTATATTCTACAACCTCAAAAGCATCGTCATCGGCATAACAATTGCATAATTTTGATTCCAACTCATTTTTAAATTTTTTTATTGAAATTCAGCTCATCTTTCGCTGTGTTACATGTGTTTTTGATTGACTACGAAATTGAGGTCCATGACACAATTGTAAAAGTTCGATATTTCAGATATTTAATCAATAGTATTTTCTTTATATCGGCAATTGTGAAATGGTCAACATTTAATTTTTCCAATTATTATTATTGTAATTAGTAAAATTATGATGAAAAATATAAATATGAGCTAAGGAGAATTTCAAACCGCGTATCCAGCTGGGATATTAGTTAATTATTTGACTTCCAAGAAGATTAGGTTTCATCTCATCTAGGATATTAATCTAAAATTTTATCGAGGAAAAAGAGCCACATTTGATGCCGGAAATTGGGTATGATTTGATGATATAATTTTATATCTGGAACGACTCTTTGGATTAATACTAATAATTGATGGATTGTATGGCAAGAATTGTTCTCGTGACTCGTGAGAGATCTTCAAATTTCGTTCGACTAATTCTCCAACACACTGTATTCTTTCTTAGGTTCATTGAGTAAATAAAGATTAAGTTTAAGGTCAAATAGTAACACCCACAAAGAATCACTAACATTGAAATTACATTGTTAAATTAGTATTTCAAGTGCTTTACACTACCACTTCACAATTGAAATATAAAAAAAAAATTGAATCAAATTTAAATTCAATTTGGTTCTCGTTTAGTTTTGAAATCATTCAAGATCGGCTTAGTTTGGTTTGGGCGCCCAAAAAATCGTGTTGAACCGATTGAAATATCAAAGGTAATACTCTCTCCTTCCTACCGAACTTGACTTCCTTTCCTTTTTGAGTTGTCCCACTGACCTTATCTTGTTTTTATATAAAGAAATAATTAACTCTTAAAAAGTGGTGGGACCTATTCATTTTTAAACTTTTTTACCCATCTCCTTAATACCAGTGCCGAATAGTAACAAGACATGCTTAGTGGGACGGAGGGAGTATTATATTTTTAATTATTCCACAAATGATGACTCACACAAATCTATATATATATATATATATATAGGTTAGTATAAAAACCGTTTCCCCCGTATAAACTACAAACTATGTTTTTTTCAATACTAGTAGGGACACACGTGCGTTGCACATGGATCCGTTCATTTTTATTAATTTCAATTAAATAATACAAAAATAATACTATGATTTTCATATTTTTTTGGGCACGATATTGATCACTTTTTACAAGAATTATACCATATTGTTGATTTCCTTTTTACCTCATTAACAATAATATTCTCAAAAGGGCATTTCCAGCTCAGCCTCAATTTACTGCAAATCTCTAAATGTGGACCAAAATCCTCCTCCAGCCCTGCACCATTAATTGCTCTATTTTTGAGTGTTTGAACAGTATTGCTCCAGGTATAGAGCAATAATGTTCATATTGCTCTATTTTTTTTCTTTGATATATTTATTCTTTAGCTATTTTATCTCAAAATATTTTATTTAATTTATATTTCTAAATATATAACACCAACATTAAAATTATTAAAAAAATATAATTACATAATATATAAGGAAAATTTAAAAAAAATTAAAAACAAACACAATTACACAAAAGAAGCATAAAAGTTATAAAGTCTCTACAATGACTTTCCAACTCATTTGAGGGGTTTTAAAAGGAGGCTAGCTCAATCTTAGTCCCATCTCATTTTTCTCTATTCTTGGGTTTGTAATTTTATTTATTTAGAATATAATCTTATTTTATATAATAATGTAATGATTTAGGTTATTATTTTTCATGAATATAATTGCTTCATGTTATTAATTATTCTTTATTAATTGACAAAAATTATTCATAATTTTAAGATTAAACAAAAAAAAGAATATTCTTACAATATTATGTTTTTGTGTGAAATATAAAGCAGACCGTTGGATATGACTTGCAGTTTTTGCTGCAATTTAATCACCACGATTTTTTTCGATCATCGGAATCCTATGTGGCAATTACCGTTCAATGACGTGGATATATGTTCAAATCAACTTGTGTAAATAATCCATCTACATCGGTGAATGCTCAAGTTTGAACTATGTGAAGTGTTAGACGAGAGCTCTTACGAGAAATCGAACAAGATCTGGAAAAATTGATGGACTATCTAAACCTGAGATCCCAGATCTTTAAGAAACTATGTTGGAATAAAGTTACAGAGATCACCATTTCAAATTGCAACATTTTCAAGGATAGCACGTTGAGTGAAATATCTGTGGACCAGGTTTTTTTTTATTGTAGTGAACCCCTAGCAGCTACTTTTGGTGCGCACTGGATATACTCTCGTCCCTCTGCAATAGCTTGCAAATTACATAGGGCAGGTAAACCATACTTTTCAAGTATAAGTGTGATAGGCTCGACCTATAAAAATATTAACGGAGTTTGAATCTGAAATCTTTGACATGCCTCAGTCCACTATATGAATGGATGCATATTCAATCTATACTTATATAACGGAGGGAGTATCTTTTTGTGTACTTATATTTATTAAAAATTTTGTAATAAAATTAAAAATAATAGTTAATACATTAAGATAAATTAAGATATCCATATAAGTATTATTTATAATAAAATATTTTATTTAATTTTGATTTTATACATAATTAATAATAGATTTTTATATTTTTGAGAAAGTACATTATCCTCTAATTAATTCAAAGTGTGTTGATAATAAAAAGGATACTATAGTAAGAATCAAATGAAATATAAAATACACATAATAAAATTCACTTATTAACAGTCATACTTTTTTTTATATGTAATTTGTCTAGAGTGTCTTAGAATAGACAAAAATAAGTTAGATAAAACAAAACTTTAGTATAATTCTAAAGCAAACTCCAAGATTAGATTTTTACAAGAAAAAAATGAGAAATATTATCTTACTGACAACTGTGCAAAATAATAATGATATAATTAAAAAAATATTATACGATACTACAAAATTACAAAACTAATCTTCATCCATCAAGATCAAGAAAACAAAAAATCAATCAATCATAATGTCAATCTACTAAAGTTTTTGTCCAAACTGATTTCTAGGTATCAAACAATAATTAAGCATTACATGTAATATCTAAAACTAAGCAAAATATAGAATTTGACATTAAATATGTATTACATATAACAATCAAGTTATTCATTCGGCCACACGGTAACATTCTCGCAATTACGAACAATAAAAATATAATTAATTAATAGTTCTAAATTAATTCTGGATTATTTTTACATAATTATCCTTTCTCATTTTTTCTAAAGAGAATATACTTTGTTACTTTCAAATTTGAATTTGTAAATATTCCCTCTCCACAATAATTTTAGATTTGTTTTCCAACAAAGTGAATATCAAATTCTTTAAATAATACACAAATCCTCAACTAATAATTTTTTTTATTATTTCATCTACAAATAAATATTAATTGATCATGGTCGTATTAAAGTTTTTCTTTAAAAAAAAATCATTCATATGATTATAATGCATCCAATGATGAATATAAGATATCTATGTTTTAAAAGAATATAATTATCTCTTCTTAAGACGAACAACATTGAATAAAATATTAATTGTAAAATATTTATCAAAACAAAAGTATTGGCTTGGTTTTGAATGATTTAGAGGCAAAGAGGGAATAATTGTTTTACTGATTATTTTATTTTTTTTGTTTAATGGCTAAGATATTTTTGATCTAGATCTTGAAATTTCCATAAATAAAATATTAGAAGAGTAAGGAAAATGAGGAAGGAAATCTCACAACATACACTACAAAAAAAACGCTTTTAACGACGGAATTTAGTCGACGCGAAAACCCTCGTCGCTAAGATAAATAACGATGGAATTTCAGTTCCGTCGCAAGCGTAACGACGGAATATTAGTCGTTGGCCGCACGTCACAGATTTTGTCGTCGACGGATGGCGACGGAGTTAGCGATGGAATTGCCGGCGCTAAGGGCGACGGAATAAGTTCTGTCGCTAGACTTGGTTTTTCGTTTGACCGGTCGGCGACGGATTTTCCATCGTTATTGGCGATGGAATAATTTCCGTCGTTAGTGTTGGTTTTTTCGCGACGGAAATTCCGTCGCGATTCCATCGTTAACTTTGTTGCTGTGGGCAGTGTACATTTCTGTTTTTTCTCTTCCCTTGCACCCCAAACAAACATGAATTTCAAATCTACCAAATCACATAAAATACGAATCTAAAACACAAATCAAACACTAATTAATTGTTAAATTTCATAAAAAAAAAATTCAACGTTAACAACAAGTTGTGTCTAAATAAAAAAAACATACAATATCAACAACCATAGAGTTTTGAAGAAAACAACTAAATCTATCAAATATTTCCTGGAGGCGTCTGATGTGTTCTCGAGTACGGGTTAAAAGCATCGAGTCGATCCTGTGTGGCTTTAAGTATGGCCGTCATTTGGTTCATCATTTGATTTTGCATGTCCCTATCCGCCGCCATTTGTGCCATCATTTGATTTCCACTACACTTTACAATCATGGTTTCATTGATTGTCCTATTTCCTCATCCCTGTAATGTAGAAGCAAGAGACTTCTTTGAATGTTTCTATAGAAAAAGTGTATTGCCATGCAGAATTTGAAGGAGCATAACGACTCCGCCAAAAGTAGAGAAATTCAATAGGAAGCTAACATTAGAAAAAGAGCACAAGGATGCATTGGAGAGAGCCGACTCCGGCCCAATGCTCCTAACTAATCAAGCAAGTTCTGCAAATTTGTATTATCTGCTCTATTTTTTCTCTCAACAAGCTTGTACCAATACTAATATACGGTCCTTTTGTTGTTCACTTGTATATTAGTGTGCAGATTATTGTGAAACAGTCCTATGCATTTACATTTCTTTCACTAGTTTTAGTTTCACTACTTGCATCTAATGATCTAATAAATCTAATTTCACCAAGTATTAATTAAAAACCCCGAAAAAATATATCTTGAAACCAGATCATGACAACAACCAGAAGAATGTGTTGCTAAGCTAGTACTAGGCATATATCTTGAAACTGAATTATATATATTTTCATGCATTAATAAATAAATTCTGAAAAAGTGTTCTCTGTTTTTGTGTTTAATTACCATTATAACCTGAAACAATTTCTAACTAATAATTAATCTATAGTGATATTTCTGTGGAGTATTATTTTCTTCATTCTCTAATTTATTCAAGATTCCATTCTTTCACAGAGGAAATAATTTTAGGAAGCTGACCTTAAAATCGAGAGATGTAGAACAATTGAGATGCAAGAGTAGCAGAGAGAGCTACTGGCGGCACAACGCTCCGACGAGCTCCAACCTCAATGTTGAGACTGTAAGGGGGAGAGAGAGACTGTAAGAGAGCGAGACAGAGACAGAGAGAGACTTACCGATAAGAAAAGGACGGTGAAAGGGGGCGACCGGCAACCGAGGAGCGGCGGCGGTGAACACGGATTGAAGTAGAGCAAGAATATTAGGGAGAGACAGTGAGAGAGAGAAATGATGGAAGAGAGAGACTGACCTGCCTAAATTAGCACCGGCGATGGCAGCGGGCGACGAGATTACAAACAACGGCAGCGGGCGACGGGGTGGCGTGAAACGGCGACTGTGAAAACAGATGGAGAAGGTGAGATTTTGAGAGTGAGAGAGAGAGTTGAATGGAAATGGAGAGGGTGCGACTGTGACTCACAGACGCCGGGACGGAGCTACGACGGTGGACCACCTCTGACAGGCGCGACGATGGTGGGATGAAAGTAGAATGGTGCGACGACGATGGTGTGTGAATTGGGAATTTTCTGAATTAGGGTAAAGATATGCCCGTTTATAGTTGAAACTTAACGACGGAAATTAACCGTCACAATTCCGTCGTTATTAAATAAACAAAATTAAAAAATAATACTCCCTCCTATTCAAAATATAAGTCTTTTTAGGCTTTTATAACTTTTGCAAAATATATGTCATTCTAACATTTTTTCACCTTCAAAATCCATAATTACCCCTAATTAACTCACCTCCAAACTCACATTTTCACTATTCACTAATTTCAATTCATAATTTATCAAGGTTAAATTTGATAAAAATAAATTTCCTTAATTTGTGTGCACAACTCTAAAAAGACTTACATTTTGAATAGGAGAGAGTATAATTAATTTAACAACGGAATCATTCCGTCGTTAACAAATAAATTAAATTTAAAATTATTCTTAATATACTAACGACGAATCATTTCCGTCGTTAAAAATAAATTATATTTACTAGTTCGAATTTTTAAAATTAACGACGAAACACATCCGTCACTATTCCGTCGTTAAGAAATAAACGCAATTAACGAATTATATTAAAATATTAACGACGGAAATATTCCGTCGTTAATGAATAAATAAATTTAAAAAATGATATTATTAAAATAACGACGGACACATTCCGTCGTTACGAAATAAATTAAAATTTAAAAATATTCGTAATATTGTAACGACGGAAAAGTTCCGTCGTTAAAAAATAAATTATATTAAATAATTTGAATATTAACATGTAACGACGGAATGATTCCATCGTTATACCTGACGACGGAATTTCCGTCGCAACATCCGTCGTTAGTTTAAGCGCGAACACTTCGCGCCACTCGTCCGTCGGTGATCCATCACCAGTTCCGTCGTTACGCCTTTTTGATATTTTCCGTCAATAATCCGTCGTAAATCCGTCGTTAAATAGTGACGGAATACATTCCGTCGTTAGTGTCCGTCGTTATTTTCACATTTTTTTGTAGTGATAATCTCACTAAATTTTGGAGCCAAAATAACATTGGGGGTACTATAGTCACAATAATTTTAAGTCTTTTTAGTAGACCGATTTTTAATTGAACCGGTCCCTTAATATAAACACTTCAAGTATTAATTTTTAAGATATATTTAATATGTAATATGATATACTATAGGTCATACAAAGATCAACGACCCACATTTATTCATATTTCTTACTTTAAATTTCCTTTTGTTGGTCCTAAGACGGATACCTTGGTGTAGAAGGGGGGTGAATACACCAAGATTTAAAAACTTTTCCAATTAAAAACTCTTTTGAGTGAGCTGGTTGTGTCTGATCCAGCTGGAAGGCAGCTTGATCGACACAGCTGGCTGTGTGTGTGCGGAAGTTGGTGGATTTGGAAAGTCAGTCTGTTACTTCAAATATATTGCAAAGCTTTGTTTCTCTTTTCAGTTAGTCAGTTTATGCAGCTTGAAATGTATGCGTGAGGAGTTAGCAGAATGCATAAAACAAAGCAGTAAAGAACAAAGCAATTTTAACGTGGTTCGGAGTAACACCTCCTACGTCCACGACCAGATTCACTGGTAATTCACTACCGCTTGGTTTCCAAGTACCAAGCAACTTCACAACTCTAACCTGAGTTGTGTTCCAACAGTTTACGGGCACTGTCAAGCCTACACCTTTCAGTTTGCGGGTACTGAAAAAACCTGACATACAGTTTTCGGGTACTGTAAAACCTGACCACTCGAATTACACGCTTCGAGCAGGCGTACCTTGACCTAACCTTTCTGGGTTTGGGTTTGGGTATGGATTTTCCAACTATGAACGAGTTCATACAATGAAGAACAAGGAGTATGATGAACTCGTTCAAACTAGACTTAAGATATTTCTATTCTAATCTATTCTGCCTATGACTGAATATGTGAACAACTAAGAACACAGCTGACTGGCTGGGTGTTCTTGAAAGATTTGGATTTGAAGATCGTTGTTCATTTTTCTGTTTGCTCTTTTATTTCTTCAGTCGTCTCGCCAGCCTTTTTCTTCAATGGTGAGGAGATATATATAGGTGGAGATTCAAACTAGCCGTTGGAAGAGAGCCATTTGAATCTTACCTACTCTCATTGACTTCTGGCCTTTAACCTACGAAGTAGGTCTGCATCTGCAGAAGCTATTTCTTCTCTGATTTGACCGCGTCAGACAAGATCTTCTGACATCGGGATCTTGTCTTGGAGAAGGTCTTCGTCTTTGAGCTGCTAAGCGTCTCTGCTGTGTCTTCAGCGTCTTGGACTCTGCTGCGTCTTGACTCTGAGCTGTATCTTAGACCTGTGCTGTATCATTAACCTGAGCTGTGTCTTCAACCTGAGCTGTGTCATTAACCTGAGCTGTGTCTTAGACCTGAGTTGTGTCATCGACACTAAGCTGGGTCTTTTACACTGAGCTGGGTTTCCGTCACTGAGCTGGGTCTTGATACTGCTGGGTCTTTGACTCTGCTTGGTCTGCTCTGCTGAGTCTGCTTTGCTGAATACCTCAGTTGTGTCAACTTAGCTATGTCTTCTGCTGTCTTCAGCAACTCTACCTGTAAACTTAGAAACTCTATAAGCTCAAACAGGTGAGCTGAAAAACGCTTAGGCTTGTGCAATCATCTACTCGGTTGGGGTTAGCTGGGTTTTGGTATCACTTCAAAACATGTTTATTATTTTCCCAACAATTTCTCCCTTTTTGATGATGTCAAAACCTTTACAAACTTTTACAGAAAAACACAAAACAAAAATCCTAACTAAACTCTTCATGGCTGCTCCGCATACCTTGACGAGAAATTGCGCTCTTTCTCCCTGGCTGCTTTTCCAGCTTGCCATTAGCCTCTCTTCGATCTTTCCCTTTTTCATTCCAATTAGATGAACTAACCTTTCCCCTTTTTCCTTTCCCTTTTTCTGTCATATTCTTTCATACTATTTCCCCCTTTTTGGTTCATCAAAAAGATATTAGGAGGGAGGGGAGTCGAGGTTTGGCGGCGGCGTTCTGGCAATAATTTCTTCCCGTTTGAGGTAACTCCAGTCAGCTTGGAGTTAAAATCAATCGATGCATTTTGGCTCTTCCTTTTTCGGCTGATACCAATTGATGGTCATTCTCAACTGTATGACTCAGTTTGGAATGAGTCATCTTGTCTTTCTTTCTCTGCTGAAAGACACCGTTTGCGAGGTTACCCCTCAATTGGATAAACCAATTGGGTTTTATCAACTGGGTTTGATTCCCTCTGACTTGATAAATTTATTTTGAAATCCTTGGGGTTCCTGCTGAGTTAGTCCAGCTGTGTCCGATTCCTTCTCGATGACACACGGTGATCCAGCTGAGTATTTCCTGCTGGATGCTCTTCTTGAAGATTCTGCTGGACTAGGATGAGATCAATTGTTGATACCAATTGTAGGAAAAATTAATAGAGTTTTGATTTGATACCAAAACCCAGCTGACCCCGACCGAGTAGATGATTGCACAAACCTAAGCGTTTTACAGCTCACCTGTTTGAGCTTATAGAGTTTCTTAGTTTACAGGTAGAGTCGTAGAAGCCAGCAGAAGACACAGCTAAGCTGGACCCAACCTAGGTATTCAACATAACAGACTCAGCAAAGTAAGGACCAAGCAAAGTCAAAGACCCAGCAGTATCAAGACCCAGCTCAGTGACGGAAACCCAGCTTAGTGTCAAAAACCCAGCTCAGTGTAAAAGACCCAGCTTAGTGTCAATGACATAGCTCAGGTCTAAGATAGCTCAGGTTAATGACACAACTCAGGTTGAAGACACAGCTCAGGTTAATGATACAGCTCAGGTCTCAGACACAGCTCAGAGTCAAGACTCAGCAGAGTCCAAGACGCTGAAGACACAGCAGAAACGCTTAGCAGCCCGAAGACAAAGACCTTCTCCAAGACAAGATCCCAATGTCAGAAGATCTTATCTGAAGCAGTCAAATCAGAGAAGGAATAGCTTCTGCAGATGCAGACCTACTTCGTAGGTTAAAGGCCAGAAGTCAATAAGAGTAGGTAAGATTCAAACGGCTCTCTTCCAACGGCTAGTTTGAATCTCCACCTATATATATATCTCCTCACCATTAAAGAAAGGGGGGACTGACGAGATGACTAAAGAAATAAATAGAGCAAACAGAAAAATGAACAACGATTTTCAAAGCCAAATCTTTCAAGAACACTCAGCCAGTCAGCTGTGTTCTTAGTTGTTCACATATTCAGTCATAGGCAAAATAGATCAGAATAGAACTATCTTAAGCCTAGTTTGAACGAGTTCATCATACTCCTTGTTCTTCATTGTAAGAACTTGTTCATAGTTGGAACACCCATACCCAAATCCAAACCCAGAAAGGTTAGGTAAAGGTACGCTTTCTCGAAGCGTATAATTCGAGTGGTTAGGTTCTTTAGTACCCGAAAACTGAAAGTGTAGGCTTGACAGTGCCCGCAAACTATTGGAACACAGCTCGGGTTAGAGTTGTGAAGTTGCTTGGTACTTGAAAACCAAGTGGTAGTGAATTACCAGTGAACCTGGTCGTGGACGTAGGAGGTGTTACTCCAAACCACGTTAAAATTGCTTTGTTCTTTATCTCTTTGTTTTATGCATTTAGCTAACCTCTCAAGCATACATTTCAAGCTGCATAAACTGACTAACTGAAAAGTGAAACAGAGCTTTGCAATATGATTTGAAGCAACAGACGGACTTTCCAAACCCACCAACTTCCGCACACACACACTCACTCAGCCAGCTGTGTCAATCAAGCTGTCATCCAGCTGGATCGGACACAACAGGCTCTCTAAAATGAGTTTTAACTTGGAAAAGTTTTAAACCTTGGTGTATTCACCCCTCCCTCTACACCAAGGTATCCGTTTTGGGACCAACAATTGGTATCAGAGCAGTGGTTCAAAAGATCACTGTATCTGTGTCAAGTCAGCATTTCCTTGCTGATAGTGGTCACCTGAACAGATCCTTCAAAGTTTCAAAATCTTTTTAAAATCATTATATTGCATACTGTTATGGAATCTTCTTTGTGCAGGAATTTTCCTACATTCTCTGTCGATGACTATCAGATCTGGAACATCCAACTCAAAAGCTTTCTGAGCGAGCGTCACGACATGATGTGGGATGTTATCACTAACGGACCCATCATCATAAACTCAAAAAGTTAAGCAGAAGACTGAATGATCAGGAGCTTGAAGATGGCCAAAGCTGAATCAGATCAAATAATGACTCCAGCCAATGCAAACCCAGCTGGATTCAAGCCAAAGATGTACCAAAGAGGCCGTACATTATCAAGCCATCACTCCAAGCTCAGTCTCTTCAAAGAAGAAAACTGCTCAGCAACTCCCAGCTGATCACAGAGCTAAAAGGCAGCAGATAAATCCAGCTGACTGGAATCAAAATCAAAGATAGAATGTCATCCAGCTCAGACATCAAGGTCAACTAAAAAGACAGCTGAGAAGGATCTCAGCTGGTTATAAAGCTGAAAATCAACCGAGCTTCACATCAAGATTCCAGCAGACGAGATATCAAGCTAGAGATCAAGCTGACAGACTCCAGCTATGAATTGAACATCATCAAAGAAAATGGAGTCAACAAGGTCCAAAGAAGAAGTGGACACATTCAAGGACCAACCAGAAGTATCACTCACAAAAGATAAGGACAAATCCGGGTTATCAATGGAACCCTCATCAACAAAGCCGGACCCAATCACAACTGGGTGCCGAAGGAGTGATAATAGGTCAAGGGACAGACGCAATTGAGGATGTCATCAAGCTTGCTGTGAAAGAAAGACAGCTGATGATTAAAGCTCATGACTCACCTCAAAGCTCTTCAAAGAATATATCAAACGTACTGGTCCCAGCCAATTGTTGTGATAACGATTTTTCCTGGTGAGTTCGATGCGAAGGAATGCAATACAAAGAACAGAAAATCGAAGATTATACCCTGCAAAGCAGCGGTGAACTCAGCTGACATCATCAAAGAAATGAGCAAGTGATGAGACTCCGATCAACTCAAGTAGGAAGCAGTTGTGAAAAGACAACCACCTATTATCAAGTTCAGGTGGAACTCCACCAAGCTGGAAATCGACACAGCTGTGATATCAGCTGAGGACAAATTCAATCCAGCAGAATATTCAAGTGGAGAATCAAGAGAGAAAACCAGCTGAACTATCAAAAGTCATCATCTAGATATCAAACAAAGATAGATCAAACGTGGATTGCAAATTCAAGAAGATGAATCTAGCTGAGGGGGAACTCAGTGCAACAGATTCACCATCAATTTGGTATCAGCTCAAAACCGGATGACGAAAGTTCATCCAGCTGAAGGGGAACAAACTCAGCTGGATCCCAAGGCAGAAGGATTACCAAGCTGAAGAAGAATCAAGCTCATCTAGACAGACAGAACTCTAAAGGGAACCCAGCTGAAGAAGAATCAAGCTAATCTCCAGATACTCAGCTGAGAAGATATTTCAATCAAGCAAAAGAGAAGACCACCATGATATCAGCTGGATACTCTGTCCAAGCTGACCGGTCTGCTTCTCATGAATTTATTTCTCTAAGGAATATACTATTTAAGTCTAGTTATTTTGAATTCCTAATTTAAGCGGACATATTTTCCTTAGCTAAATTGCTTGATAAGTTTCCTTTCCCATCGCATTAATTAAAGTCAGAGTTCTGTAGCACGGCAGTTTCGAGGCAGAACGTCAAACGTTTGAACTGCCTCACGCGCAGTTGTAATACACTCGCCGTAAACACGTCAGCAGAACATGATGAGTGAAACTCTCCCAGCCGTTGATCAAAATATCAATTGTCTCAATCTCAATCGTTGATCCATTATGGGAGTTGATATACATGGAAAAGATACGCAGAATTCTTCCATCTTTATCTCTGCGAATTTCAAATCTTCAAATCATCTATCTATTTTCTGCAAGTTCTTCGCTCGATCAAAATCAACATACTGCAGAAATGGCACCCAAGAAATCAACCGCAGGGATGAACCAGATCGAAGTTCTTATGACAAAGTTGTCATTTGAAAGTTGCCTTTCCACCGCCAACCTTCAAGTCTCAGAACTCAAAGAGATGGTGGATCTCGTCGTAGACTCCGGTCTCTTGCTGTGGGCAACCTCCATGCCCAAGCTTATGCTGAAGAGAGATGCTGCTCTCTTCTATCTCAACATCATTGACGAAGAAGTCTTCTACTCATCTTCATTCGATGTGATTGTCAAGGGCGATGATGGAAAATTTGACGCAGCAACCGTCAACATCAAACTCAACAAAATGTTGCGAAAGGTGTTCAATCTACCCAGCGAAGGAGGATTCATCCCAGACGATTACAGTCGTGAGGAAATGGATGAATTCCTCAGTCAAGAGATGCTTATCTCTCCAGAGCCGTACAGAACGAGCATGTCAAAGCTCATACTCAAGCCAAAGTACAGGTTGCTGCTGGATATCACGCAGAAGTGCATTCTGGGGATAGCTGGATCTCAAGGAGAGATCAGTATTCCAAAGCTCAAGCCGATGATTGCCATGATCAAAGGCGCAAACGTCAACTGGTTTGATTTCTTACTCAACCGACTGGTCAAGGAGTCAGAGAAGATCAAGTTCGACTCCACCAGGACGACGTATTCAATCTCAGAGCCCCTATATTTATGCTCTAAGATTTCGTTCTTAATATAACAAGCTGTGAAATGATACACAGCAAAGTGGGCTGATTCAGAACCATTTCTAGAAACAAAAATTCTCTTCCAGAGAATTAGTCAAATCAATGATCTACTAAGGAAACAGCCTGCTGTGAGCAAAGGCAAGAAGCAGCTGGAAGAAACAGAGGCAGATGTTCCAGCTAAGAAGAAACAGAGAAAAATAAAGACAGTTGACCCCAAACCAGCTGGAGGTCCAGCTGAAAAGAAAAAGAAAACAGCTGTCATTCCACCAACTGAGGTGAGTTCTTCCTCAGAAGGAAATCCAAGTCAAGCAATGGTGATTCTCTCCCCACAGCCAGTATCAGCCTTCAATCAGTTCGGATCAAATATCCTGGCTGATATGGGATTGAATGATGAATCATCTAGTTCAGAGGATGAGCTGGATAATCCAATGAATCAGACAACTCTTCCCAGCTCACCCCAGCCCTCACCACCTCACAGCTCTCCGCCCAAACAGCCTTCTCCTCCACCCACTTCTCCAACCAAAGAGCCATCTCCTGTAAACGTACAGGAAGATATTCAACTGGCTGAAGCTCCTTCACAGCCAGCTGACAACCAAGCTGAACCCTCTTCCACCAATCAAAGCTCACCCCCAAAACAGTCATCACCCAAAGCTCAAATCTCCACAGAATCAGAGGAGAGTGACTCTACTGCTTCTCCATCACTCAACTCATCTAGCTCAGCCTTCATGGAAGTTATGTACGAGGAACTACACATTGCAGGGATCAAGAGTGTTCTAACTCAGTATCCTATCTCGGCGCACCTGCCAATCGCCCTCGTCAAAATTGGAGATCTCAAATTTGAGATCTCCAATTTTGACGAGGGCGATTGGCAGGTGCGCCGAGATAGGATCGAGACACTCTTTCCTACTGCAATGTGTAGACGTACATAACTTCCATGAAGGCCAACATACTTATGGCTTTGGAAGTCTGGAGGATGCTTACTTGCATCAAGATGATCTCATCAGAGATATTATCGAAGTATCTCAGCAGTACCCCAAGCCGCACCCAGCAGACGTCTGGGAGTCAGCCAACAAGCTTCTAACAGCAGCGGGATAGGAAATACCTTCTGGAGATGTCATATCCAAAGAAGTCTCAGATGAGATTACCAAGGAAGCTGTACCAGATAATACAGCTGAGGTAATAATCATTGAAGAACCTACTGATGCAACAGCTGAACTAGAGACAGTAGCCCCACCAAGTCCAATTGCCGATGACACTCGCTCGCAGGTCAAGTTCGAGGCAAACAAACCCTGTCATGTTGATTCTGCAACTCAAACAGACTCAGCTGTCGAGCTCTCGACCGCCATGAAAGAAGTAATATCTAAAGAAGTTGAAGAAATTCTTTTTCAAGACAGACTGAAGTCTCAAGTGGATGTCATCATGCGATTCACAGCTCTAGACTGTCAAGTTAGAGAGCAACAACGGACAATTGATGAAGTCCATAAATTTGCTCAAGATTTACAAGAAAGTACAAGTCTATATCTCAAGCAATCTCTTGTCTCTCAAAGCACAGTCGCACCTTATAGAGAAGAGAGTTCCTGAGATTGTAACAAGACATCAAGCTCCACTGGTCGACGACATAGCAAATCTGTCAAGCCAGCTGGAAGCCCTCAAAAAGTCCACTCTCTCCAACAGCCCTGACATCCGCCAACTCTTCAACTTGTACAAAGATCTGGATGCTCAGTTCAAAGCTGGAAGCAGCAGCAATGCTCAGCTGAACTTCGCCACAGCTGACAACTAAGCCAAGATTGTTGAGGTTGAAGATGCTCTCGCCAAGCTCAACACAACAGTCGCTCACCTCTCTACCTTCCTTGTTGATAATGCCAAAAAGGGGGAAGAAAAGAATGAAGCTGGAAAAATAATGGAGAGGAAAGCTGCAGCTCAGGGGGAACCTGTCCAGCCAAATCAGTCGGAAATCGATGACTTTGCCAAAGAGCTGGATGGGGATGAGCCATCTGCATTAGTCAAAGAGACATGGAGAAAGAAGATGGTTGCTCTTGCCAAAGCTTGTGGACATAAGCTAGAAGAATACAAGGACTATCACTGGCTGTGTAACTTCCACAACGAGCAAAGAAGAGAAATGCAAGAGCTGGACAAAATCATCAAGAAGAAAGCCGAATCGCTCTAGTCTGCTGAGAAAAAGCAGATGAAGAAAAGGCTAAGCTACAGGCAAGCTAGGAAGAAACAAGCAGCTTCAAGCATTCCAAGATCCGACAAGAGGAACCCAGATGAAATCAATGAAAACTGGGAACAATGCAAAACAGAGTTCATCAAAGAATTCTACTACCTGAATCAATACAAAGGTATGGATCATGAAACTGCATTCAAAGAGTACTAGCACGAACTTCATGAAGAAGATCCAATGATGGCAAGATCATTAGCCCTAGCTGCCAAGAGAAACGACATCCAACTCAAAGCTCCAAATGTCAAGCAATTGAAGCCTCCCACTATAGCTGGAACGAATCTTCCTGACAAGGCCCAGATTTTCAAAGAAGTTCATCACTGGGCTGGCGAAAGAGGAATCTCCAAGTCTAAAAATCAAGATTAATGGAGAAACTTGGAAGAATTCATCTTCAACAGATATGGTCTCAAGACTGACCATCAAATGGACGAACAGAGGAAGCAAATTTGAAGACCCAGCCAACTGGGAATTTTGTCTCTTAAATTTTTGTAATAGTAATCTTGTAAAATTTCTTTTATTAATGAAAAGCTCGCGTTTGACCTCAAGCTCACCCTGATGACAATAACTCTTTGTCCAGGCACTGATCTCTGAATTTGTTTACCTGCTAAATGTTTAATCTTTTGAAACCCCTTTTCTTGTTAAGGGAGAAGTAAATTGTTTTTCTCAGTTAGGTTTTGGCATCATCAAAAATGGGGAAATTGATGGGAAAATTAATAGAGTTTTGATTTGATACCAAAACCCAGCTGACCCCAACCGAGTAGATGATTGTACAAACCTAAGCATTTTACAGCTCACCTGTTTGAGTTTATAGAGTTTCTTAGTTTACAGGTAGAGTCGCAGAAGCTAGCAGAAGACACAGCTAAGCTGGACCCAGCCTAGGTATTCAGCAAAACAGACTCAGCAAAGCAAGGACCAAGCAGAGTCAAAGACCCAGCAGTATCACGACCCAGCTCAGTGACGGAAACCCAGCTCAGTGACAAAAACCCAGCCAGTGTAAAAGACCCAGCTTAGTGTCAATGACACAGCTCAGGTCTAAGATAGCTCAGGTTAATGACACAGCTCAGGTTGAAGACACAGCTCAGGTTAATGATACAGCTCAGGTCTCAGACACAGCTCAGAGTCAAGACTCAGCAGAGTCCAAGACGCTGAAGACACAGCAGAAACGCTTAGCAGCCCGAAGACAAAGACCTTCTCCAAGACAAGATCCCTATGTTAGAAGATCTTATCTGAAGCAGTCAAATCAGAGAAGGAATAGCTTCTGCAGATACAGACCTACTTCGTAGGTTAAAGGCCAGAAGTCAATGAGAGTAGGTAAGATTCAAACGGCTCTCTTCCAACGGCTAGTTTGAATCTCCACCTATATATATATATATATATATATATATATATATCTCCTCACCATTAAAGAAAGGGGGGGACTGACGACACGACTGAAGAAATAAAAAGAGCAAACAGAAAAATGAACAACGATCTTCAAAGCCAAATCTTTCAAGAACACCCAGCCAGTCAGCTGTGTTTTTAGTTGTTCACATATTCAGTCTTAGGCAGAATAGATCAGAATATAACTATCTTAAGCCTAGTTTGAACGAGTTCATCATACTTCTTGTTCTTCATTGTAAAAACTTGTTCATAGTTGGAACACCCATACCCAAACCTAAACCCAAACCCAAACCCAGAAAGGCTAGGTAAAGGTACGCTTGCTCGAAGCGTGTAATTCGAGTGGTTAGGTTCTTCAGTACCCGGAAACTGAAGGTGTAGGCTTGACAGTGCCCGCAAACTGTTGGAATACAGCTCGGGTTAGAGTTGTGAAGTTGCTTGGTACTTGGAAACCAAGTGGTAGTGAATTACCAGTGAACCTGGTCATGGACGTAGGAGGTGTTACTCCAAACCACGTTAAAATTGCTCTGTTCTTTATCGCTTTGTTTTATGCATTTATCTAACCTCTCAAACATACATTTCAAGCTGCATAAACTAACTAACTGAAAAGTGAAACAGAGCTTTGCAATATGATTTGAAGCAACAGACGGACTTTCCAAACCCACCAACTTCCGCACACACACACTCACTCAGCCAGCTGTGTCAATCAAGCTGCCATCCAGCTGGATCGGACACAGCAGGCTCTCGTTTTAACTTGGAAAAGTTTTAAACCTTGGTGTATTCACCCCCCCTCTACACCAAGGTATCCGTCTTGGGACCAACACCAATTGATGGTGAATCTGCTGAACTGAGTTCCCCCTCAGCTTGATTCCTCTTCTGGATTCTGCGATCCATGTTTGATCTAGCTTTGTTTGATATCCAGATGATGACATTTGATAGTTCAGCTGGATTTCTCTCTTGATTCTCCACTTGAATATTCTGCTGGATTGAATTTGTCCTCAGCTGATATCACAGCTGTGTCGATTTCCAGCTTGGTGGAGTTCCCCCTGAATTTGATAGTAGGTGGTTGTCTTTTCTCAGCTGATTCCTACTTGAGCCAGTGATTTTCTCAACAATTACGTTCATCTGTCAACTTGATCTCTGATCTTGAGAAGACAGTCAGCTGTTCCATGATCAGCTGAGTTCACTGCTGCTTTGCGGGGTAGAATCTTCGATTTCCTGTTCTTTGCATTGGATTCCTGCGCATTGAACTCACCAGGAAAACCGTAATCACAACAATTGGCTGGGACCAGTACGCTTGACATATTCTTTGAAAAGTTTTGAGGTGAGTCATGAGCTTTGATCACCAACTGTCTTTCTTTCACATCACGCTTGATGACTCCTCAAAACGCGCATGTCCCTCTTTGACCTGTTATCACTCATTCGACACCCAGTTGTGATTGGGTCCGGCTTTGTTGTTGAGGGTTCCATTGATAACCCATATTTGTCCTTATCTTTTGTGAGTGATACTTCTGGTTGGTCCTTGAATGAGTCCACTTCTCTTTGGACTTTTGAAGGCTGCTTGAATTCCATCTTCTTTGATGCAGTCCATTTTCAAACTGGAGGCTGTCAGCTTGATATCCAGCTTGATATCCCGTCTGCTGGAATCTTGATGTGAAGTTCGGTTGATTTCCAGCTTTATAACCAGCTGAGATCCTTCTCAACTGTCTTTTTGGTTGGCCTTGACGTCTGAGCTGGATGACATTCTGTCTTTGATTTTGATTCCAGTTAGCTGGATTTATCTGCTGCTTTTGAGCTTTGTGATCAACTGGGAGTCGTTGAATTTCTTGGACTTGAGGTTGCCGAGCAACTTGTCTTCTTTGACAGGGCTGAGCTTTGAAAGCTGGCTTGATGATGTTCGATCTTTTTGGAACATCCTTGGCCTTGGTTCCAGCTGTGCTTGCATTGGCTGGAGCCATTCTTTGATCTGATTCAGCTTTGGCCATCTTCAGCTCCTTGATCAGCTGTGTTTTCTCATCTTCAAGCTCCTGATCATTCTTCTGCTTGTGCTCATTCCTTAGCTCCGAGTTCTCAGCTGGCTAGATTTCAAGGATTTCTAGCAATCTCTTGAAGTCGTTGAGCACTTCTTCGATGAGGTCTCTTTAGCATGCAGTGAGCTGTGCCATATCCAGCTGGGTGATCTGCTGCTTTTTCTTTCATCTCTTGAGACCATTTTACTCAGCTGTGTGTCCAGCTGTGTTTGCATTTCACAGCTAGTCCCAGACAGCTAGCTGGGTAAGCTCAGTTTCTTCAACAACTGGATTTGAGAATCCCATGAAGTAGGCATCTTCAATAAAATGCTTCATCTTCTGAGTCGGAAAAAAATACTTGATCATCTTCTATCTTGCTCGACTTGAGCTCTTTATCTTTTCTTTGAGAGGTCGACTCAGCTGGGGTTCTCTTTGGGTAGAATTGCTTGTCGTGATGAACCTTCACGATCATCTTGTACCTTTCCTTGCTGTGTTCCAGCCTATTAATATTCCGTACAAGCATGACAACTTCTTCGTGCAATTCTTCTTTGCTCATATTTCTGTGCTCCTTTTTGGTCCTTCCAAGCTGAGCTGATTGAGCTGATCTTCTTGATTCTGCACTGAGAGCTGTCTCCTTTGCTTTAGAAGTCAGCTCTGTTTGAGACATCTGGCTGGATGTTTCTCCGTTTGTGATTCCCAGATCAAATTCGTTGGCTTTCAAGATGGAGAACAATTTTTCCGTCTCCATGCTGCCAAGATCAATTCTGCTTTGGTGAACCACTTTGTGTGTACACCATTCTGAGGAGAGGGCTGCAAGAACTTTCAAGTTCTTATCTCGAACTGTATATTTTCCAGTTCGGATCGTCTCGATCTCGATGACGAGAGAATCTGAGCTCCATTTGCTAGATGGACTCGTAGGGGAGTTGCTTGAAGTTGTCAAATTTCTGGCATGCAACTAAAAACTTGTTTTCTTGAATTTCCTTTGAGCCTTCACACAGCTTGGCTAGAGTGTCCCACATCCCTTTAGCTGTCTCGCAGTTGATGATTTTGCTGAGATAAGCATCCGTCACCGTTGAGGAGATGACGTTGCGAGCATAGCTGTCCAATCCAGCTTGTCTTCTTTCTTCTGGAGAGTACTCCCTTTTGGACTTCACAACTTTGACGGAGTACTCGTTCAGCTCCAGGTGTGGTTTCTGCTTCTCTTTTTGACTTCATGATAACGATGGGTCCGTTAGTGATAACATCCCACATCATGTCGTGTTGTGCGCACATAAAGCTTTTGAGTCGGAACTTCCAGATCTGATAATCAACGACAGAGAATGTCGGAAGATTTCTGCACAAGGAAGATTCCATGATAGTATGCAATATAATGATTAAAACAATTTGAAACTTTGAAGGATCTGTTCAGGTGACCACTATCAGCAAAGAGGCTGATTTAACACAGATACAGTGATCTTTTGAACTACTGCTCTGATACCAATTGTTGGTCCCAAGACGGATACCTTGGTGTAGAGGGGGGGTGAATACACCAAGGTTTAAAAATTTTTCCAATTAAAAATTCTTTTGAGTGAGCTGGCTGTGTCTGATCCAGCTGGAAGGCAGCTTGATCGACACAGCTGGCTGTGTGTGTGCGGAAGTTGGTGGATTTGGAAAGTCCGTCTATTACTTCAAATATATTGCAAAGCTTTGTTTCTCTTTTCAGTTAGTCAGTTTATGCAGCTTGAAATGTATGCGTGAGAGGAGTTAGCAGAATGCATAAAACAAAGCAGTAAAGAACAAAGCAATTTTAACGTGGTTCAGAGTAACACCTCCTACGTCCACGACCAGATTCACTGGTAATTCACTACCACTTGGTTTCCAAGTACCAAGCAACTTCACAACTCCAACCTGAGTTGTGTTCCAACAGTTTACGGGCACTGTCAAGCCTACACCTTTCAGTTTGCGGGTACTGAAAAAGCCTGACTTACAGTTTCCGGGTACTGTAAAACCTAACCACTCGAATTACACACTTCGAGCAGGCGTACCTTGACATAACCTTTCTGGGTTTGGGTTTGGGTATGGGTTTTCCAACTATGAACGAGTTCTTACAATGAAGAACAAGGAGTATGATGAACTCGTTCAAACTAGGCTTAAGATATTTCTATTCTAATCTATTCTGCCTATGACTGAATATGTGAACAACTAAGAACACAGCTGACTGGCTGGGTGTTCTTGAAAGATTTGGCTTTGAAGATCGTTGTTCATTTTTCTGTTTGCTCTTTTATTTCTTCAGTCGTCTCGCCAGCCTTTTTCTTCAATGGTGAGGAGATATATATAGGTGGAGATTCAAACTAGCCGTTGGAAGAGAGCCGTTTGAATCTTACCTACTCTCATTGACTTCTGGCCTTTAACCTACGAAGTAGGTCTGCATCTGCAGAAGCTATTTCTTCTCTGATTTGACCGCGTCAGACATGATCTTCTGACATCGGGATCTTGTCTTGGAGAAGGTCTTCGTCTTTGAGCTGCTAAGCGTCTCTGCTGTGTCTTCAGCGTCTTGGACTCTGCTGCATCTTGACTCTGAGCTATGTCTTAGACCTGTGTTGTATCATTAACCTGAGCTGTGTCTTCAACCTGAGCTGTGTCATTAACCTGAGCTGTGTCATCGACACTAAGCTGGGTCTTTTACACTGAGCAGGGTCTTCGACACTGAGCTGGGTCTTGAAATTGGCAGTAAATTGTATATACATTGAAATTTTAAATCTGACGAATTATGGTTGTATAGATATCCTTGTTTTCGGTAATTACTGTTTTTTGTAGGAATCCAGCAAATATAGTATGGTTAAATAGTACAAATATATGCATAGTATGATTAAATAATATAGATTTACACTTTCACCCTTAAAATAAAAAAATAATAGGGATATTTTGTCGCAGCCCGAACCCCGATATCAGATATCAAGGCCGGTAGGTCCCACGACTTACACAATTTATGATTAACAAAAGGATTAAAATAGTGACCCTGCTATTATTGAACGACAAAGGACATCTCATACTCAACACTTTCATCAAACTCAGGACATTTAGGATATGCATGACTTGAGTTCAATAAGACGGTCAACTGAATTTGACAACAACATGCATATCAACAAATGAAACTCAAAACAATTCGGAATCAATAGACCTGATCAACCAAATATTTGTCAATGACAAAAAATATAACGGAATGACTTGGGATCAAGAAAACAAGATAAAAAAAATGTTTCAAGTTCGACAAATCTTCATGGAATAGAGTTTTAATTAAATACATATCAAGACTAGATTTCAAGCAAACTTTGACAAAAAGAGTTCGACTATCAAAACATAGTTCGACTCTAGGGTTTAAACAACTTCAACAAAGTTCAATTCTAGAATCCAGAATTCAAAACATCATTATAGTATCTGAAAACATTTTAACATAGCAGCGGAATACGAGAGATTATATGTATGACAACATATAACCTAGGCTCTTTACTTATCAAACATTTAACAACAACCGACGTCCATCCAGCCCTCGTCATCTACATCCCTGCTAACCTGCACGTTTTAGAAATAACATGCAGGGCTGAGTACTACGTACTCAGTGAACACATGCCGAAAATATTTGAAAACTTTGCTGAATACAGCTATATATGAAAACTTGCCAGAAAACATAATACGAGGATTTTCTGAAAACAGCTCGTAAAATGCTAAAAATACTTTCTTTTCAAAACTCATTTGTCTCGTACGATTATAACAGTATGAACCATATCTACAAATAAATAATGGTGATGAGAAAGAGGCCTCTTTCTCAATCACTTGTAACCGGCATATCAAGGAAAGGCTCACGATTATGAATAATCGGCCTATCAAAGAAATATGCACGATTACCAATGTGTACACAGATTTCACCTTGCGTGAAACCGAATTCGTCTTTCTGAAGTAGATGGTAACATACTTAAACATTTTAAAAATCATTTGGCAAGAATCAAAGCTTTGTAAAACATACGATATCATGATTTTCACATATTTTAGTTTAGAAAGCCCACCTGATAAACTTAAGCTTTAAACTTTAAATCTTTAACGATTGCAACCCTTCACTTCACGCCTCCACTTCTACTTCCGCTTGCTCCTTTAATCGAAAGCGAATAACGAATTTTAGAACGTAAATCTTTTATCGAATAACTACTTCGATAAACCTAACGTAATTCGATTCGAATTTCTACGCCGAAACTCGACGAATGCGAGAATTTCTATCTTAGTTTCTAAAACATTCTTAATCTATCTTAATTCCTCATTAAGCATCAACATCAATCAATCTCATATAACATTAATATTTATAAATTACTATTCATTATAATCGACTAAATCGATTTTAATCCGTCTAACGGATTCAGAAAATTCTCAATTTAATTCTATACATTTATTTAATTATAACAAACATAATTATACTTTAAATACACACATTATCTCAATTAATCATATAAACTCCCAATTCGGGAAAATCAACCAAAAATAGAAAATCTTTATTACTTTGAATTAAATTTCCAGAAATTCATATAACACTTAATTTTTATTAAGACGTTCATAAATGCAATTAATTTCTTAATTAAAATTTAATTAATATTTTATTTATTTATTTAATTTTCGGTATATTAAATTTAATATTTCTTTAATTATTTTCTCTTCTTTTTAATTTTCTACTATACTTTATTATCATCTTAAACTCACTTCTTCATTTAATTTCATTTAATTAAGTATTAATCTTCCAACCCTAATTTAAGAATCCTAATTCGATTTTCTAGGATTTCTAGGGTTAATCAAGCTTATTTTTCATTATCTCTTGATCTAATATATTTCATTAATCTCATATATCTTTAATTGAATCATCAAATTCATCATATAACATTACATTATTAAACCCTAATTTATATTCTTATTTAATCGGTTATTTTCTCAAAATGAAATTGGTTGGAAATTTTTAATTACTTCCAACATGAAACATTCTTAAAATACTTAACTAAACTCATTTATATCATTAAATCAATCATACAATTCATGCATCAAGTGTTCTTTATTTTCTCCCATTTTCGAAAATTCTCAATTATGATTTAGGGTTTCTCATGCTTAAATCTAATTACATATTTGATCTTATAATCATATTCTAAGCATAATTCATGAAGAAAAAATCATCATTCAATGCATGAATTAAAATATAGCATTTTCTTCTAAATTTCGATTTTCATGCACTTAGGGTTAGGGTTTTGATTTTTCTAATTTAATCACACAAATCATCATATAATTATGATATAAGAAACACACCAAGAGATTAAAATCATACCATCACTTTCTCTAATTTCTTCCAAAATTTCGAAAATAATAGAACTAGGGTTAGTGTTCTTCATGCTTGATTTAATCATACCAATGATCATATAGTCACTATATAAGTATAATATTAAGACATGAAGATTAACTAACCATTTCTAGGGTTTCTCCCAAAATTTTCGACATATATATATATATATATATATATATATATAATTCTTCCACCATAGACATGAATCAAGAGCTTGGAAGAGAGAAATTTAAGCTTACTTGACTACTTGAAAGGATTGCTAGAAGTTGTAATCTTTGAGCTTGAAGATCAAGATGGTGTTCTTAAGTGTGTGTGAGTGTGTGTATTGAGAGAGAAGAGATCGAGAGGTTGAGAGAGATGAGAGAGTGCTGTTATGTTTGTGTGTGTGCGTGTGAAATGAGAGATGAGAGATAAGAGAGATAGCTAAATATAACTTAATAACCTAGGTTTAGAAGTATAGGATAGGTTATTATAAAATTAAAACTTAATGGCTAAGTTTTGGTTAATCATTTAATTAATTATTAATTCAATTAATTAATAACTAATTAATCTTCTAATAACTCTCTAATTTCTCAACACAGTAATTAAGATTATGGTTCCACGAATCTTAGATAAAAATCTCACGGAAGGAATCGGAGATTCGAAGCATTTTCAAATCGACCGAAACTAAATTTTTAAGCGATAAATTACGTAAAATTTCACGTAATTAAATTAAATTCTTCTTTTTGTCAATTAATGACTAAACATTTATCATCTATTGATAAATGTAAAAACTTCTTTGTTTCGGATTAACCGAGACGATAAAAATTAATTAAAACTCATTTTTCCGGTAGAATATATCTGCCGGGTAAAATTTTCGGAAAGAAAATTTTTATTTTATTAAAATTCTTGTCTTTCTCATTAGATTAATTATTTTAATTACTTAAGAAACACGGAATACTACATTCTCTCCCCCTAAAAATAAATTTCGTCCCGAAATTTGCTTACCTCTTGGAAGAGTTCGGGATATTTTTCTCTCATCTTACTCTCTAATTCCCATGTCGCTTCTTCTAGTCCGTGATGCCTCCATTTGATTTTTACTGACGGGATCGACTTATTTCTAAGCTGCTGGACCTTCCGATCCAAAATCGCTTCAGGTTTCTCTTCATAACTAAGATCTGGTTCAAGGACTACTTTTTCTCGATGAATAACGTGCTTAGGATCTAACATATATCTCCGCAACTGAGATACATGGAACACGTTATGTGAATTTCCAAAACTTGGCGGTAAAGCTAACTTATACGCTACTTGACCTATTCTTTCCAGAATTTCATATGGTCCTATATAGCGAGGCTTAAGCTTTCCTTTAACACCAAACCGATGAATTCCTCTTGAAGGTGAAACTTTCAAGAAAACTTTATCACCCACATTGAATTCTAATGCTGATCTTCTGACGTCAGCATAAGACTTCTGACGGTCTTGTGCTTCTTTAATTCTTTGTTTGATTTGACGCACAATCTTTATCATCTCTTCCACTGAATCGGGCCCTAATATTTTTCTCTCGCCCACATCATCCCAATGGAGTGGAGATCTACACTTCTTTCCATAAAGGGCTTCATAAGGCGCCATACCAATCGTTATTTGATAACTGTTATTGTAGGCAAATTCAACAAGAGGTAAAATTTGCTCCCATTAACTTCCTTGATCTAAAACAACAGTTCTCAACATATCCTCCAAGATTTGAATGGTTCTTTCTGATTGACCATCCGTCTGAGGATGAAAAGCCGTACTGAAGTTCAATTTGGTACCTAATTCTTCTTGCATACTTCTCCAAAAATGAGAAGTAAATTTTGAGTCTCGATCCGAAGTGATCGATTTAGGTACTTCGTGCAATCGCACAATTTCTCGTACGTACAGCTGAGCTAACTTATCTGCGCCATAAGTTATGGGAATAGGTATAAAGTGTGCAGATTTTGTCAATCTATCCACTATTACCCATATCGCTGTATTCCCTCGTTTGGATCTAGGTAACCCAGTTACAAAATCCATGGTAATTTTATCCCATTTCCACTCTGGAATATCTAAAGGTTGTAGCTTCCCATATGATCTCTGATGCAATGCCTTTACCTGCTGACAGGCTAAACATCTTCCCACAAAAGAAGCTATGTCTCTTTTCATTCCTTCCCACCAAAATGTTTGTTTCAAATCTTGATACATTTTGGTGCCTCCAGGGTGAGCTGAATAAGGAGTTTCATGAGCTTCGCTCATGATTTCATTCCTTAATTCTTCATCATTTGGCACACAAATTCTTCCTCGATACAGGAGAACATTATCTCCTGCCTCCTTAAAATTTTCATCTTTCTCTTGACGAATTTTCACTCATAACTTTTCCAATTTCTCGTCTTTTCTTTGAGCATTGGAAATTCTCAATCTTAAGTCTGGAATTATTTCCATAGCTGCAACCATTTGCTCAACAGATTGCGGAGGTAGAATTACTTCTAACCTCAGTTCTCCGAAACTCTTAATGAGTTCTTTCTCTTGAGTTAGAAGAAATCCAAATTCCGATTTCCCTTTTCTGCTCAACGCGTCAGCGACTACATTTGCTTTCCCTGGATGATAGGAAATTTTACAATCGTAGTCTTTAACTAACTCGAGCCATCTTCTTTGTCTCATATTTAATTCTTTCTGCTCAAAGAAATATTTGAGACTCTTGTGATCTGTGAAGATTTCACATTTTGCTCCATAAAGATGGTGTCTCCAGATTTTTAAAGCATGTACTACTGCTGCTAGTTCCAAATCATGAGTTGGATAGTTTACCTCGTGAGGTTTAAGCTGTCTAGAAGCATATGCAATAACTCTTCCCTCTTGCATCAGGATACAACCTAGTCCATTCTTGGATGCATCTGTGTAAACAGCATAATCTTTATCCGAATCTGGAACTGATAGCACTGGGGCAGTAGTCAATCTCTTTTTAAGTTCTTGGAAACTTTCCTTACATTCTTCTGACCACTTGAACTTTGATTCTTTCTTTAGGAGATGGGTCATTGGCTTAGCTATCTTGGAGAATCCTTCAATAAATCTCCGATAATAGCCTGCTAGACCTAAGAAACTCCTAATTTCATGTGGTGTGGTTGGAACTTTCCATTCCTGAACTGCTTGTACTTTTGAAGGATCAACTTTGATTCCTTCAGAAGATACATGTCCAAGGAAATGTACTTCTTTCAACCAAAATTCACATTTACTAAATTTTGCATACAATCTTTCGGTTCTCAACCTTTCCAGAACAATTCGGAGATGTTCCTCGTGTTCTAATTCATTCTTTGAATACACGAGAATATCATCAATGAAAACTACGACAAACTTGTCCAAGAATTCATGGAATACTCGATTCATGAGATCCATAAATACTGCTGGAGCATTTGTCACACCAAATGGCATTACTACAAACTCGTAGTGGCCATATCTTGTTCTGAAAGCTGTTTTGAAAATATCTTCTTGCTTAACCTTCAATTGGTGGTAACCAGATTTTAGATCAATCTTCGAGAATACACTTGCTCCTCTGAGCTGATCAAATAGATCATCTATCCTCGGCAAAGGATATCTATTCTTCAAGGTCAATTTGTTTAATTCTCGGTAGTCAATGCACATTCTCAAACTACCATCCTTCTTTTTGACAAATAGAATTGGTGCTCCCCACGGAGAAACACTAGGTCTAATGAAACCTAGGTCAAGTAACTCTTGCAGTTGAATTTTCAATTCTTGCAACTCCTTTGGAGCCATTCTGTATGGTGCCTTGGAAACAGGAGCTGATCCTGGTTCAAGATCTATTGTGAACACTACTTGCCTATCTGGTGGCAATCCTGGCAAAACTTCTGGAAATACGTCTTGGAATTCTTTTACTACAGCTACATCTTCAATGCTGCTCTCCTTATCTTCATTTTTGTTGAGATAGATAAGATATGCTTTTACATCTTTCTTTTTCAACACTCTTCTTGCTTGAACTGCCGAAATAATCGGCGATTTCTTACAATTTCTTTCTATTCCGAAAAATAGAGTTGGTTCCTGACCAGGCATATGAAATGAAATCTGCCTTTGCTTGCATTGAATGCTTGCAAAATTCTCGGTCAACCAATCCATTCCCGAAATGATATCTACATCCCACATTTTAATTAAGTTCAGGGTTTTAGCTAACATCTTGAGAGATCCTAATTCAAACTCTATATTAGGACAGATGCGAGTAACTGAGGTAGATTTACCTAACGGTGTAGTTACTCTCAAGTCTTGACTAGCACGTTCTACTTTAAGACCAAGATTATCTACGCATGCATCTGATATAAATGAATGCGATGCAGCAGTATCAAATAGAATTATAACAGGTACGTCATTTAATTGACCCATACCTATCAAATTTCCTTGATCTTTGTCGAACGGCTTCTGATCAAGAGCAAAAACCCTTTGATATTGCTGCTGGGGTTCCATTCTCAATTGCTGGGGTTGCTTTTGCTTTTGCTGGAATCGCGGCCCTTGGCGATTTCGTTGCTGCTGCCGTTGCTGAGGAACAACTTCTATTGCCTTCAGTCTTTGAGGCGGGTTCTGAGTTGGTCTACTTCCTCCTGCTCCTTGCAGTTTAGTTGGGCACTGATACGAATAATGACCAACTTGACCACAAGTATAGCAGCTATTACTTCCAGCTTTGCATATCCCTTGATGCATCTTGCCACACTTGGAACATGGAGACATTCCTTGATAAGTTTGAGACGAACTGCCTTGATTAACGAAAGACTGTTTGAATCGTCCCTGATTAAATTGCTGCTGTTGCTGACGTTGTTGGCCTTGCTGTCCTTGCCAGGGCTTCTTACTAGGTTGACTTCCAAAATTCCATTTTCGCTTCTGACTTTGGTTGAACGACTGCGGATTTGTCACTGTCATTTGGAGCTTGAACTTGCGTAGCTGCTGAAGTCTGAGAAGACTTATCTGGCTGCATAGCCAATTCCATATCCAAAGCTCTGTTTAAAGTCTCGGCATATGACAACGCACTTTGACTCGCCAGAACTATTCTTATTTCCTGCCGAAGACCTGTTCGGAAAAGTTCAGCTATTTTCTCGTCTGTGTCCACCTTATCTTGAGCAAAACGTGCCAAATCACAAAATTCGCGATCATACTCGGCTACCGACTTCTTGCCTTGCTTGAGATTAGCAAATTCATTCTCTTTCTGCTTTCGATAACTTCGAGGAATGAATTTTTCGAACAAAGCATCCTTAAATTGTTCCCATGTCAGGTTCTCTAGTTGTTCAGGAGTATACGCCCTTTGACGAGCTTCCCACCAGTAATCCACAGATCCCTTGAGCTGATAAGACATGCATGTAAGACGTTCTTGATCCGTACAACGAAGAAAACGGAAAATTCTTTCTAGCGCGCGAATCCACTCTTCGGCTTCTGAAGGACTTCCTCTTCCATCGAGAGTTGGAGGATTTTGCCGCAAAAAAAATTCTTCTATTCTCCTTTCGGGTTGAGGAGGAGGTGGGGTAGGTTCTCTTTCGGGTTCATCTTCCACCCTTCCTCGACCTCGGCCTCTTGGTCTACCTCTTGGTGGCATTTTCTGATTAACCAAGATTTTTCATTCGAATTATTCTTTCTTTCTAACAAAGTCTTATTTTCTAATAAAAATTCTTCTTTCCTTAAAAGTAATTTAAAGGAATTAAATTTTTCTAGGTTTTAGAACTTAGAAAAATTTTCTTATTACCTCTTTAATGCATAACATATTCATCGTACTTTTAATGAATCATACAATTCATACTCATCACAACTCATGCGTATCAAGACTTTCATTCACATCTAACATGCTCATACTATTTAATGAATCAAAGATTCACTCACATCATCATACATTGTAAACCCATAATTTAACTTCTTATTAGCATCATGAACAATTTAAACAATTCACTATTGTCATAGATAATGAATCAACAATTCATTCATGTCATATAATTACTACAATCACAAAAATTTCAAGAACAAATATTTTTCATACTTATCTTTGCTAAATAAAGTTTAGCTAATATATTCCTAACATTTCAAGAAAGGAATAGCATCCTCTTGGAATATAAATTTCATCATAACTTTAATGAATCCAATGATTCTCGCTCATCATCATCAATGAACCAAACGATGCATTTTTATATAAAAAAAAAAATTTCCAGTAGTAATTATTATATATATATTTATTTGCTAAATTTAATTAGCTCTTCATTCTTTATAGATCAAGAGATGAATAATATCATCTTGATATATAAACTTCCTCATAATTTCTTTTAAGATGATTTACTTCATCGTAACATTTTTTTCTACTAAATAATTACGAATTAAGCTAACGATAACGAATAACTAATGAAACGAATAAAACGAACGTCGAACTTAAACTAATGATAGTCTAATAACTAACGAACTAACGAAGAATGGAATGAACTACAACGAAACGAACTACGGACAAAACGAACAAAGAACAAAACGAAACAAACGACGAACGGAACGGACGAAGAACCCCGGCTGCCCAACCAGCGCCCGCTGGAGCTCAGCCATGGCTGACCCTCTTGGGTCAGCGGTGCTGGAGCTCAGCCATGGCTGACCTTCTTGGGTCAGCGGTCGCTCAGCTCCCCGCTGCCTCTGCGTCGTCTTCTTCCGCGGCCGCTGACTCGCCACGATGGCTGACTTCATTCCCTGTAATTTTTCCCAGCGTTCTCTCCTTCTCAGCGGTCGCTTACTTCATTCCCTGTAATATTTTTGAGAGACCGCTGATGTTGAGAGATCTCTGACTTTCATCCCTGTAATATTTCTGTTCGCTTCTTTATAAACGCTCAACGAACTTTCCACTCTTCGTTTTTCTTAACTACGTTTTACCTCGTTAATTATATTTTTTTTACTTTATTTTAACGCTTCTCGATTATAATTAAAATTCATATTAATTTGTTTTCTTTCTTTCTTCTTGAGACGATTAAATCGAAATTCAACCGAAAAAATTATTGACAACTCGGAAAATTTTAAAACGACCCAACGTGGTCTTACTTCTTCTTTTTAACAGAAAATTTGTCTCTTCGAGGACTTTTACAAAAGATAGGGAATTATTTACATCAAAATCCCTATTTTAGCCGTGATTTCTAACTTCACGTCAAAATATTTTATCGGAGCGGAATTCTACATCGCTTCCGATTCGCTACAAACTGTCATACTATGCTTCTATATACGAGAACTATTTATAACATAAACGTTAAAAGTTATTCGTTTACTAGTCTTGTACATATATTTACATTATCTTTCTTATCATTAACTTATTTCCACAACCCTTCTTTTCCTCACTGCTCGTCCTCCGACGGATCCTCTTCCTCTTCCTCTTCTTCGTCGTCTCTCGGATCCTCCTCACTTGGATCTTCTTCTTCCGTTTCCGTACTCTCCTCTTCCCTCTCCACTCCGTCCAAAGTCACACGATGGGCATGAGTAATATTCTCTCCCGGCGAAGGCCTAAAACTAGGTTGAAAACTTAAATGGGTAAACGGTATTCGACGGAGGTGGAAGTATCCTTCGGTTGGTCCAACTTCTGGATCAACGTCATCCTCGTCACTATCATAGTGACGTGGTCCAGAGGTGCTAGCCACGTTAGGATCAAATAGATTAGGCTGGGTTCCAACTATGGCATCAAGCTCTGAAGAATTCAAAGCTTGCAATGTTTCAACGGAATGATCATTTGGAACTTCCTCAACAAAAGAAGCTGAGGCTACGCCGTTAGGCAGAACGGAAGGCTCAGGAACAAAGGTTTGAGTCTCGATTTGGGAGGGAGATGAAACATAGCCATTTGCCAATGGTTCAACAAGAAAAGAATTAACATCAAAATCGGTATTTCCTTGGATGGGAGAAGCAATAGGTTCGGGATTCTCTAAAGGATTCTGATTCAGGATAGGATAATCTTGGGGCATGAGATGTTGTAAACCAAATTCACCAATAGGAATCAATGGCTGGTATGGTCTAGGAGGTGGGTACGAGAAACAGATATATTGAGTACTGATTGCAGCTATGAACGCTCTGTAATCTCCGAACAACACACCATCCCAGTACTGGGGAGTGACATACCTTGCAGCAATAGATGCCGACCATTCCTGCCAATCCTCAGGAAGCAGAGGAACTAACCTAACTATACCGATAACTCCCGAGATATTTGATTCATGGATGTCCATCCAAACCCTATGGTACCGAGCTAAAAACTCTGCTAGGGTTTCTGTGTAGCTCATATGTATGTGGTGGAATTCAATCATCGCTGCTACGCTTCTAGAGTTGGACATCCTATAAAAGAAAATTTAAATAATTAACTAAACTCAAATTACGAATAGTTTTGAGAATCCACTGTCTCAACATACTCAATGTCGCTTCCAATAGGGTGTTCCGGGCTCATGTTACATTCCACAGATAAATACTCAACTTGCTTGCACAACTGATCCATCATCTCGCTTAAGATCGATCACCAACAACCAATCACATTAGAGGCTCAAACACAACAATTATATATATATATACTTCAACTTCCAACCTTTTTAACTAGAAACGTTTAAAATTCGTACCTGGATAGCTGGATGAGATGAGAGATGCTGGACTTCAGTTGTTGTTAAACTTAACTATTCTAGGAATTCAAACCAGACTTAGACTTTCAGAAAAAAAAACAACTTGGAGCAGAAGACATTGCTCTAAACTAGTCTAGGGTTTCAAAATAGACTAGATTTTAGAAAAATATTATTCAGAGCAGTCAGACCTGCTCTGATACCACTCTGTCACAGCCCGAACCCCGATATTAGATATCAAGGCCGGTAGGTCCCACGACTTACACAATTTATGATTAACAAAAGGATTAAAATAACGACCCTGCTATTATTGAACGACAAAGGACATCTCATACTCAACACTTTCATCAAACTCAGGACATTTAGGATATGCATGACTTGAGTTCAATAAGACGGTCAACTGAATTTGACAACAACATGCATATCAACAAATTAAACTCAAAACAATTCGGAATCAATAGATCTGATTAACCAAATATTTGTCAATGACCAAGAATATAACGGAATGACTTGGGATCAAGAAAACAAGATAAAGAAAATTGTTTCAAGTTCGACAAAGCTTCATGGAATAGAGTTTTAATTAAATACATATCAAGACTAGATTTCAAGCAAACATTGACAAAAAGAGTTCGACTATCAAAACATAGTTCGACTCTAGGGTTTAAACAACTTCAACAAAGTTCAATTCTAGAATCCAGAATTCAAAACATCATTATAGTATCTCAAAACATTTTAACATAGCAGCGGAATACGAGAGATTATATGTATGACGACATATAACCTAGGCTCTTTACTTATCAAACATTTAACAACAACCGACGTCCATCCAGCCCTCGTCATCTACATCCCTGCTAACCTGCACGTTTTAGAAATAACATGCAGGGCTGAGTACTACGTACTCAGTGAACACATGCCGAAAACATTTGAAAACTTTGCTGAATACAGCTATATATGAAAACTTGCTAGAAAACATAATACGAGGATTTTCTGAAAACAGCTCGTAAAATGCTAAAAATACTTTCTTTTCAAAACTCATTTGTCTGCAGACAGTTATAACAGTATGAACCATATCTACAAATAAATAATGGTGATGAGAAAGAGGCCTCTTTCTCAATCACTTGTAACCGGCATATCAAGGAAAGGCTCACGATTATGAATAATCGGCCTATCAAAGAAATGCGCACGATTACCAATGTGTACACATATTTCACCTTGCGTGAAACCGAATTCGTCTTTCTGAAGTAGATGGTAACATACTTAAACATTTTAAAAATCATTTGGCAAGTATCAAAGCTTTGTAAAACATACGATATCATGTTTTTCACATATTTTAGTTTAGAAAGCCCACCTGATAAACTTAAGCTTTAAACTTTAAATCTTTAACGATTGCAACCCTTCACTTCACACCTCCGCTTCTACTTACGCTTGCTCCTTTAATCGAAAGTGAATAACGAATTTTAGAACGTAAATCTTTTATCGAATAACTACTTCGATAAACCTAACGTAATTCGATTCGAATTTCTACGCCGAAACTCGACGAATGCGAGAATTTCTATCTTAGTTTCTAAAACATTCTTAATCTATCTTAATCTATCTTAATTCCTCATTAAGCATCAACATCAATCAATCTCATATAACATTAATATTTATAAATTACTATTCATTATAATCGACTAAATCGATTTTAATCCGTCTAACGGATTCAGAAAATTCTCAATTTAATTCTATACATTTATTTAATTATAACAAACATAATTATACTTTAAATACACACATTATCTCAATTAATCATATAAACTCCCAATTCGGGAAAATCAACCAAAAATAGAAAATCTTTATTACTTTGAATTAAATTTCCAGAAATTCATATAACACTTAATTTTTATTAAGAAGTTCATAAATGCAATTAATTTCTTAATTAAAATTTAATTAATATTTTATTTATTTATTTAATTTTCGGTATATTAAATTTAATATTTCTTTAATTATTTTCTCTTCTTTTTAATTTTCTACTATACTTTATTTTCATCTTAAACTCACTTCTTCATTTAATTTCATTTAATTAAGTATTAATCTTCCAACCCTAATTTAAGAATCCTAATTCGATTTTCTAGGGTTTCTAGGGTTAATCAAGCTTATTTTTCATTATCTCTTGATCTAATATATTTCATTAATCTCATATATCTTTAATTGAATCATCAAATTCATCATATAACATTACATTATTAAACCCTAATTTATATTCTTATTCAATCGGTTATTTTCTCAAAATGAAATTGGTTGGAAATTTTTAATTACTTCCAACATGAAACATTCTTAAAATACTTAACTAAACTCATTTATATCATTAAATCAATCATACAATTCATGCATCAAGTGTTCTTCATTTTCTCCCATTTTCGAAAATTCTCAATTATGATTTAGGGTTTCTTATGCTTAAATCTAATTACATATTTGATCTTATAATCATATTCTAAGCATAATTCATGAAGAACAAATCATCATTCAATGCATGAATTAAAATTTAGCATTTTCTTCTAAATTTCGATTTTCATGCACTTAGGGTTAGGGTTTTGATTTTTCTAATTTAATCACACAAATCATCATATAATTATGATATAAGAAACATACCAAGAGATTAAAATCATACCATCACTTTCTCTAATTTCTTCCAAAATTTCGAAAATAATAGAACTAGGGTTAGGGTTCTTCATGCTTGATTTAATCATCCCAATGATCATATAATCACTATATAAGCATAATATTAAGACATGAAGATTAACTAACCATTTCTAGGGTTTCTCCCAAAATTTTTGATATATATATATATATATATATATATATATATATAATTCTTCCACCATAGACATGAATCAAGAGCTTGGAAGAGAGAAATTGAAGCTTACTTGACTACTTGAAAGGATTGCTAGAAGTTGTAATCTTTGAGCTTGAAGATCAAGATGGTGTTCTTAAGTGTGTGTGAGTGTGTGTATTGAGAGAGAAGAGATCGAGAGGTTGAGAGAGATGAGAGAGTGCTGTTATGTTTGTGTGTGTGCGTGTGAAATGAGAGATGAGAGATAAGAGAGAGAGCTAAATATAACTGAATAACCTAGGTTTAGAAGTATAGGGTAGGTTATTATATAATTAAAACTTAATGGCTAAGTTTTGGTTAATCATTTAATTAATTATTAATTCAATTAATTAATAACTAATTAATCTTCTAATAACTCTCTAATTTCTCAACACAGTAATTAAGATTACGGTTCCGCGAATCTTAGATAAAAATCTCACAGAAGGAATCGGAGATTCGAAGCATTTTCAAATCGACCGAAACTAAATTTTTAAGCGATAAATTACGTAAAATTTCACGTAATTAAATTAAATTCTTCTTTTTATCAATTAATGACTAAACATTTATTGATAAATGTAAAAACTTCTTTGTTTCATATTAACCGAGACGATAAAAATTAATTAAAACTCATTTTTCCGGCAGAATATATCTGCCAGGTAAAATTTTCGGAAAGAAAATTTTTATTTTATTAAAATTCTTGTCTTTCTCATTAGATTAATTATTTTAATTACTTAAGAAAGACGGAATACTACATATTTTCGGCAAAACTAATTTTGTAAGAATCCACTATTTTATAATGCAACTGTGCAAGATTTAAGAATAAAAGAACTGACCAAAAAATACTTCACAATTAAATCAAATAATAAATCTAAATTATAAAAACAAAATTACAAAACCAAATCGATCATTTCATAAACAAAGGCTCTATATCGCCAAAGATATTAATCAAAACAGAAAAACTACCTTAATAACCCGATTTTGGTGACTGGTGACTTCTGTTCTCGTTCAAGTAAATACAACTGTCCAACTCAAGATTTGGAAAAGAATAATAATCAAGGACCAAGGTCATATATATAGTGGTTCTAGTAAAAAGAGCCCTTAAACTAAGAAATATGAATAAATCCCAACCCTTGATCCACAATAGATGAATGACTAGATTTGAAGCGGGTTGGATCCGGGTCAAACCTGGTCGGACCCGGGTCAACCCGTTGACTTTTCAAAAAAAAAATTTTATGTTTCGAAAAAAAAATTTCGAAATTTTTTTTTCCCGTTTTTTTTAATAAAGTGTGGTGCATCTCAATACACTATGTGGTGCATCTCATTTCATGTTGTGATGCATCTCATTACACAGTGTGTTGCATCTACACATTGTGATGCATCTCATTATACATGGTGGTGCATCTCATTACACATAGTGTTGCATCTCATAATACATGGAGATTTATCTCATACACTATGTGTGTGTGTATAACGAGGGAAAATCTTGGGGTGATTTGATATGATGTAATCAAACTACTTTTCAAATCATTGTATTCATACCATATCAATAAGCAAGTGTTTGAGATTTTTTTTTGTCTCAGCTCTCGGCTCCGATTTTAATTTATAGATAATGATTGTGGCAACATTATAGTGTTGCAACATTATATTGTGAAAAAGAATATTAAAAAATTAAAAATGGTGCATCCCAATACACTTAGTGGAGCATCTCATTGCACAGTTTGGTGCATCTCATTGCACAGTGTGGTGCATATCATCTGACTCTTAAAATAAATTCGAAAATAAAAAAAAAATCGAAAAAAAAAACCAAAAGTCAACGGGTGACCGGATCCGACCCGTTGACCCGGATCTGACCCGATTTGACCCGGATCCGACCCAGTTTGACCTGGGTCAGATCTGACCCTCCATCCCTTGTAGATGTATGGTGGAGATCTATTCCTATTTCTTATGTTAAGATCCATTCTTATATGATCCTTTTCCTATATATATATATATATATATATATATATATATATATATATATAGGGATGGGTTACTATAAAAATTATTCATCCCGTGAGAACGTGGGAACATGCTTAAATCTATATATATTCATGCTTAAATCAATATATAGTCATGCTTAATGAAATTCATGCTTTTTTGTGTAAACAATTATGCTTATATAAAATCATGCTTAAATCTATATATATTCATGCTTCGAATAATGACAATCATAAATCATACAAAGATCAACGGTTCAGATTGGTTCCTAGTTCCCACACTAGGAATAGTTTCTATATGAACCAATCCCTATATATATATATATATATCAAAAGAAAGCACCCTAGCACACAAACATTGGCATTATATTGTATAAATCTAAAATTGAATATGACAAAGAATGGTTTCATAGCAATTCTTACTGTTTTTCGTAAATTTCGCATGTATATATAGTATGATTAAATAATACATCAAAAGAAAGCATCCTAGAAGACAAATATTTGCAGTAAATTGTATATACATTGAAATTTTAAATCTGACGAATTATGGTTGTATAGATATCCTTGTTTTCGGTAATTACTGTTTTTCGTAGAAATCCCGTAAATATAGTATGGTTAAATAATACAAATATATGCATAGTATGATTAAATAATATAGATTTACACTTTTACCCTTAAAATAAAAAAATAATAGGGATATTTTAGGCAAAGTTTAATTTTGTAAGAATCCACTCTTTTATAATAGGTATAGATAGATATAATCATGTTTTTTAATAGGGAAAATGTGCAAATACACCCCTCATGTTGGCAGCGCTGAGCAAATATCCTAAACTTTGTTTAGGTGCAAATTCACCATTCCCTAAGGTTTTCGGATGCAATTACCCCCTAAGGTTTTCGGGTGCAATTGCACTAATTATGTAGTATATAACCGTTGGGAATTGTAAGAGTCCACAAGAATAAAAATGAATAAAAAATATATTTTTTGCCAACGAAAGTATAGTTTCCGTCACAGCGAGGGGGTATATTGCACCCGAAAACTTTAGGGAATGGTGAATTTGTACCTAAACAAAGTTCAGGGGGGTATTTGCCCAGCGCTACCAACATGAGGGGGTATTTGCACCTTTTCCCTTTTTAATATATACAATGATGCTTAATATTATATTCTCGATTCATGCTTTTTACATATTATTTTCATGCTTTGATTATTAACAACCGTAGATCATGTCATGATCAACGGTTGAGATTAGTTTGTAGTTTTTACATGGGACTAGTTTTTATATGAACCAAATCCTATATATATATATATATATATATATATATATATTGAGATCAATCTATAATTTATTTGAAGAATGTTATTTTTAACTGATTAAGTTAAGGATAACTGTTAATTTCGAATTAGGATTTTTTTTTTTTTTTTTGCATAAATAGATTGATTTAGAACATGGACTCCCAAAAATTTCTATCCCCACTCTGAACCGAACATTTGGGTTTGGGTTCGATCTGGTTTGGATCAAGAAATTGGTTTTTTGATTTTGGATCGATTTTGATCCGAACCGTAAGAGTTATTGCTCTCTCATCACCAAGAAACTAGAAAAGATTCATAGATTCATAAATGGCGTTCAGATACTTAAGTGTGTCTAGGACACCTGCTAGAGCACTTCATCTAAAGTGATAGGACAATTGAAAATTACTATTCCTACATGGGATTTGATGGGAATGTACATACTTAGATCGACCGCTTGTAATTATTTTAGCGATACGAAAGAAAAAAAAAAACCAAAATTATTTCAAATAATTTTAATTTTAGATTGAAATCGTCTAAAATATATTTGTGTACTGTAATGTGACCCATAAGTGATCGACATATCATATACTTCTAAGTGTCTAGGACATCTGCTAGAGCACTAGCTAGGACAATTGAAAATAACTATTCTTACATGAGATTCCATTTGATGTGAAGATCCGTGCTAGACCGACCACCGGTAGGTCGCAACCACAAAATAAATCTTAATAAATAGAAAAAAAAATCGAAAATTCTTGGGTCCATGTTTTCAAATGATTCTACACACTAAAGTAAATCTTAATACATTTTTTGCCGTACGACTCAACATTTGGCTCATACTAATATTTGGGCAAAATTTTAGATGATTCTAATATCGTCTTAAATATTTTTTCATGAACTTTTCGATTTATTGATTTTGTTATGTGGTGCGACTTATCAGTGGTCGGCCTAGCATGGAGCTTTCCGATCATCACCTAACAACATCTATTCAATAAATTCCAATGCACGCTTCATCATTTTTTTGATGATTGCAACATAAAAATAAATCAACAGCTTCACAAAATATAGCCAAGAAATCTCAGGGTGTCTCCAGTGGTGGAAACCAGTTTCAGCTTCCAAATCGCCACATCAGCGCCACATCAGCTTTTGGAACCCACCTACTTTTTTATCTAAACACCTTCCACAACAATGAAACCAGTTTCTACTATTTAAAGGGTCCCACTATAATACACATTATCTTTATATATCTATACATAAATTATTAGTTTTGAACTTTAAAATATTATCATTTGCTCGTTTCAAATCGGATTTTTACGATTTTTATGTCGAATAAAAGCTCTCGTCGTGATCTTTAATATAAGATATATGTTCGATATGTTTTAGGCGAGCTAATAGGTCCGTATTTATGAAAAACTACAAAAAAATTCGAAATGAAAAAAAGGACAAAAACAGAAAAAAAAAAAAAAAAAAAAAAAAAAAGTCAAAAGTGGCGGCCACCCCACGCGCGTGTGCCACGCGCCAATAGCGTGTGGTGCACGCGTGGGTACGGCCTGGCCTGCTTTCCCACCGCATTTTCTCTCCTTTGATTTGCTTTAGTTTTCAACCGGAAACCAGTTTCAAAACTCCACAATGGTGGATTTGGTGGGTTCCAAATTTTGGAACCCACCGTTGGAGGCACCCTCACACATACACGTGAGTTGGGACAGCACCTGCTTCAGAAGTGAAATCAATGCAAGAACCCTAGTAGTAGTAGCTATAGATAGAGACTGCAATCATGCACAGAAAATTTGATTCCACAATTTAATTATTGTCCTTCAGTTTTTCACCATTCCTTCTACGTATCGTTTTCGATATCACAAGAACCAGTGTGTATCTAATAGCAGCTGCAGCTGCTAGAGAGAGAGAGAGAGAGAGAGTGATATGCATTCATATCGTTTTCCTAAAATGCAACCAATTACCATGCATCCTGCACCTGCTCATAAATATGATAACAACGCAACATGAAATTACAAGAAAGACAATAATGATCTTAATTTTCAAATCTGTCTACAGGAAGTAGCCAGATTCTCTAACAATTAACATCATCTTTTACCCAGAAATTGATTATGAAGTGAAGAGATCAACTACTCAATATGGATATACTATACTGAACAAGGCATAAAAAACACGAACAATGATTTAAATAGCAATTAGTCCAAATCAAAATAATGAAACGTACTCTATATGAGGTCGAAAATATATTATTAGTCGGACATCAGTCCGGGTAATTTTAATGATTTTCTTAGGCTTTTCTCATATCGCCTAATGAAGTAGTTGAAAGAAAACATTGAAACTGACATATAAACTCATATGTTAAACAACCAAATATTCAAAGTAAAAAGAAAAAAATACTAAAGAAATTTTTACTGTTGCACAATTTACAATTTACTCCTTGGATGCATTAAGATGGAACTTTTTGTAGTTTAATTATAAGATTATATAGAAACTTTTTTTCCCGCAAACACCTACAAATTTGTGCATCTTTACCTATGTATACAATAGTGCCTTTATGATAATGCATTTTATATAGTATTAAAATATTATACAATGATCAATGGTCTAGATTGATTTCTAGTTTTTATGGAATAAAAAGTTTCTATTCGTGTGTTATATATTCTGCATGCTTCATTAGGGGAAATATTTTAATTTGTTAGGGGTTTTTATATTTTATTTTATTTTATTCTCTCTGTTTCAGGCTATGGATCATGTCCAAGGTAAAATATAGTATTTAATAATTACCCTTTCCTTCGTTTTATTTATGCAGCTTATTTTTTTTTCAAGCCTTGCAGTTGATTTTCCATAATTTGCTTATGTGCTCTTATTTTTCTTGCGTTTAAATGTTTACTGATACTAGCAGAGACGCACGTGCGTTGCACGTGGTACCAATATTTTTGTTTCATTTTCTTCGATACAATGAATTTATGAAAATGTAAATAGTATATTATTTAGAAATGAAAAGAAAATTAGAAAAAAAAATTTAACATGGTGAAAAATTCTATTTAAAAAGAAACGCAAATAAAAAAACTAAAATATCAAAATTTTGTTCATTATATAGTTTTTCTTGTTTGATCTTAATGGTTGGATGAGCTTTTTTCTTCCTTTGACTTGCTGAGATAATTTTGGCCAAGGGCTTTGATCATCATCACTTGGAATTTAAATAAAGTATTCAATCTTTTTTCTTGTGATTGTTCCTTTTCTCTTATCTTTTAATTCGGTGGCTGCAACTCTATAGTTGATTTTTTCTTCCGTCCCACTCTAGATCTCTTAGAATTTTCCATTGGATTTTTCTGCTCCTCTTCTTGAGTTGGATTTAGATCTTCAATTGATGCATCCACTTGAGTTGGATTTGTGTTTTCAGTCGATGCAACATCAATCTATCCTTTGTATTCCATTCACTACAATGTCCAGTTCTCCCCTGCGATTATAATTGACAGACTTGAGTGTTGTCATAAATTGCATTTCAGTTTGTGTTTGGATGCTCAGAGCTCTATAGTATTTAGATTCATTTTTGCCTTGAGAAAATTAATTTGTTAAAATTACATAATGCTATAAACTATTTAAAATAATTTTTTAATAATTAATTTACAATTTACCTCACTGATTGACGAAATATACTCATCTACAGTGCATCCTACATAGACCGCTGCAACTTCATCAAACATGATTATTTTTGCATTGCAGTCACCTTGTATATTACTTACGGTTATTCTGTATTTGAAAAATTGCATAAAATAATCAATATTTTTCTTGTTAGATAAATAAATTATTTATTTATATTTTAATTATTACTTTAAAAACTTCCTCATTGCACTTTCCGCATACTATAACTCCAGCACTCTCCGGGCACGATTTGTTGTACTTTTTGCAAGAATCATACCATATTGATGATATATTCTCAACTCTATCAATAATTCCCGTAAAACAATAGGGAACATCCTATCATATGGCAAAAAAAAGGATTAGACTATTTATTAATACATAATGCTGGTACTAAGAATCAGAATAATAAAAGTAAATGATACATACACACATATAATAATTATATGTAGGTAGTATATGTTTAGTTAAAGAATATTGACACTGGGCATTAGAATGAATAAAGAGGGAAAAAATAAAGAGAGTACCTCGGATAGTAGTTGTTTTTCCATAAGATCTTTAAGAGTCATTTCCTTTGCACGAGTCATTCTTTGTGCCATTGCTAACTGTCATCATTTAACTTTAACTCAGCATTTTGATCTTACTTAGGTATTTCTATTGACAATTCATCTTGTATCTCTCTAGAGTAGTCATTATTTGCACTACTAATATAAGAAGAAGGAATTTTCGGAAGATCGTATGAATTTATATTTCTACCCATACTTTCTAAGAAAACACCTAAGCTCTCCAAAGTCTTTGAAATACGTAGTTCAATTGAAGTACACGCTTCTCTTTTAAAATCTTCAGACAATGCATCAAAGTAGGTATCCCAGAGAACTTTCACATCTGTAGGTGCACAATGTACCAAGATTATTACAAACAATCTACATAATTCATTTGGCATTTGAAATGTTATTGCCTCATTTAGACAATCAAAAATGCTTTGATCCGCTTCCAACAATCCTCTATTTTGTGCTGCTTCTTTGAAAGTGTTGCACATTATTCCATTGACAGTCAGCAAATATTGGAAAGAAGTTGGTCCTTTAACATGATTCAAGAGTATTTTTTTTCATAATACCTTTCTCCTTCAATCGGACTTACTGTAATACCCCAATTTTTCTAATATCGCGCTTAATTAATTTTATTTAATTAATTAAAACTTTTGCATTCTTAAGTTGTTACAATCAAATATTTTCAAACTCCGAAGACGAGTATCAGATCGAATTATAATATTTAATCCATAATTTGATAAGACTAAATATTATGTATAATGGGCATCATCTGGGCAGACGTTTTCTTTTGTTTTTAGCCCAACGGAGTTAATTAAATTCAAAGCCCAACAGGCTTAATGATAATTAAAAGCCCAATTTTTATTTCTTTTAATTAGAGTTCAATTTAACAAATTAAAATATCAGGGATAAAAATTTATCTGAGATAAATTAATTATCTCAGATAAGATGAAATCATCTGTAATCTTTTAATTTCAATCCTGTAAGATTTAATTCATCATTTTAGCAACTTCATCACGTAACCCCATCCTTCTTATATCCAAACCAATTCTCATATTCAAACCACAATATTGCATAATCAAAATCATAACAAAAATACGAAGGAAAAGAAACAGAAGCTTTGCTGGGATTGGATTCAGTCACAAGATGATTACAAAAGCCTTTCACTGAAACTCATTCACAAACCAGACAAGGTAAATTCAAGCTATTTCACCATTATTATACCTCTGCTCTAGAAATTCCCAACAAAATAAACAACGATCAGAGAACAAGAATTATCCCAACTATGAATTTAGTGTTGTTCAATAAAATAACCACAGTCCAGTTTACACCAAATTTGAATTTAGAAAACAATCACTGATTACAGTTTTAATTCGAGAACTTAGAAAAAAAAACTCTCTTGTTCTTATTTATCTCGAGTAATCGAGTCATCGACTGACGTGAGCAACGGCGCCACAGTGGCGCGTGAAGGAGAAGGACGGCGGCAGTAGAGGTGGGGTCTCCGGGCTGCTGCCTACTTGGCCGAAAGAGAGACAGCGGGACTGGCGGTTGCCAGAGGTGGCTGCTGTCCACATGAGGCAGAACCCGATGGGGTTGCCGGAATCCGGCATCTCACCGGATTGTTATAAAAAAAAGAAATTAATTAAACAAAAGTTAATTAATTAAAACTAAAAAGAAAATAAAATAGAAGAAGGATGGTAGAGAGCTTACCATGGTTGGTGGTGGTGGCGACGAGCCACGACGCGGCGGCGATGGAGCTGCTAGCGGCACGTCACGGCGGCAGGGGGCTGCTGGCGGTCCGCGGCGGAGGTGGCTACGGCTGCTGCTGTCATCCACGCTCCGGCTACGGGCTTACGGAGGCGGTGATTCACTCGCCGGAGTCGAGATCAAAAGAGGAGTGAATTTCAGAAATTTGGGGGTTCTCAAATTAGGGATCTAGGGTTTTTGATTTGGAGGTTTGTGGTTAAAAACAAAGAGGAAGGTGGGAGAGAGATGGAGACGGTGGCGGAGCTCGCCAGAACCGCAGGGAGAAGGCAGCGGTGCTGCTGCCGTCGAGCCCAGAGAGAGAAAGACAGATGTAGAGAGAGAGGAAAGGGGGCAGAGCCGTGGGGACGGTGACATCGGACGCGGCGGCAGCGGAGACGAAGTGCGCCGGAGAAAAGAAAGGGCGGCGACTGCTGTGGGAAGAAGAAGAAGACGAAAAAATGAAAAGAGAAGAGAGCAGAGGGAGAGATGCGAGAGTAGAGAGAGAGAAACGAGAGAGCACAGTGAGAGAGTTTTGAGAGAGAGAAAAGATCTGTTGTTGTGAAGAAAAAGAAAAGAAATAAATAATGAAAAGTTTTATAAAATGTTATTTTTGGATTTAGTTAAAAGTGGGCTTGGGTTGGTTTTTAATATGGGCCGAAAACTGGCCGGATTAATTAATTAAGTGGGCCGAGAATTGGGCTAGGCTTGAATTTATTAATTAAAATGCTGATTTTCGAATTCATGTACCAAGCTCTATTAAATCGTGTATAATTTTTGACTCGTTTAATATTTTTGAGATCCGTAAATTGGACGTTAAAATAACATGCATGGCTTTCCAATGATGCCTTGCCCATTCTCAGGTTTTAATCTGCTGCAGTTGTGCAGAAATTCCCAATTTCTAATTTCGTTCAAGTTTAATCAATTTATTTGATTTCTTGAAACCTTTTAAGTCAATAGTGATCATTGACTTTTCTTATGAACGTTCTAATCTTCGAGTAAAAGTCAAGTTGGAAACCAACTTGAAAGCTCTTAAAATTCCATTTTATTTATAATATATTAATAAAATGCTAAAGCCTTAAAAGATTAATCAAGTTTCGAGTCCATTATAGTTTCTATTCTGTCTAGATCAATTTACTAAGATTTGTTTATTTACAATAAAAGGATCGTGCATAGAAGAAAGGATGGAAGACGAAAGCTTGGTAATTCGTTCTGTAAACTGTTGAGGTGGGCTTTTCTATATACTAAATAACTTGAGCTTTGCTCTATTTCAAAATGTTTTGAAAGTTGTGAATATTTTGTTTTAAAGTGATTATTATGCATAAAAGAATTATTTTGTGGATCCTGTTTGGCCTATCTGTGTTGGTTCGCCAACTGTTATAATTGATCGGATTCTGAGTTAGCCAAAAGGGTGCTTTCCAGAATTAGTGTACACAGTAGCCGTGAGTATGGGCCCTGTTGAGGGGTGACCGGGCTTGGTGAGAGTCGTCCGTGGAAGAAGGCCTTCTTTCCCGGTGTCTGCAGATATGGTTTGGATCAGTTGTTGTGAAAAGGCTTGATCAAGCAAGTACGAAAATGATTTAGTAAACACAGACATTTTCTGAAAAACCCCTGTGTGTTACTGTGGAGATGCATGATTAATCTATAAAACCTATTATATGTTTTAGCAAGTGTTCACTGAGTACGTTGTACTCAGCCCTGCATATATTTTCTAAATGTGCAGGTTGAGCAACGAATGACGGCGGATGTTTTGAGTTATTGGTTACATCAGTGAAGCTAGCAAAGCCCTGACTTCATGTCTTCATACGTGAAGTCAATCTACGTCTTTTTCCGCTGCAAGACATTATGATGTTTCATATCATGTGATATTCGATTTAGTACTGTGTACTAAAAATCCTAGAACTACTGAACTTTTATATCGAGAAATCCTTCGAAATTGTCTCACTTTGGATAACTCCATACACTTTAATATTATTTTTATGTTCAATTATGACATCATTGCCTTTTATTCGTTGATTCCCCCTTCTTTCTCGTTTCTTAATTCCAACCCCTAGTCGCCCCCGGCTTAGCCATCCCTCGGGATTTGGGGCTGTGACAGAGTGGTATCAGAGCAGTTCTTCGCTCTGCACCTGAAATTCCTTTTAAGAAAAGTTTAGCTTGAATCACTAAACTTAAGAAAACAGTTACGACTTAAACACCCCGTCACATCGGCTCAACCAAAGAAGAAAGTGAAAAGTGTTTAAGGTTCTCGATATTTCTAAAAGTTTTGAAATATCTTATTGTTATTCTAAGCATGAGATGCTTGAATTTATATTCGTGGAATTAATTGTTTATTAATTTCTTTTTCTCGAAAAACATGGTGGATTAAGAACTTAGAAGTTGTTCTAGGATTTTTCCCGATTCACTAAGAACCTAGACTATTTAGGATACACTGTTTAAAGAAGTAAAGACAGTGATTAATTATCATGAGATGAAAGAGAAGTGATAAGGTCACAAGAAGCAAAACAAGAAGTGGAGACGAATGTCAATTGCGTGTAAGTGACATGTAAAGGTGTATACTGTAAAACAAACATTTTGTGCTTGTATACACGGTTTCTATTTCCGTTATTTCTCCTATATCTGATTCGATTGTTTGTCGCATAATACATCATGTCCCATTATCTCGTGTTATAGATTAAATGGTGTGTTGTAGATCACAGAAGATCATTTAATCAGTTTCTCATGAGATATAAATCAGTATTCACAGCCGAGATAACTTTGGACAAGTTATCGGTTTAGGCTGTAGCATAATACGGAAAGTAGTTTGTCTTGACTACTTGTTTATGCTAATACGTACGTCTACGCATTGAAAGGATCGCAGTGAGACGTGTACTTCTATTCTGACCGTTTGAGAAGAATCAAGGTCTCGGTGACTCGATTGATCTAAATCCTAATAAGTTATTATGTGTCGTAGCCCGACTTAGAATGAAGATAACCAAGCCGGTGGGTCCCACGACGTACACAATTTATGATTAACCAAGGAACAAGATAACGACCCAGTTATCCAACAAAAACCCATCATACAATAAATCATACTTTCAAGTCAAACCAAAATAGCCGAGAATGGTCAAAAGACAACACCATCTCGTATTAGAGTTTAGCAACGGAAACAAGGTTTATCAAGTCATAGCTTCAACATCACACTAAGACAACAATTACTGAATAAATTCAAAGTGTTGCAGCGGAAACCAACATGACATATCTTTGATTATATGTATGAAGACATATAATCCTGCTCAACATCAACAATGCCTCAAGAGGTCAATAACAAAAGTCCGCCCAGCACACTTCATCTTCATCCAAGCTAGCCTGCACATTTTAGAAATAACATGCAGGGCTGAGTACTTTTGTACTCAGTGGACACATGCCAAAATAATTGAAAATTTGCTGCTTAGAGCTATAGATTGATTCTTGCCATAAAACATAGCACAAGTAACTTTTATAAACAAACCTGTGCATGCTCAAACCTTTTCCTTTCATTATAAGTGACCGCGCAGTCAAAATACTTATCATGTATGTACCACATCTACTATAACTTTTGAGTGTTGAGAAGTAGGCCTCCTTCTCAAACACTTGTAATCGTCCCACCATAAAGGAAGGCTCTTGATTACCACATAGTGTACACAAATCCTACATTACGTAGGACCGAATTCGTCTTTCTTTGGTAGATGGTATCATACAAAAACTTCAAAAATTGGCAAGTCAATCACTTTGAAAATCATCACACATATATATATAATCATAATATCACATTCTTTATTTCTTTAATTCAGAAAGCCCACCTGGACTGAAGCTACTTTAACTACACTTTTTGCTTCTCGGCTTTTCGCTCACTTTGCGATCCTGCTCGATCCTTCATTTAAGAATTTGATTTTAACATAAGATCGAGAAGAATTTAAACAAAGAAATGAGGGATGCTGCTGCCATAATCCAAATTCTCTACTTCGACTCGGCTTTCTATGATTTTCTCTCGGTAATGTAAAACTTAACTTTTCTAATTACTTTTTCTACTTTACTTAACTCTTTAATCGATAACTAATCGATCACAACTTCAGGAATTACTTAGAAACATAAAATCACATATTTCATCATTTAATCTCATACTTAAGCATATAAATACTTTATTAACATTTAAACTCATACTATTTACATCATTAAACACTTAAGCTTATCATATTATTCATAACATCATATCATAAAAAAAAATATTTCATTTCTTCATATAAGCATCTCATTAATCATTAAGTTCTTTATTTATTTATTTATTTTAGCACATCAAAAATGCTTATGCTCTTTGATAACATTTAAGCTTAACATTATATTATCAATATATGTCTTTGACATATAAGCTCATTAATGACTTATCATTAATACTTAAACTCATCATTAACGTATCATTTGGAAAAATTAGCTAACATTTTAACTTTTGAGTTTACGGAAGAAACAACTGAAAACAAGTTGAGCAAAGATCAGCTGGATAAATCAAGCTGACTGGAAAATCAAGCTAGCTGAAAAACTGAGCTGGCTGGAAAACTAAGCCGGGCCGGAAAACCGAGCTGGCCGGAAAACCGAGCCGGCCGGAAAACCGAGCCGGCCGGACAAATTGAGTTAATCCAAATTGACCGTGTCCACTGAGTAATTCAGTGGATCGGATCCAACTGAGTTAATCAAGCTGGCTCGGTCCAATTAGGTAATTCCAATGACCGGGTCCAAATTGAGTTAATCAAGTTGGATTCAAATTTGACTTAATCCAGCAATTAAACTCCAGAAACTCTCAATTTCAAGACCATTAATCTCGAATTTCTTACAAATTAGGCCAGGGAGTTTCAACTCATTTAATTCATGTATAAACATGCTCAAAAACATTATATAAGCTCAAATTAAACATCAATTCAAGCATGTAAGATAAAAAAAATTCTTAGTTTTAGCCCTTAATTTCGGTCATTTTTAAATTAATTAACAAATGATCAAATCTTGCTAAATTCAATCACTAAACATGTTTATATACATCACATGAACTCATATAAATCATCAATTTGATCATGAAATTCAACAATCAAAAACCCTTAATTTATTCATTAATTTTCGGTAATTCCAAAATAAATAAAAGGGTCATGAATCTTTGATTAATTCCAACATTAAACATGATTAAAATAATTTTCTAAGCTCAAATAATCCATCAATTTAATCATCAAGCATCAAAATTAAAAAGCCTTTATTTTTCCATATTTTTCATAAATTTTGAAAAAGAAGATGGATTTTTATGCTCAATCTTGAGCTAAGAACTTGATTAGTGAAAGATCTAACCTTCTTGATTAATTTGAATGCTAATTTCTTTGATTTCTTTAGCTTGATGAAGCTTCTTCAATGAAGATTGTGTGTGATTGAGTGTGTGTTGTCGTGAGTTTGAGGGAGAGAAAATGAGGATGAAGATGGATGCTAACACACTTAACTAATAGCTAAGTCCAAATACATTGAACTTAAACACACGTATGTAGCATGCTAATCTTGACTAATCTCTTCATCATCATTGCATTTTGGATAAGGTGAGGTGTCACTTCCTTATTAGTTAGTAATTTGACTTAGTGTTATAATATCTAAATTAAGATATTATGAATTAAATTTAATACTAACAATATCTTATCATATATTCTCTTAGATATTGTTAGATTAAATTAATTAGAAATTAATAATAAAGCTTATAAGACAAGCTTTATTTCCTAGGAATATTATGCTTCATAAATTAGCTTAATTAATTTATTAAACATTAAGCATATAAATCTTACTTTAATTGATTAATTAATTCTCTAATTAATTAATCAAACATCCAATAAACAATCATCACAGCTTTAATTAAAAAGCTTTCGAACTTATAAATATTATTAGGGTTTCTCAAACCCTAATATAAGCTTTCTCAAGAAATTTTCGGAAATAAAATCCGTAACTAAAATAATTTGCTGGAGAAATTTTATGATTTCGGAGAAATCAAATCTTCCAAAAATAACACATACTTCTCAGATAATATCAAACATATAAGCACGTAATTATAGATACCTTCATTATCTCATTTAGGATTAATCGGAATGAGAATAAATCTTAGAAACTTTAAATTCAACAAATTAGTGCTGCCGAAAAATTTTAATTTCCCGAACTTATTTTCTTTCTAAGTTCTCGCATTTTAATTATTCTTACTAAGATTAGTTATGAAAAAGCGGGGTATTACATTATGTGTGTTCAAGTGTCTTTCTGTCACTTTGACTTACCATGGGTGAGAGTTATGAGTTAACTCAATATGCCCCGTATCTTGGGTGACAGTAGCATTTGTTCGATACTTAATTAACTGTATTAGAGAACCATGTCCTGGAGACCCCAGGTTGATGACATTCCCTTAAGGAGCTCATTAAGTTTATCGTACTAAACCCTACAGGTGGATTCAGTTATCCGGTACGATAATAATGTTGAGTGGTACTACTTAAGGAATTAAAGATATTAATTAATTTAAGCTGTCAGTTGCTTTAATTCATTAATGAATGTTCGACATCTTAAATATGGGGATTATCGAAGTTAAAATTAGAAGCCATGATTCATCAGTGGGCTAGAGCGGCAGTGCATCACTAATTCTTTAGTGGAATGAATTAGTGATTATATGCTTGTAATTATTCTTGGCTTGAATAATTGAATACAAATATATTGGAGGCCCAACTCTAGCTTTCTAGTAGATCCCTATGATGGCCCAAATGTCTCTCTATTTCAAGCCCAAACCCTTCTAAGTCATAATGGGCCTTTGCCCATGGATTGACATATAAAACTACAAGCTCTCTCAACAAACCCTAATCTAAGCTTCCATTTTTGTTAGCCACCAACAAGGGTTTGAGAGAGAAAGTAGTGTGGTTTGAGGAGAATCTTGAGGATCTTGGAAGATTGCTAACCACGTGGTATCCGAGATCGAGACGGGACACATTCTAGAACATCAATTAGTGGAATTGTTCCACGAGCTCCGAATCCATAGAAGATCAATTAGTGGAATTGTTCCACGAGCTCCGAATCCAAGAGAACGGTACATCGAAACCTTATATGGTTGTCTTTAAATTAATAGAAGCATGCTAGGGAAGATTCTTGTATGTCGAGTTAGATATCCGAAATAGATGCGTGGGCAAATGAGGATCGACTTTCACTAGCCGTTCCAACAATTTGGTATCAGAACCCGGTCCGGATTTTTCGGCTCTATCGGATTAATTCGAGTAGAATCTGTTTTTTTTTGCATGCTTCTTATGATTTTTTGCAGCCGGTGGTGGTTGTCTATCGTAGCCCCAAATTCTATTTATTATTCTCTCTGGTCTGTAATTTTAGATCGCTACAAGTTATGAGCGATTAGAATAGGATTTGCATTTGTTTTGTTCTTCTCTTTCTGCTGGAGAAAACAAAATAAAAGATGAGAGTGAAATGGGCAAAGAAAGGCAGACGGTAGACGGCAGAAGGCGGGGTGGTGGGCTTCGTCTGTCGCAACTCCGGCGACGGAACCAATAGCAGCAGCAGATCTGGTCGGCGGCGGTAGCGCAGCAGGCACGTTGGCGGCGGCAGAGGCGCTCCGGCGCGCTGTCCGTGTCGCGTAGCGTGCGGCTGCCGCACACCGCTCTCCGGCAGCGAATCTGGGGTCGGCAGCCGCAGCCTCGTCTGGCGATGTGAGCGCGGTCAGCAGCAGAAATCGTATGCGGGGGCGCTGTCCCACGGCGTGCGCACGGCGGTTCTCCGTTCGCCTCGCCCAGATCTGTGCAGCAGCCGCTCCGGCGATGATGGAGGAAGAGCGGTGGGCTGCGGTTTTCAAACTGCAGCAGCGGCTGCTGCTTCATCTTCCGTCGTTTGCTCCGGCGATGCTAGTCGGTGAAGACGGGGGCGGTTTTGCCCAGATCCGTTTCCGGCAGCAGCAGGTCGCCGGCGATCGGCGGGATTAAAAAAAAATTCCGGCGATGACGGCGCCGGAAACCGCTAGGGTTCCGGCGATGACGGCGCCGGTGGTAGAAGTCCGGCGATGGCTGCGCGGGCCGTAACCCTAGGGTTTTGGGTTCCGCGGCCCGCTGATTCCGGGCCTGATCCTGATCCAGCCCGCAAGGCCTTATGGATTTGGGCCTTGAGCTGATGACTTTTTGGAGTAGAGTTGACTGGCCCATTTAAACGTGGCCCATGGTGCTGTTTTGGTTTGTGCCATTATACGTGCTGTTTTGGGTTGCGATTTTTGGCCCAGATAAGTTTTGAAGACCAAGACTTGTAATAGTTAGCTCGTTTGGTTTTAATTAATTAATTTATTTAAACATGTATTTAAAACAGGTACGAGCGGAGATCTATAAGGGCTACGATGGACAATATATTTAATTATGTTCTTTATCATTTTTGTGGATGACAACGCAATTTAATTCTCGTATGACAATATTATTATGTGAAAGCATGATTTATTTGTCAACGTATTTTATTGCGTTTTTTGAGCATGCTAGAAAATTCATGTTAGTATGTTTTATGATGGTCCCTGAGCAAGGTATTTGGTGTAGAGGGGGTGAATACACCAAATAGATTTTTGAAAACTTTTTCTAGTTTAAATAACAGAGTTGGTGAGCTCAGTTATTAATTCAGTTGAGGAGGGTTAGCTGGACAAATAACTCAGCTGGCGGTGCGGAATGTGGTGGTTTGAAAACATAGCTCGGTTAATTAGAAAAACTCAGCTTGAAAATATTAACTTTATGTTTTCAGTTTAGTCAAGTTGTGCAACTTTCAAAAAGACACAGCAATCTTTGGAGAGCAGCTGTGTATGCAGTTTTAGATCAAATATGCAATTAGATGATAAAGTTAGTACAAAAACTGAATTTAAAGAGAAAGAAAAGAGCACGAGATTTTTACGTGGTTCGGAGTAACGCCTCCTACGTCCACGACCAGGTTCACTGGTAATTCACTATCACTTGGTTTCCAAGTACCAAGTAACTTCACAACTCTAACCCGGACTGTGTTCCAACAGTTTGCGGGCCCTGTCAAGCCTGACCTTTCAGTTTACGGGTACTGAAAAAACCTTACAAACACTTCAATTTCCCGCTTCAAGCAAGCGTTACCTTGACCTAACCTTTCTGGGTAAAGAGGGATTTGGTTTGGGGTTCCAACTGTGAACGAGTTCTTACAATTAAGAACTTTAGAGTATGATGAACTCGTTCGAAATCTAGGCTTAAGATATACAAAGATTTTGCCTAAGGATCAGACGAAAAACTAAGCAGTTTTTGAACTAGAAACACTTTAAGATAAAGTGTTCTTTGAACTATGTAGAACTGCTAGAGAGCTTTTGAAAGATTGAGGATTTCAGAGAATGAAAGCTTGTAGAGAGTTTTTCGTGTTTGATCCTGAGGTTGAAACCTTATAATTTTCCCAACAATTTCCCCCTTTTTGATGATGCCAAAACCTAACTGAGACAACTTATGATGCAGAAAACTTGTGTTTTATTAATGTAAGAAAATACATCATAAAACAGGAAAAAGAAAGAAAGAAAGAAAAAATTCTTCAATTCTTCAGTCTTCAATCCCAGTTGGCTGGGTCTTCTCTTCTGCATCCAGTCTTCTTTCTTCTCCAGCTGATTCTGATTCAGCTGGTTCCTCTAGCTCAGCAGTTTGCCTCTTCTTTGTCTCATTCTCTTCCCCCTTACTTCCCCCTTTTTGGAATGGTCAATCAAGGTGGGAGAGATACAACATCAGCTGTTGCGATGTTTTAGTTTGGCAAAGCTGTGGTTGTTAGCTCTGAGCAGCGAGGTCTGGAGTTTAGGTGGCTCAGCTGTTGTATTAGCTGGCTCTTCTTCAATAGCATTAGCCTCAGCTGTGATTGCAGACACAGCGTCCTTGGCCTGTTTTAGCTGGGGCGGTCCAGCTGAGTGCTTGAAGGTATGAGTTGGCACTGGAGATAACATCTTCTGAGTATGGCACAACTTCATTCCTTGCAATTTTTGCTTCTTCAGACTTCATTACTTTGAATGAGAAAGTCTGATTCAGCACTTGAGGGACATGAGTATTCCCCTTCCACTTCGAAGTGGTGGGTATTGGGTTCAGCTCCTATCATCATCATCCAGCTGCAAGTGATCATCGGCTGGATGATGTTTTCCATTTGAGCATGGTGCAGGGGCTTGAGCTCCAACTTTCATCTGAAGATCTCAAAGCTGGTGTCCCTGTTGAGCTGAAGGAAATTGAGGAGAGGCCGGTTGAAGTATTCCATCTGTCGTGGGGTTTAAGCTTGGTTGATCAGCTGGAATACGTCTTTGTGGTATTGATGATGACGATGTTCACGCTGGCACATGAACTTCTTCTCCACCGTAAGAAGCCACCGCTTGTGGACCTCCTGCTCCTTGGAGAGTATTTACGAATTCTCTCTTAATGTCAGCTGGCTTCTTGGCTGACTGAATGAGCACCTTTGACTTGAGTCTTCTGATTGAAGACGGTGCTTCAGCATGTTTTGTCTCCTCAAGTTATTTCTGATTCCCAGCTGGGAAGGAAATAGATGCATGCTGCTTTGTCTCCTGCATCTTTTTTTGTGCCTCCTGTGGCGGAGCAAGAGCTTTGACACTACTGCTCTTGAAGACCCCGGCTTTATCAACATCTGGTCCAGTTCTGTTGACGTTGATTTTTGCATCCCAGGGAGTTGTATGTTCCGTTCTCTCTTTTATTTTGAGAGAAACAGTGGGGCGGAGGAGGTCTTTTTCCTTTGACATTCCCAGAAAGATATCTGCACCTTCCTGGTGAATGACGTTCTTGAGCTTTGCGATCTCATCGCGTTGGACCGGATCTGTCGATGGGCTTCATCTTCTCCTGGAATTCCGTCTTCTTGAGGTTCCTGAGAGTTAAGCAACTCTTATCTTGAAGCTTTGACAGATTCTTCAAGTTTGATCGGCTTCGGGAGATATCTTTCTAGATTCCATGTTCTTCTTCTGCAACTTTTGTTAGTAGAAACAAATAATACCAATTGATGGAAATAAGAAAGAATGCCGAAAAACTTTTTAGGGTTGATGCAATGTTTTATGTATCTCTTCTAGCATATTTATATAACTTTCTTGATGAATGGACGATCAAGATTTATCGATTGATAAGAAGATCTACGACTGGGAGAGATTCCCGCGTCATGTCAATTTCTTGTTCAGAAATTGCGAGTTAATGCGTGAGAGAGGACGGTTGGGGCACTTTGACTTTTGCCTCGAAACTCCCATGATCCAGTTCTTTGCAGATTTTTACTTAAATTTGATTAGATATGACAAGATATGATTTGACTGATAACAGATTGAATAGGTGTAGTTAATGTTGTTGCAAACCTCTCAGCTGATCATTGTAGTCAGCTGATACCTCGGTTGAGTGGTTGTGCTGAGTGAACGTTATTCCAGCTGGTTCTCCCTCAGCTGAATAATCCTTCAACTTTGGTGTCTGGTTGAGCTTGATTCTTTTTCAGCTGATACCAGTGATGTCGGTTTTGAATTCCAACTGTCTGCTTCCATTCAACTGGGTGAAGCATCGTCTGGGTTGAGTAATCCAAGTAATCCGCACAACATTTTGAATCTTGCTTTTATCAGCGGCTTTGTAAGTATATCAGCCCGCTGTATGTCTGTGTGAATTTTCTCAACAATCACATCCTTCTTTTCCACGTGATCTCTGATGAAGTGATGGCGTACGTCCACATGCTTGCATCTTGTGTGATGTACTGGATTCTCTGATATAGCAATCGCACTTGAGCTATCACAGAAAATCGGAATTTGTCCAGTTTTCACTTCATAGTCATCCAGCTGATGTTTCAGCCAGAGAATTTGCGGAAAGAGAAATTTTCCATCGGCCATATATTCTGCTTCAGTTGTGGAAGTTGCGATGCACGTTTGCTTCTTTGAAAACCATGAAATCAACTTACTTCCTAGGAACTGACAAGTTTCTGAAGTTGATTTTCTGTCCAACCGATCTCCAGCGAAGTTTGAGTCTGAATATCCAGTCAGCTATAGATTGTCTTCAGCTGGGTACCACAGCCCAACATTCTGAGTTCCTTTGAGATATTTGAGAATGTTCTTGGCTGCTTGCATGTGTGCTTCCTTTGGATCAACTTGAAATCTGGCACACACTCCGACTGCGAAAGAGATGTCTGGACGACTCGCGGTTAGATACAGCAGAGAACCTATTATCCCTCTGTATTTGCTGGAATCGACTGTCTTTCCTTCAGTTCCTGGTTCAATCTTCTAGTTGGTGTTCATTGGAATCTTTACAGTTCTGCTGGATTGAACTCCATACTTGGTGTTGGGAAAATTATAAGGTTTCGATTTGATACCAAAACCCAACTGATTCTCCAACCGAATAGATGATCGCGCCAACCTAAATAGTGTTTTCCAGCTCGCCTGTTTGAGCCTTAGATGTTCTAGGTTTACGAGTTAAGGAAGCGGAAGACGACGGTCGGACCCAATTTGTGTCTACGGCGGGAGTCGCCTAGCGGAAGACGGCGGTCGACCCGAGCCGTGTTCACGGCGGAGTCGGCTAGCAAAAGACGACGGGCGTCAATCTTCGGTGAGTGATCCGGCGAGCCTGATCAAGGCGAAGAGAATTCGAGCGAGTTCAAAACACGGTAGTCCGGTATGCAGAACAAAGGAACTATCTCTGAAGACTCCACGACGAGACAGTCCAGCTCTGAATTCAAAAGCCAGCTCTAAAGGCAGAAGATCCCGGAGTCAGAGGAAGTCAACCTACCTCGACCAATGAGGGATTGCCAGATCAGCATCCTAGACTTCAGAACCTAGGATGTGACACAAATGAAGACAGGTGCAGATACGCCCAACGGCAGATCTTGTATTTAAGAAGAGTAGGTAAGATTCAAACGGCTCCTCCAACGGCTAGTCTTGAATCTCTACCTATATAAACCCGTCTTCAACCTCAGGATCAGATACGAAAAACTCTCTACAAGCTTTCATTATCTGAATTCATTATTCTTTCAAAAGCTCCCAAGCAGTTCTACATAGATCAAAGAACACTTTATCTTAAAGTGTTTCTAGTTAAGAAACTGCTTAGTTTTTCGTCTGTTCCCTAGGCCAAACTCATTGTATATCTAAAGCCTAGATTTCGAACGAGTTCATCATTCTCTGAAGTTCTTAATTGTAAGAACTCGTTCACAGTTGGAACCCCATACCCAAACCCAAACCCAGAAGGTTAGGTAAAGGTACGCTTGCTCGAAGCGCGTAATTCGAGTGGATAGGTTCTTCAGTACCCGCAACTGAAGGTGTATAGGCTTTGACAGTGCCCGCAAACTGTTGGAACACAGCTCGGGTTAGAGTTGTGAAGTTGCTTGGTACTTGGAAACCAAGTGGTAGTGGATTACCAGTGAACCTGGTCGTGGACGTAGGAGGTGTTACTCCGAACCACGTAAAAACTCGCGTGCTTCTATCTCTCTCTATTTTCTTTTGCTTTATATTCAGCTGTGCTCTAACGCCTTCATATCATTGCATACTTGTTCAAAACTGCACACACAGCTGCTCTCCAAAGACAGCTGTGTCTTTCGAAAAGTTGCACAACCTGACTAAGCTGAAAACGATAAGTTAATATTTTCAAACTGAGTTTTTCTAAGTAACTGAGCTAAGTTTTCAAACCACCACTTTCCGCACCGCCAGCTGAGTTGTTTACCCAGCTGACCCTCCCCAGCTGGATCAATAACTGAGCTCTCACTCAACTCCGTTTTAACTTGATAAAAGTTTAGAAAAATCTACTTGGTGTATTCACCCCCCCCTCTACACCAAGTACCCAGCTCAGGGACCATCAATTGGTATCAGAGCAGTGGTTCAAAAGACCACCGTTTCTGTATCAAGAGATCTCTCTTGACACTCTGCGTCAGTGGTCAACTGAACAGATCCGTTTTTCAGAAAAACTCACTCTAGTGCATTCTGTACATCTCTTCATGGATTCCTATCTTAACAGGAACCTTCCCACCTTCTCAGTTGATGATTATGCAATCTGGAAATTCAGATTGAAAAGCTTCCTGTGTGCGCATCACGACATGATGTGGGACGTCATTTCAGACGGTCCCATCCTTATTTATAAATACGGAAATGAACTTGTACCTGCTCAAGAAGGACAACCAGAATACCGGCCAACTCTCAAGCCAAAGAAGGAATATTCTTCCGAAGAGCGAAAGCAAGCTGGTCTGGACAGCTTCGCAAGGAACACCATCTCTTCAACAGTCTCAAACGCCTACCTGAGCAAAATCATCAAGTGCGAGACGACGAGATGTGGGAAACACTCGCCAAGCTATGTGAAGGATCAGAAGAGATCAAAGAAAACAAATTCACAATAGCGTGCCAAAAATTTGACAACTTCAAGCAGCTAGCCAACGAGTCCATCGAAGCGATGGAGCTAAGGTTCTCAAACATAGTCATTGAGATAGAGACAATTATACCCAGCGGGAAAAGAATCTAAAGGTTCTTTCAGCTCTTTCAGCTGAATGGAACACTTACAAGGTAGTTCACCAAAGTCGAAGTGACTTGGGTGATCTATCTACAGAAAGATTGTTCTCACTCCTAAAAGCCAACGAGTACAACTTGAAGATCACTCAAGAAGAATCTTCAAGCAGACGTAATGACGGAGAACTCACCCCGGCTCCAAAAGAAATAGCTTTCGAGCCAACTCTGAAAAGTCAGCTCATGTCAAGTCAGCTGAGTCCTCCAAGATGAAGAAGGACAAAAAGGATATGAGCAAAGAGGAGCTACTCGAAGAAATTGCCATGATGGTGAAAAGTTATAACAGACTCAACACCAGCAAGGGCAAATACAAGAAGTTCTTCGGGAATTACGGAGATAAGTACGCGACGGTGATGAGAAGTCGGTGACAAACGAACTGAAGAAGGTTGCTTAACCGCAAGGAACCGGGACACTACCGACAAGATTGTCCAAAGTTGTCCAAGAAAGATAAAGACCAATTAAAATCTAAGGCGGTGACCGAAGAAGAGCTTATATCGCTGATGAAGAATCAGAGTGCAATAAAATGGATGATATGCCATTTTCAGACTCGGAAGAAGAAGCCCTGATGGCCAATCATGAACCTGATTGGGATACTTGCTTCATGGGACAAACAGACGGCATCGATGAAGATGAGGTAACTTCTCGAACTCTAAATCTATCTAACACCTCACCATCACACGAACACTCTACACAGGACTCAGAATCTGGACTACCTGATTGGAGTTTAGTAGAGAAAGTAATGAACGATTCCAAGGAGCTTCAAGAGATCCTTGACGTCATTATGTGTGAGAATGCCGAGCTGAAGGTAGAACTGGAAAAGACAAAAGTATCAGACACAGCTGATACAACTCAGCTCCAACAAGAAGTCGTTTCACTAAAAGACAGAATAGTGAAACAAGATCAGCTGATGAAGAAAGTCATCAACACTGAAAAGACACAGCTGATAGAAGATGTGGAAAGGGTCACAGCTGAATCGGAAAGGAAGTCAGCTGAGATCATTGAGCTGAAAAGCACCGAAGAGGTACTATCTAAAAAGATAGTAGCTCTCATCAAAGCCACGTCAACAATGGACGAGATCATTAGTGCTCAGCGTCCAGCAGCACTCAAAGCGGGACTGGGATACAACGAATCAAAGGATGCCTCAAACATTGCCTCCACAAGTGGAACAAAGGTTATGTTTGTACGAGCAAATGAACCTTCAACCCCAGCAGCTCAGCATCAACAATCGAGGACACAGCAGGCGTCGGGAAGAACAGCTGTGAAACATTCTCAAGCTCCGTTGAGGACACAGCAGACGTCAAAAAGAACAGCTGTGAAACAGTCTCAAACTCCGTCGAGAACACAGCAGACATCAAGAAGGTCAGCTGTGCGGCAACCTCAAGCTCAGCTCAGACAGCAACGTGCTCAACCTCAACGAAGACCACAAGCCGGGATTTTACGGATACCACAAAGGCACCGGACGTTGATCGATATCAACCAAGATATCGTAGAGATACCCAGTGGATACCACTCATACGAGTATCACCGGATAATCATTTCCGACCACGATCGAGACAGCAGAGACAAAGGAACGTCTCAGCTAGGCACACAGCTGGAAATCAAACAAGATACGTACAACAAAACAAGAAGACACGAAGATCAAGACCTCGCCAAAGAATAAAAGAAGAACACAATGAATGTGTATATCGACTCGAGTGGGAGAATTATCGAATCTAATGACCCAATTCGAGTCATCAAGCGGATCCGGGTCGTCAAAGGATCTCTGTCTAACCCACAAGGACCCAATTAAAGCGGGTACCTGAATTTTAACTTTTGTTTAGGTTGCAAGGAATCGACGCATCTCGAGGAGTCGATGAGAACGCTTTGGTACTTGGACGGTGGATGTTCCAAGCACATGACGCACCTAAAGCATCTACTCCGGGAGTATATTGAGCGTACAGTCCACAAGTAACATTTGGTGACAACTCCAAAGGCCTAACCAAAGGTTATGGTACATTTAAAACTAGAAATGTTATAATCCCAAATGTTTCTTATGTACAAGGATTGCAACATAACTTGCTTTCCATTAGCCAATTCTCAACGACAACGGTTTTTCTTCAAGTTTGATGCACGGGGATGCACGGTGAAGCACGGGGAAACCAAGCAGATACTCCTAAGAGGGAAAAGAGAAGGAAATATGTACTTCGCCGACCGGAACAAGAATTTGCCCTCCGGAGACTTGTCTTGTATCAAAAAGCAAGAATGAAGTCAATGGTACATGTGGTACGTACGGCCGAATCATCTAAACTTCAAGACAATCAACAAGGCGGCTAGGAACCGGCTCGCTAATGGAATTCCGGATCAAGTATATGACAAAAGTCATATGTGCGTACAAGGTGTGTCAACAAGGAAAACAAACAAGAATTTCATTCTCTCTCAAGCCGGCTCGGTCAACCGATCGAGTTCTTCAACTTCTTCACATGGATCTTTTTGGTCCGATTACTCCGGCAAGCTTCAATGGCGAGAAAATATACTGCGGTCGTTGTGGATGATTTCTCAAGATTCACTTGGGTATCTTTCTTGTACCGAAAAAGCGAAACGAGAACTAAGTCGCCTATCCTGTGGAAAGATTATCAACACGAAGGAGTGCAAGATAATGGCAATAAGATCGGATCGTGGAACGGAGTTTCTAAATGAAACTATTTATGACTTTTGCGAGAAGAACGGAGTTCAACACCAAACATCTGCGGCTCGCACCTCGGCGGAATGGTGTAGCGAACGAAGAAACGAACTATCAAGGAAGCGACTACCTCAATGCTAGCTAGCTGCGCCATTCCAAAGAAGTTGCAGTGCCGAAGCGATCAACACGGCTTGCTTCACTCGAATCGCTCCCTACTCACATCAAGACAAGGAAAGACACCGTATGAGCTATGGAACAACAGAATACCATACATTGGATATTTCAAGGTATTCGGATCCAAATGTCACATTCTCAATAATGGGAAGACACATCTCAAGACGTTCGACGAAAAGACAGACCGAGGAGTATTCCTTGGTTACTCCGCTGTGAGTAAAGCATACAGAGTCTTCAACAGAAGAACTCAAATAGTCGAAGTAACTCCACATGTTACCTTTGACGAATCCTCCTTCGAATATAGAGATTCTATCAAACGAAGAAGCGAAGGAGAATCTTCAAGATTGATTCAGACAAGGGCTCAAGAGAATAGAATCGTAAATGCGGCCGAACCATTAATTTGGGACAATGAGCCGGAGGAGGAAATTCAAATCAACCAAGAAGCTCCACCAAATTGAAATCAAGAAGAAGCTTCAACGCCAAATCAAGGGGGAACATCATCAGCTGGAAATCCAAACACAGCTGAGTCCCCAGCTCCATCTCCAGCTGAGCCTCTACAGACATCTCCTCAAAATCCAAATCAAAGAGAGCCAAACTCTCAAGATTTAACTCCGTAACAACTCCAAGACGGACGAAATTTAGCCACTTCAAGCATCAATCAACGGAAGAAGAAATTCGTAAGAGGAGAAGATGGATTGAAGATCATCCATCATCGACAATCATTGGAGAACCTTCGACCAAGTCAAAACCGAAGCTCGATTGCTCAAGCTTCATCGGATCATCAAGAGGCGGCGACACGGCTCAACTCTCGGTAGAGCTAGAAGCCGACGGTCTATGATGAAGACACGGCTCTAATGGCGTGTTACGTAGCTCAAGTGCCGAGCCTCAATCAATTCTCGAAGCTTTGAAGAGTGTGCCTTGGACAAATGCCATGCAAGAAGAGCCGAACGAATTCCTCGTAAATTGTGTCCTGGAATTAGTCGACGGACCTCAAGAAGTCAAAGTCATAGGACTCAAATGGATATTCAAGAACAAGTTGGATACCACAGGAGTCGTCATCGAAACAAAGCTCGACTCGTTGCCAAGGGCTACACTCGGCGGGAAGGAATTGACTTCGAAGAATCTTTTTGCTCCGGTAGCACGATTGGAAGCAATCGTACTATTTCTCGCCTTTGCGGCACATCACAAATTCAAGGTCTATCAAATGGATGTGAAGTGTGCATTCCTAAATGGAGAAATCAAAGAAGATGTCTACGTTGAACAACCTCCGGGATTCGAAGTAGAAGGAAATAAAGTCTACAAACTTAAGAAGGCTCTTTATGGATTAAAGCAATCACCTCGAGCTTGGTATGACACTCATCAAATTTTCTCTTATCCAAAGGATTCAAGAAGGGCTCGATAGACGAACTCTCTTCACCATCAAGTCGGGAGAAGATATCCCGGTTGTTCAAATCTACGTAGACGACATCATCTTTGGATCAAGATCAAGCTTCTTATGCCAAAGATTTGGAGAGATGATGTCGCAGAAGTTCCAAATGTCCATGATGGGAGAAATGAGTTTCTTCCTAGGACTTCAAGTCAAGCAATCTTCGAAGGGATCTTCATAAATCAATCCAAATACGTGAAAGACTTGATCGCCAAGTATGGAGTTCAATCAAGCGAATCAGTAAAGATTCCAATGAACACCAACCGGAAGATTGAACACAGGCGAAGGGAAGTCGCTGATTCCGGCAAATACGGAGGGATAATAGGATCCCTGCTGTATCTAACGACAAGTCGTCCGGACATCTCTTTCGCGATCGGTGTGTGTGCCGGATTTCAAGTTGATCCAAAGGAAGCACACATGCAAGCGGCCAAGAACATTCTCAAGTATCTCAAAGGAACTCGAATGTTGGGGTTGTGGTACCCAGTGAAGACAATCTACGGTGTTGGATACTCGTATTCGGACTTGGAGATCGATTGGACGTAAAATCAACTTCGGGAACTTGTCAGTTCTTAGGAAGTAAGTTGATCTCATGGTTTTCAAAGAAACAAACGTGCGTCGCAACTTCCACGACGAAGCGAGAATATATGGCCACGAAGCTTGCTCGTCAGAATTCTCCGTCGAAACATCAGCTGGATGACTATGAAGTAAAAACTGGACGGAGTTCCAATTTTGTGATAGCTCAAGTGCGATTGCCATATCGGAGAATCCGATTTCACACAAGATGCAAGCATGTAGACGTACGACATCATTTCATCAGAGATCACGTAGAAAAGAAGGATGTGATTGTTGAGAAAATTCACACAGACATACAGCGGGCTGATATTCTCACAAAACCGCTGATAGAAGCAAGATTCAAAATGCTGTGCGGATTACTTGGACTTCTCAACCCAGACGATGCTTCACCCAGCTGAATGGAAGCAGACCAGTGAACAAACGACCAGTGAATGGAACAGACCAAATTGAACGGAAGCAGACTCAGCTGAATGGAAGCAGACCAATTGAACGAAGCAGACTCCAATTGAATGGAAACGACCAATTGAACGGAAACAGACCAAATTGAATGAAAGGCATCAAGCCGAATACAAGCGATCAATGAAAATCGAATCAATGTCAACGATATCGGTGAAAGAATTCAACTAAACCAGATGCTGAAAGGAAAGGATTATTCAGCTGAGGGGGAACCAGCTGGAACCACGATGACCCAGCACACCCACTCAACCGAGGTATCAGCTGACTACAATGATCAGCTGAGAGGTTTGAAATAACTTTAATTACACCTACTCAATCTGTTTTCTGTCAATTCACATCTTGTCATTTCTAATCAATATTAATTAAAAGTCTGCAAAGAATTGAATAATGGGAGTTTCGAGGCAAAAGTCAAAGCGCCTCAACCGTTTTCTCTCGCATTAAATTGACATGACGCGAGAATCACTCCCAGTCGTAGATCTTCTTATCAACAGACAAATCTTGATCGTCCATTCTTCAAGAAATCTCTTTAAATATGCTAGAAGATATACGCATCAAACGTAGAAAGTTTTTTTTCATTCTTTCTTATTTCCATCAATTGGTATTGTTTGTTTCTACTAACAAAAGATGCAGAAAAAGAACATGGAATCCAGAAAGATGTCTCCCAAAGCCAATCAAACCTGAAGAATCTGTCAAAGCTTCAAGATAAGAGTTGCTTAACTCTCAGGAACCTCAAAGAAGACGGAAGTCCAGAAGAAGGTGAAGCCCATCGACAGAACCAGGCCAGCGCGATGAGGAGCGCAAAGCTCAAGAACGTCATCCACCAGGAAGGTGCAGAAAACTTTCTGGGAATGACAAAGGAAAAAGACCTCCTCAACCCCACTGTTTCTCTCAACTCAAAAGAGAGAACGGGACACACAACTCCCTGGGATGCAAAAATCAACGTCAACAGACCTGGACCAGATGTTGATGAAACCGGAGTATTCAAGAGCAGTCATGTCAAAGCTCTTGCTCCGCCACAGGAGGCACAGAAAAAGATGCAGGAAACAAAGCAGCATGCATCTAACTCCGTCCCAGCTGGGAATCGGAAACAACTTGAGGAGACAAAATATACTGAAGCACTGTCTTCAAACCGAAGACTCAAGTCAAAGGTGCTCAGTCAGTCAGCAGAGAAGCCAGCTGACATTATGAGAGAATTCGTAATCACTCTCCGAGGAGCAGAAGGCCCACAAGCGGTCGTTTCTTACGGTGGAAGAGAAGTTCACGTCCCTGCTTGAACATAATCATCACCAACACCGCAACGGAGTATTCCAGCTGAACAACCAAGCTTAAACCCCATGACAGATGGGATACTTCAACCGCCTTCTCTTCAGTTTCCTTCAGCTCCACAGGGACACCTTCTTCGAGATCTTTCAATAAAAGATGCTCAAGTCCCTGCACCAAGCTCAAATGAGAAACTTCACCCAGCCAACGATCATCTGTGTTGGATGATGATGATATGAGCTGAATACAAATCCTCGAAGTCTTTGTATCAGACTTTCTCATTCAATCTAAGAAGTCTGAAGAAGCAAAAGTTGCAAGGAATGAAGATTGTGCCCGACTCAGAAGATGATGTCTCCCGTGCCAACTCATCCTTCCAAGCACTCAATTTGGGCCCACTTGGTGAATCGAATAAGGACGCGTCTTCAATCACGGTGAGGCTAATGCTGGCGAAGAAGAGCCAGCTAATACAACAGCTGAGCCACTAAGACTCTAAACCTCGCTGCTCAGAGCTGAAAACCACAGTTTCGCCAAACTAAAACATCGCAACAGCCGATGGTGAATATCTCCCACCCTGTTTTGATCATGCCAAAAAGGGGGAAGTAAGGGAGAAGAGAGACAAGTCAATAGAGGCAAACTGTTGCGCTAGAGGAACCAGCTGGATCAGAATCAGCTGAAGAAGCGAGTCAAAAGAAAGAAGCAACGGATGCAGAAGAGAAGACCCAGCCAACTGGGATTGAAGACTGAAGGATTGAAGACTGAAAAAGGTTTTTCTCTTCTTTCTTTTTCCTGTGTTATAATGTATTTTCTTACATTAATAAAACACAAGTTTCTCTGCATCATAAGTTGTCTCAGTTAGGTTTTGGCATCATCAAAAAGGGGGAAATTGTTGGGAAAATTATAAGGTTTCGATTTGATACCAAAACCCAACTGATTCTCCAACCGAATAGATGATCGCGCCAACCTAAATAGTGTTTTCCGGCTCGCACTGTTTGAGCCTTAGATGTTCTAGGTTTACGGAGTTAAGGAAGCGGAAGACGACGGTCGACCCGTTGTCTACGGCGAAGTCGGCTTAGCGGAAGACGACGGTCGACCAGTGTGTTCACGGTGAGTCGGCTAGCAAAAGACGGCGGCGTCAATCTTCGGTGAGTGATCCGGCGAGCCTGATCAAGTCGAAGAGAATTCGGCGAGTTCAAAACACGGCTGGTCCGGTATGCAGAACAAAGGAACTATCTCGAAGACTCCACGACGAGACGGTCCGGCTACGAATTCAAAAGCCGGCTCTAAAGGCGAGAAGATCCGGAGTCGGAGGAAGTCAACCTACCTCGACCAATGAGGGATTGCCGGATCGGCATCCTAGACTTCGAACCTAGGATGTGACACAAATGAAGACAGTGCGAGATACGCCCAACGGCGGATCTTGTATTTAAGAAGAGTAGGTAAGATTCAAACGGCTCCTCCAACGGCTAGTCTTGAATCTCTACCTATATAAACCCGTCTTCAACCTCGGGATCGAATACGAAAAACTCTCTACAAGCTTTCATTATCGAATTCATTATTCTTTCAAAAGCTCCCAAGCAGTTCTACATAGATCAAAGAACACTTTATCTTAAAGTGTTTCTAGTTAAGAAACTGCTTAGTTTTTCGTCTGTTCCCTAGGCCAAACTCATTGTATATCTAAAGCCTAGATTTCGAACGAGTTCATCATTCTCTGAAGTTCTTAATTGTAAGAACTCGTTCACAGTTGGAACCCCATACCCAAACCCAAACCCAGAAAGGTTAGGTAAAGGTACGCTTGCTCGAAGCGCGTAATTCGAGTGGATAGGTTCTTCAGTACCCGCAAACTGAAGGTGTATAGGCTTGACAGTGCCCGCAAACTGTTGGAACACAGCTCGGGTTAGAGTTGTGAAGTTGCTTGGTACTTGGAAACCAAGTGGTAGTGGATTACCAGTGAACCTGGTCGTGGACGTAGGAGGTGTTACTCCGAACCACGTAAAAACTTGCGTGCTTCTATCTCTCTCTATTTTCTTTTGCTTTATATTCAGCTGTGCTCTAACGCCTTCATATCATTGCATACTTGTTCAAAACTGCACACACAGCTGCTCTCCAAAGACAGCTGTGTCTTTCGAAAAGTTGCACAACCTGACTAAGCTGAAAACGATAAGTTAATATTTTCAAACTGAGTTTTTCTAAGTAACTGAGCTAAGTTTTCAAACCACCACTTTCCGCACCGCCAGCTGAGTTGTTTACCCAGCTGACCCTCCCCAGCTGGATCAATAACTGAGCTCTCACTCAACTCCGTTTTAACTTGATAAAAGTTTAGAAAAATCTACTTGGTGTATTCACCCCCCCTCTACACCAAGTACCCAGCTCAGGGACCATCACTTGGGATCAAGTCTTTCACGTACTTGGATTGATTTATAAAAATCCCTTCTTCTGATTGTTTGACTTGAAGTCCTAGGAAGAAGCTCATTTCTCCCATCATGGACATTTGGAACTGTTCTGACATCATCTCTCCAAATCTTTGGCATAAGAATGTTGATCTTGATCCGAAGATGATGTCATCTACATAGATTTGAACAACCAGGATGTCTTCTCCTGACTTGATGGTGAAGAGAGTTCTGTCTACTGAGCCCTTCTTGAATCCTTTGGATACAAGGAACTTTGACAGAGTGTCATACCAAGCTCGAGGTGCTTGCTTCAATCCATAGAGCGTCTTCTTTAGTTTGTAGACTTTATTTTCTTCTACTTCAAATCCTGGAGGTTGTTCAACGTAGACATCTTCTTTGATTTCTCTATTTAAGAATGCACACTTCACATCCATTTGATAGACCTTGAATTTGTGATGTGCTGCATAGGCGAGAAAGAGTCTGATTGCTTCCAATCGTGCTACTGGAGCAAATGATTCTTCGAAGTCAATTCCTTCCTGCTGTGTGTAGCCCTTGGCAACCAGTCGAGCTTTGTTTCTGATGATGACTCCCAGGGTATCCAGTTTGTTCTTGAATATCCATTTTAGTCCTATGACTTTGACTCCTTCAGGTCTGTCGACCAATTCCCAGACACAATTTCTGAGGAATTCGTTCAGCTCTGCTTGCATGGCGTTAGTCCAAGGCACGCTCTTTAAAGCTTCGAGAATTGATTGAGGCTCCGAAACTTGAGCTACATAACACGCCATTAGAGCTGTATCTTCATCATAGACCGTCAGTTCTAGCTCTACTGAGAGTTGAGCTGTGTCAGCTGCTTCTTGATGATCCGTTGAGGCTTGAGCAGCTGAGCTTCTGGTTTTGACTTGGTCAGATGGTTCTCCAATGATTGCTGATGATGGATGATCTTCAATCCATCTTCTCCTTTTACGAATTTCTTCTTCCAGCTGATTGATGCTAGAAGTGGCAAGATTTCGTCTGGCTTGGAGTTGCTCTGGAGTTAAGTCTTGAGAGATTGATTCTCCTTGAGTTGGATTATGAAGTGACTTCTGTAGAAGCTCTGCTGGAGATGGAGCTGGGGATTCAGCTTTGTCTGGATTTTCAGCTGATGGTATTTCCCCTTGATTTGGCGTTGGAGGTTCTTTTTGATTTCCAGTTGGTGGAGCTTCCCGATTGACTTGAAGTTCCTCCTCTGGCTCATCATCCCAAATTAATGGTTCGGCCAAATTCCTGATTCGATTTTCTTGAGCTCTTGTCTGAATCTGTCTTGAAGATTCTCCTTCGTTTCTTCGTTTGATAGAGTCTCTATATTCGAATGATGACTCGTCAAAGGTAACATGTGGAGTTACTTCGACTGTTTGAGTCCTTCTGTTGAAGACTCTATATGCTTTACTCACAGCAGAATAACCAATGAATACTCCTCGGTCTGTCTTCGCGTCGAACGTCTTGAGCTGTATCTTTCCGTTGTTTAGGATATGACATTTGGATCCGAAGATCTTGAAATATCCAATATATGGTATCCTGTTGTTCCAAAGCTCATACGACGTCTTTCCTTGCCTTGATGTGAGTACGGAGCGATTCTGAGTGAAGCATGTTATGTTGATTGCTTCGGCCCAGAACTTCTTTGGAATGGCAGAGCTGGCTAGCATTGAGGTAGCCGCTTCTTTGAGTGTTATATTTCTTCTCTCAGCTACACCATTCTGCTGAGGTGTGCGTGCTGCTGAGGTTTGATGTTAAACTCCGTTCTTCTTGCAGTATTCTTAATTGGTTTCATTTAGAAACTCCGTTCCTCGATCTAATCTGATTGACATTATCTTGCACTCCTTCTGAGTTGACAGTATTTCCAGCAGGATAGGCAGCTTGGTCCTTGTTTCGCTCTTCTGGTATAGGAATGACACCCATGTGAATCTTGAGAAGTCATCCACTACGACCAGAGTATATTTTCTGCCATTGAAGCTTGTTGGAGTAACTGGACCAAACAGATCCATGTGAAGGAGTTGGAGTACTCGATCAGTTGACTGAACTGGCTTGAGAGAGAATGAAATTCTTGTCTGCTTTCCTTATTGACACGCGCTGCACATATGACTTTTGTCATATACTTGATCTGGAATTCCATTAGCGAGCTGGTACCTAGCCAGTTTGTTGATTGTCTTGAAGTTGAGATGATTCAGCCGTCTGTGCCACAGTCAGCTGACTTTATTGCTGCTTTTCGATACAAGACAAGTCTCCGTAGGGCTGTTGTTCCAGTCAGCAAAATACATATTTCCTTCTCTTTTCCCTTTTAGGAGTATCTGCTTGGTTTCTCTGTGCTTCACTGTGCATCCCTGTGCATCAAACTTGACAGAAAAACCGTTGTCACAGAATTGGCTAATAAAAAGCAAGTTGTGTTGCAATCCTTGTACATAAGAAACATTTAGGATTATAACATTTCTAGTTTTAAATGTACCATACCCTTTGGTTAGGCCTTTGGAGTTGTCACCAAATGTTACTTGAGGGTCTGGACGCTCGATATACTCCTGGAGTAGGTGCTTTAAGTGCGTCATGTGCTTGGAGCATCCATTGTCCAAGTACCATAGCGTTCTCATTGACTCCTCAATGATGCGTCGTTCCCTTGCAACCTATACAAAAGATCAAAGTTTAGGTACCCAGTTTTAATTGGGTCCTTGAGGGTTAGACAGAGATCCTTTAATGACCCAGATCTGCTTGATGACTCGAATTGGGTCATTTGATCTGACAATTCTTCCAGCTGAGTCGATATACACATTCTTTGTGTTCTTCGATTGTTGCTGGCGGGGTCTTGATCTCAGTGTCTTCCTGACTTGATGTCTTGGTCTTCTTTGGTATCCAGCTGAGTACTCAGCCGAGACGTTCCTTTGTCTCTGCTGTCTCTTGTGATTCTTCAGCTGGAAATGGTTCTCCAGCTGGTAATCTTATGAGTGATATCCAGCTGGGTATCTCTGATATCTCGGTTGATATCTTTCAACGTCTTTATTCTTTATTCTTTGGTATCTGTAATGTCCAGCTTGTTGTCTTTGTTGAGGTTGAGCACGTTGCTGTCTGATTTGAGCTTGAGGTTGTCTCACAGCTGGCCTTTTTGATGCCTACTGACGGAGCTTGAGGATGTCTCACAGCTGGTCTTCCTGACACCTGCTGTGTCCTCAACGGTTGATGCTGAGTTGCTGGGATTGGATGTTCTTTTGCTCGTACAAACATTACCTTTGTTCCACTCGTGGAGGCAATGTTTGAGACGTCCTTTGATTCATGGTATCCCAGTCCCGCTTTGAGTGTTGCTGGACGTTGTGCACCTATGATCTCGTCCATTGTTGATGTGGCTTTGATGAGAGCTACTATCTTCTTAGATAGTACTTCTTCGGTGTTTTTCAGCTCAAGGATCTCAGCTGACTTATCTTCTGATTCAGCTGTGCCCTTTTCCAAATCTTCCACCAGCTGTTTCTTCTCATAGTAGAAGTCCTTCATCAGCTGATCTTGTTTCACTATTTTGTCTTTTAGTAAAACAACTTCCTCGTGAAGCTGTGTTGTATCAGCTGCTTCTGATACCTTTTTCTTTTCCAGTTCCGCTTTCAGCTCGACATTCTCACACATTATGACGTCAAGGATCTCTTGAAGCTCATTGGAGTCGTTCATTACTTTCTCTACTAGACTCCAGTCAGGTAACCCTGATTCTGAAACCTGTGTAGAGTATTCGTGTGATGGTGAGAGGTTAGATAGATTTTGGGTTCGAGACATTACCTCATCTTCTTCAATACCGTCTGTTAGTCCCATGAAGCACGTATCCCAATCAGGTTCATCGTGGGCCATCAGTGCTTCTTCTTCCGAGTCTGAAAATGGCATGTTGTCATCCATTTTATTGCACTCTGATTCCTCATCGGCGATGTAAGCTCTGCTTCTGTCAGCTGCCTTAGCTTTCAGTTGGTCTTTATCTTTCTTGGACAGCTTTGGACAATCTAGCCGGTAGTGTCCTGGTTCCTTGCAGTTGAAGCAACCTTCTTTTGTTCGTTTGTCAGCTGACTTCTCATCAGCTGCTGCGTACTCGTCTCTGTAAGTTCTTGCAAACCTCTTGTATTTGCCCTTGCTGGTGTTGAGTCTGTTGTAATTTTTGACCAGCATGGCTATTTCTTCAAGTAGCTCTTCCTTGCTCATGTCCTTCTTGTGCTTCTTCGATGACTCAGCTGACTGCATGTATGCGGATTTTTCAGAGTTGGCTCTGAACGCAATCTCCTTTGGCACAGGTGTCAGCTCTCCATCGTTTTGATTGCTTGAAGATTCTTTCATGGTAATCTTCAAGTTATATTCGTTGGCTTTGAGCAGGAAGAATAATCTTTCAGTTGAAAAATCACCTAAGTCACTTCGACTTTGGTGTACCACCTTATATGTGTTCCATTCAGCTGTGAGCGCTGAGAGAAGTTTTAGATTTTTTTCTCGCTGGGTGTATTTTCCAGTTCGGATGGTTTCTATTTCCACCACTATATTGGAGAATTTGAGTTCCATCCCTTCGATGGACTCGTTGACCAGCTGCTTGAAGTTATCAAACTTCTGGCATGCAATAGTGAATTTATTTTCCTTTATCTCCTCCAACCCTTCGCAAAGCTTTGCTAGGGTTTCCCACATCTCCTTTGCGGTTTCGCAGTTGATGATTTTGCTGAGGTAGGCGTTGGAGACCGTTAAAGATATGGTATTCCTCGCGAAGCTGTCTAGTCCAGCCTGCTTCCTTTCTTCTGAGGTATGCTCACTCTTGGGCTTGGGAATGAGCTGATATGTTGGTTGACCACCATCTTGAGTTGGAACAAGCTTGTTCCCTTGTTTGAATATTATGATGGGTCCGTCTGTGATGACGTCCTACATCATATCATGATGTGCACAGAGAAAGCTCTTCAGTCTGAACTTCCATATTGCATAATTGTCGACCGAGAAGGTGAGAAGATTCCTGTTAAGATAAGAATCCATGGAGATATGCACAATATGTAATATTATGAGTTTTTCACAAAGAGGATCTGTTCAGATGACCACTGACAGATTGTCAAGAGAGATCTCTTAATACAGAAACAGCGGTCTGTTGAACCACTGCTCTGATACCAATTGATGGTCCCTGAGCTAGGTATTTAGTGTAGAGGGGGGTGAATACACCAAATAGATTTCTGAAAACTTTTTCTAGTTTAAATAACAGAGTTGGTGAGCTCAGTTATTAGTCCAGCTGAGGAGGGTTAGCTGGACAAATAACTCAGCTGGCGGTGCGGAATGTGGTGGTTCGAAAACTTAGCTCGGTTAATTAGAAAAACTCAGCTTGAATAGATTAACTTTATGTTTTCAGTTGAGTCAAGTTGTGCAACTTTCAAAAAGACACGGCTGTCTTTGGAGAGCAGCTGTGTATGCAGTTTTAGATCAAATATGCAATGAGATGATAAAATTAGTACAAAAACTGAATTTAAAGAGAAAGAAAAGAGCACGAGATTTTTACGTGGTTCGGAGTAACACCTCCTACGTCCACGACCAGGTTCACTGGTAATTCACTACCACTTGGTTTCCAAGTACCAAGTAACTTCACAACTCTAACCCGAGCTGTGTTCCAACAGTTTGCGGGCACTGTCAAGCCTAACCTTTCAGTTTACGGGTACTGAAAAAACCTTACAAACACTTGAATTTCCCGCTTCAAGCAAGCGTTACCTTGACCTAACCTTTCTGGGTAAAGAGGGGTTTGGTTTGGGGTTCCAACTGTGAACGAGTTCTTACAATTAAGAACTTTAGAGTATGATGAACTCGTTCGAAATCTAGGCTTAAGATATACATAGATTTTGGCCTAGGGATCAGACGAAAAACTAAGCAGTTTCTGAACTAGAAACACTTTAAGATAAAGTGTTCTTTGAACTATGTAGAACTGCTAGAGAGCTTTTGAAAGATTGAGGATTTCAGAGAATGAAAGCTTGTAGAGAGTTTTTCGTGTTTGATCCTGAGGTTGAAGACGGGTTTATATAGGTAGAGATTCAAGACTAGCCGTTGGAGGAGCCGTTTGAATCTTACCTACTCTCCTTAAATTCGATATCTGCCGTTGGGCGAATCTGCACCTGTCTTCATTTGTGTCACATCCTAGGTCCTGAAGTCTAGGATGCTGATTCGGCAATCCCTCATTGGTCGAGGCATGTTGACTTCCTCTGACGCCGGGATCTTCTGCCTTTGGAGCTGGCTTCTGAATTCAGAGCTGGATTGGGCAAACTGACTTGAAGTGATGTCTTCAGAGTTAGTTCCTTTTGTTCTGTACAGCTGGACCAGCTGTGTTTTGAACTCAGCTCGAATTCTCTTCAGCTTGATCATGCTCTGCTGAAAGACTCAGCTGAAGGTTGACTCCTGCTGTAGACACAGCTGGATCGTCTGCTGTCTTCTGCTTCCTGCTGTAGGCACAGCTGGATCGTCTGCTGTCTTCTGCTTCCTGAACCTGTAAACCTAGAAAATCTAGAGCTCAAACAGGTGAGCTGGAAAACACTACTTAGGATGAAGCGATCATCTATTCGGTTGGAGAATCAGTTGGGTTTTGGTATTAAATCAAAACTTTATAATTTTCCCAACATTTTAGAATTTTGAGAAGCATGATTTAATTATGTTTTAAATTCTTGATAAGCATGCTATGTGATTTACATGTTTTGCATGTCCAAAGTAAACACTTTAATTAAAAATGTCTAAGCAAGATAAAATGAATTTTATTAATTAAAATTCATTAAGGTCTCCACAATTGATCTCTAGATGAAATGTGAGATTTATGCGTGTAAACGTCCACATGAACGTGGCTTGCACGTATTCATTACACGTGAATTCGTCAGATGAGATTTCTTAATAAAATGTTAAATTTTATGTGAAGTGTGCAATGTCATGTGTAAACGTCCACACGATCGTGGCTTGCGTGTGACATTGTTCACAGATTTTCACAAGATAAAATTTTAACGAGATAATTGTAGGATATTGCTTTGCGTGCGACATGGTTCTAGTAAGTATGTCAAACGTAGAATAATGACCTTGGTGTTAAATTGTGGTCATTGCTTAGGTACAAGTTTTAATATAACCCTCCAACGGGGTCCCTGTTTTAACTTGTGCGGTCTGTTAAAAAGGTTCAACTATTAATTTCATTCATCATAAGGTTAAGTTGATGTGACAGTGAAATTAAAGACTGGATGCCTGGTCAATAGATATAAATGTAAACGTCCACATGATCGTGGCTTGCATTGAATTTTTATTGGGCTGTTAAAGGGTATCTTAATATTGTTTTCTAAAGGTTTCAATATTATTTGTATCAAAACTTTATGTGACAACATCTTTATGTGTATACATGTTTATCTTTTCAGATATGGCTTTCAATCCTCTTATGACTATTCTTACTTCGAATTACTGGTGCCAATTATTTGGACTGGAAGCGAAACTTGGACCTTGTCTTGATTGCTGAAGAGTACATATTTGTACTCACAACCCCTGCTCCTGCCACTCTGACTCTTGAGTCCACTGAAGAGGAAAGGGAGGTTCACAGAAAGTAGCATAAGGCTAATGATATGGCCAAGTTCTATATCATGGCGTCTATGTCCACATCTCTGCAGCTGTAACACCAAAATATGGTTACAACAGCTGACATCATGTTGAACCTCAAGGAGCTCTTTGGGAAAAAAGACAGATCAGCAAGATTTGAGGCCATGAGGAAACTCATGACGACTCGAATGACTGAGGGTACTTCTGTCCGCGAGCATTGTCTCATGATGTTTCAATATCAGAATAAGATAGAGTCGCTCGGCAGACTGCTTGATAATGAAACTAAGATCGACATGATCTTGCATACTCTTTCCGAAACTTTTGAGAACTTTCGCATGAACCATGTCATGAGCAAAAAGGAGTACACCCAAAGTGAGCTCCTTAATGACTTGGTTGCGGTGGAAGGTGTAATGGGAAAGAAGCCACAAGCATTGGCCTCTACTAAGGGTTCTTCTTCTAGCTTTAAGACATTGCGGTCTAATCGCGGTGGCGAATACTTGAGCACTGAGTTTAGGCAATATTTATCAGAAAATGGGATTACATCCCAGTTGACTGCACCTGGTACTCCCCAACAGAATGATGTGGCAGAAGGAAGAAACATAACTCTGTTGGAAATGGTTAGATCAATGATGAGCTTTGCGACTCTACCTATATCATTCTGGGGATATGCCTTAGAAACAGCGGAGTATATTCTCATCCTAGTACCGTCCAAATCGGTCCCCAAGACTCCTTCTGAGTTATGGTCAGGGCACAAGCCCAGTTTGAACCACATTCATATTTGGGGTAGTCCAGCACATGTGCTGAATAAGGGAGCTGATAAGTTGGAGTCTAGGACCGAGGTAATGCTGTTTGTAGGATATCCTAGAGGAACGAAAGGTGGTTACTTCTATAGTCCGAAGGATCAGAAGGTCGTTGTAAGCACCAACACACGATTTTTGGAAGAGGACTATGTAAATGATCACAAGACCAGGAGTGACATTATCCTCCAGGAGATGAGAGGAGACATTCATATTCCTATATCAAGTGTACAAGATGATATACCATCTGACACTGCACAACGTGTCGACACTGATACACCTGTATTGCCTCGACGTAGTGGAAGAGCAATTGTATTGCCTCATCGTTACACGCTCGTGGGAGAATCTTCGGATTTACACCCAGAAGACGAGCCTGTGGAAAACGATCCCTGCACCTACAAAGAGACAATCCAAGATTTGGATACAAATTCTTGGCGTAAGGCCATGGATTTTGAAATTGAATCAATGGAAAATATGGATGTGAAAGATCTACGGGTGCTTCCTAAAGGCAAGAAAGCCATTGGTTGCAAGTGGATCTTCACGCGAAAGAGATGAGCTGACAGGAAGGTTATTGCCTTCAAAGCACGCTTGGTGGCAAAGGGGTTCGCTCAAAAATTGGGAATCGATTTTGAGAAAACCTTCTCGCCTGTAGCGATGCTTAAGTCGATCTGGATTCTCTTATCCATAGCTGCCTACATGGACTTCGAGGTTTGGCAAATGGATGTCAAGACAGCTTTCCTTAATGGATATCTGGATGAAGACATCTATATGGAGCAACCTGAAGGCTATGTTAAAAAGGGCCAAGAGCATCTCGTCTGGAAGCTTAAGAAGTCCATTTATGGGCTTAAGCAGGCCTCAAGGTCTTGGAACCAACGTTGTGACGAGGTTGTCAAATCCTATGGTTTTGAGCAATGCCTTGACGAGAGCTGTGTGTACAAACTCAGTGGAGACGAAAACGTGATGGTATTCTTGGTACTGTACGTAGATGACATTCTTCTCATTGGCAACGATAAGAAGGTATTGTCAGACGTAAAGGTATGGTTGTCCGAGCAGTTTCAAATGAAGGACTTGGGAGAAGCTACGTACATCATTGGGATCAAAGTGAAACGTGATCGCAAGAATAGGTTGTTGAGCTTATCTCAGGCGTCCTACATTGATACTATTTTAGCCCGTTTTAGCATGCAGAATGCCAAGAATGGTTTTCTTCCTTTCAGACATGGCATCCCTCTGTCTAAGGATATGTGTCCTAAACACAAAAGGAGATAGAGGACATGAAGAGAATTCCTTATGCTTCTGCTGTATGAAGTCTCATGTATGCCATGCTATGTACTAGACCTGATATATGCTATGCAGTTGGCATGGTGGCAAGATATCAGTCTAACCCAGGACAATGACACTGGATTGCGGTAAAGCACATTCTTAAGTACTTGAAAAGAACTAGAAATTATGCGCTAGTTTACCAATCCGACAGTTTAGTCCCTCTAGGGTATACGGACTCAGACTTCCAAGCAGACCGGGATAAAAGCAGGTCTACCTCAGGTTATGTGTTTACCTTGGGAGGCGGAGCAGTTTCATGGAGGAGTGTAAAGCAGAAATGCATTGCAGACTCCACCATGGAAGCCGAGTATGTGGCTTTTTCGGAAGCTGCTAAGGAGGCAGTTTGGCTCAAGAGCTTCTTGTTGGACCTAGATGCGGTTCCAAGTATGCCTAAGTGTATCACAATTTATTGTGACAACTCTTGTACAGTAGCAAACTCGAAGGAACCAAGGGCCCATAAGGCAAGCAAGCACATACAGAGAAAGTACCATCTTATACGAGACATCGTAAAGAGAGGAGATGCAGTTGTGACCAAAATAGCATCATTGGATAACATGGCCAATCCTTTCACAAAGAACCTTCCGGCTAAGATCATCTACAAACATGTTGAAGGGCTAGGTTTACGATGTTTGCTAGCAGAACTTTGAGTAGAAGTGGGAGATATGTTGTAATGATTGTAGTAGCGACGAGTATACTAAAATTTTGCTTTAGTATAAGAGGGAGAATTGAAGGTGTATACTGTAAAGCAAACAATTTGTGCTTGTATATACGGTTTCTATTTCTGCTATTTCTCCTATATCTGATTTGATTGTTTGTCGCATAAAACATCATGTCCCATTATCTCGTGTTATAGATTAAATGGTATGTTGCAGATCACAGAAGATCATTTAATCAGTTTCTCATGAGATATAAATCAGTATTTACAGCCGAGATAACTTTGGACAAGTTATCGGTTTAGGCTGTAGCATAATACGGAAAGTAGTTTGTCTTGACTACTTGTTTATGCTAATACGTACGTCTACGTATTATAAAAGGATCGCAGTGAGACGTGTTATTCTATTCTGGTCGTTTGAGAAGAACCAAGGTCTCGGTGACTCGATAGATCTAAATCCTAATAAGTTATTATGTGTGTTCAAGTGTCTTTCTGTCACTTTGACTTACCATGGGTGAGAGTTATGAGTTAACTCAATATGCCCCGTATCTTGGGTGACAGTAGTATTTGTTCGATACTTAATTAACTGTATTAGAGAACCATGTCCTGGAGACCCCAGGTTGATGACATTCCCTTAAGGAGCTCATTAAGTTTATCGTACTAAAACCTGCAGGTGGATTCAGTTATTCGGTACGATAATAATGTTGAGTGGTACTACTTAAGGAATTAAAGATATTAATTAATTTAAGCTGTCAGTTGCTTTAATTAATTAATGAATGTTTGACATCTTAAACATGGGGATTATCGAAGTTAAAATTAGAAGCCCTGATTCATCAGTGGGCTAGAGCGGTAGTGCATCACTAATTCTTTAGTGGAATGAATTAGTGATTATATGCTTGTAATTATTCTGGGCTTGAATAATTGAATACAAATATATTGGAGGCCCAACTCTAGCTTTCTAGTAGATCCCTAGGATGGCCTAAATGTCTCTCTATTTCAAGCCCAAACCCTCCTAAGTCATAATGGGCCTTGGCCCATGGATTGACATATAAAACTACAAGCTCTCTCAACAAACCCTAATCTAAGCTTCCATTTTTGTTAGCCACCAACAAGGGTTTGAGAGAAAAAGTAGTGTGGTTTGAGGAGCATCTTGAGGATCTTGGAAGATTGCTAACCACGTGGCATCTGAGATCGAGACGGGACACATCCTAGAAGATCAATTAGTGGAATCGTTCCACGAGCTCCGAATCCAAGATAACGGTACATCAAAATCTTGTATGGTTGTCTTTAAATTAATAGAAGCATGCTAGGAAAGATTCTTGTATGTCGAGTTAGATATCCGAAATAGATCCATGGGCAAAAGAGGATCGGCTTTCACTAGCCGTTCCAACAACATAAGCATAGTCATCTCTCTATTTGGAGTTTGATTTTCGTCGGAACTCCAAAATGACATTATTTTTCTTTATAGATAACCGTTTTAAACTTGCTTGAGCATCGCTAGTAAGTTATAGCTATTGTCTCTTGGATTGAGAATCAAGAAGTCTATAGAATATATATATATATATATATATATATATTATTGTTTGAGAGATTTAAGTTTAAATTTGAGATTATCTTGTCAAGAGATTAAGTTGAGTTTTGCTTATTATGCTTAAGTGCTTAAGTTAAGTTTTTATTTTAAGTATCAAGAGTTATGTCGTAAAAGTTTGGCATATAAGGGATATGAGAAGATGCCCCAGTCCACGTATGCACTCAAGAGATACTTGCATGAGTACTTTGACTACCAAGTGCACCTAATCCACAACGTGGGATGGCACACGTCTGAGTTTGCATACATCTGAAACCGATTCGAGAAGTATGTGTGAGCAGCAATCAGGCCACATATGATATCATCAACAAAATTTCCATCAAATGGCGTGGATAGGCTGAGAAGAAGTCTTGAGAATACCTCACTATGGTAGAAAAACGACGTACTACTGACCTACTATTTTTCACTCATTTGTGCTTTGTGTACTTGACAAGTACATTCAACACCACCTAGTTCCATGAGTGTGATTCCCAGTTCACTTCAGTGGCTACACTAGACTCGGAGCATGCACAATCGGGAGAGATTAGGTCTCACTGCATTGTCGTTACCTTGGGACAACCCAAAGAATGAGTTCGATGTCAGACCTTCTGTGGTCCAGTTAGAGATGGGACCACTAGATATGATCAACCGGCTTTCCCATTTCATTTGAGGAAGCGGAAGACTACCACTGACTGGGTAGATTTTAGTACATGACTACAGCGCTTTGAGCCTGAGTAGCCGATAGAGCCGAGCACATGCAATAGAGTGAGGTCAGAGGTGCAATCGCAATAGTTTTCTGCATAGAGCCAGATGAGGAGGATATGGAAAATATCTTTAGTAACTAGTAGAGGTAATGAGCTCCACAACAGCGTTCTCAGGAGCTAGCTTCGTAAAGAGACTAGTGATCGGTTGAGAGTTCGTAATTATTGCTTTTGTATAGATCAGAATAGTGCTAGACTTCTTTCGATATTAGTAGACGGAGTGATAGTGTATTGTCATTCCGAGTTTAGCAGTTTTTCCTTGAAGTATACGGAAATGCATCATGTTAAACCTTTTTGGATCTTTGGATGTAAAACCTCATTGAAGGTGGATACTATTTCCAATGTTTATATCGGGATTTTCTTTTCGGCGAGATCGTCATAGTGATGCTTAGCTAGCCATTGAGAGAATTTTCCAACTTATCAGATGTATTGATAAGGAGCGTTTATCCTGCAAAGCCTTTCAAAACACCGGACCTGCTGATTTCTAGTGGGAGACTCCTAAGAAAATTATTCCAGAAGAGCATTTGGCTCAATATACCTGGAATGAATTCAAGGAGGTACTATTTTACAAATATGTGCCAAAAACCTATAGAACTAAGAAATAGACTAAGTTCTATAATCTGAAGCAATGGAAGATGTCAGTGACAGAATACGATGGAGTATTTTGTGACTTGGCAAGATATGCGCCAGATCAACATGTGCGGCAACAAGTCCAAAAATCTCACTCTTAAATAACTGATCTTTCAAATCTTGTAACTTTGCCCGAAATACTCTTGAAGTTAAATCTGGACGATCTTGACTGTTTGACCAACATATAATGATTCTTGTATTTCCTTCCACTCTGGGTTGCAAGTCATAGTAATAAACAGATCTGATTTCCCAAATTTTTGTACTAATTCCAATGCATCAAGATATCGACGCCGCATATCCCTTGGGTCTCCAATAAACGTTGCAAGAAGAACAATTCTTTTGCCAACTTCATTCCCTCTTGATTCTCCTTTAAAAACACTATCCACAATTCCTTGGTACAACTCTCCCTTCATACTTAATTAGTTTCGACGGAAAAAATCTAACCTCGTCGTTTCCAATTTTATATACATGTCAACTACAAACTGTTGAAACAATCTTCTCGCTAATAGAAGTATGGATTGTCTTGGATTTTTTATATGTAGCTTGTAGCAAATATATTCTCTGCATGATATGTTCTTGTCATTTTCTTTCCCCACCCCTGCATATTATTAAAAATGCAACACAAAACACAACTACTAATTGATATGCATGGCCATCATTTAGCACTTATGTCTTTCTCGTGTTTTGTTTGTGAAGTTTATAGATGTTTTATTTCATGAAGAAAATCTTTGTGACTATCCAGAACCTATGTCGTTTTGATCAAAGTGCCCAATAAACGAGACTGCTATAGGAATAGTTGATCAAAGTGGTGGTTAGTATCATGTTCTTTTGATCATAGCTGATAGCCAAGTAATTTTATGCCTACATCTTATATACCACATTTTATTATATTATTTTATATATAATCATTTTAAGATACCTTTATCAACAACTGTAAATAAATATGTTTTAGTTATATTTGTTTCTAACGAATTGAAAAGTGAGTAACAGTATGTAGCATATAATACCATAACAAAAGATATTAGCAAGAGTTACATTATTTGTTAATTAGATGCTCATGTATTTTATTATGTGATGAAGCTTGGCATGTAATTATGCAGTAGCCATTGACTTGACTGTTACAGATTATTCTCTTCATTTCATGATAATCATGTAAAATAGTGAAAATTATGAAGATGTCAATATTTTTATGTATTAATTGATCAAACTGATGGTCAATATCACGTTCTTTTTATAATTAATTACTATTGGATTATTATTTTATTTTTAGGATTATTAATTTTATTTCTTATTTTATTAATGATAAAATTCCATAATAGCACGTTAGGATTGTTCCATGTAATGGCCATCATATTTTATCTATTAAAAACTTAATGCATGATGGTCCCTGAGCTAGGTATTTGGTGTAGAGGGGGGGTTAATACGCCAAATAGATTTCTAAAAACTTTTTCAAGTTAAATCACAGAGATGGTGAGCTCAGTTATCGATCCAGCTGGGGAGGGTCAGCTGGGTAAATAACTCAGCTGGCGGTGCGGAATGTGGTGGTTTGAAAACTTAGCTCGGTTACTTAGAAAAACTCAGTTTGAAAAGATTAACTTTTGGTTTTCAGCTTAGTCAAGTTGTGCAACTTTCAGAGAGACACAGCTGTCTTTGGAGAGCAGCTGCGTATGCAGTTTTGATCAAATATGCAATGTTATGAAAGAGTTAGTACAAAACTGAATATAAAGAGAAAGTAAAGTGCACGTGAGTTTTTACGTGGTTCGGAGTAACACCTCCTACGTCCACGACCAGGTTCACTGGTATTCCACTACCACTTGGTTTTCAAGTACCAAGCAACTTCACAACTCTAACCCGAGCTGTGTTCCAACAGTTTGCGGGCACTGTCAAGCCTAACCTTTCAGTTTACGGGTACTGAAAAAACCTTACACACTTGAATTTCCCGCTTCAAGCAAGCGTAACCTTGACCTAACCTTTCTGGGTAAGAGGGGTTTGGTTTGGGGTTCCAACTGTGAACGAGTTCTTACAATTAAGAACTTTAGAGTATGATGAACTCGTTCGAAATCTAGGCTTAAGATATACAAAGATTTTGGCCTAGGGATCAGACGAAAAACTAAGCAGTTTCTGAACTAGAAACACTTTAAGATAAAGTGTTCTTTGAATTATGTAGAACTGCTTGAGAGAGCTTTTGAAAGATTGATGATTTCAGAGAATGAAAGCTTGTAGAGAGTTTTTCGTATTTGATCCTGAGGTTGAAGACGGGTTTATATAGGTAGAGATTCAAGACTAGCCGTTGGAGGAGCCGTTTGAATCTTACCTACTCTTCTTAAATTCAAGATCTGCCGTTGGGCGAATCTGCACCTGTCTTCATTTGTGTCACATCCTAGGTCCTGAAGTCTAGGATGCTGATTTGGCAATCCCTCATTGGTCGAGGCATGTTGACTTCCTCTGACGCCGGGATCTTCTGCCTTTGGAGCTGGCTTTGGAATTCCGAGCTGGACTGACTTGAAGTGATGTCTTCAGTTAGTTCCCTTTGTTCTATACAGCTGGACCGGCTGTGTTTTGAACTCAGCTCGAATTCTCTTCAGCTTGATCATGCTCTGCTGGAGGACTCAGCTGAAGGTTGACGCCTGCTGTCTTTCGCTAGCCGACTCACCGTCGTCTTGTAGCCACGTAGACACACTGGTCGACCGTCGTCTTCCGCTTCCTTAACCTGTAAACCTAGAAAATCTAAAGCTCAAACAGGCGAGCTGGAAAACACTTTTTAGGTTGACGCGATCATCTATTCGGTTGAAGAATCAGTTGGGTTTTGGTATCAAATCGAAACCTTATAATTTTCCCAACAATGCATGTTTGTTGAAGGATAGAACATCATATAACACTTCTTTACTACGTGGATCAAATTATAAAAGTTTAGAGACATACCTTGTTCTTCTCCAGATATAATATCATCTGCAGTTATGACTCTTGATAACGTAGAAAAATTATCGAGATTTGTGTTACGATCTAAAGACGTCTTGGCAATATTCTTCTTAATATTTTGATGCCAACTTGTTTTGCCTCTTGGAAAAAGAAGTGGATATTGTAATGGGCCATAGCATCCGTAATAATGCTTTATTCTATGTCTTTCACCTTAATGAGCATGAACTACAATATCTCGTTCTAATGGTATATTATCATTATTCCCTTCAACCCATATAGCTGCAACGTCATTTGCTTGTGGAGAATTGTATACTCGTTGATCTAAGTTCACATCTTTTGAAATATGAAGATGAACATTATCCATTAAAGGATAGTCTTTCAATCTTCGAAAGATTTTCGCATATGGATTGACTTCCAAAATTTTAATGAGCTTCTTCACAACTATTTCTGATATATTTTGATTTTGCATTATGCGCATTCTGTTCTCAATCTCACTCTGTGTCTCATAAAAATATAGCTGAAAAAAATCAGGAGTTCTATCTTGTGGAATCAAACCTGGAAGATCATGATAAACCATTACTTGTACTCGAAAAGAATAAACTCCTCGTCTTGTAGATGCGAGTTCTCTATCCAATTTTACACCAAGCCAAGTAAATGAGAATATGCTATTGTAGGAGCGAATATTTCTTCGGAAATCAATTGCTTCTTGTGATTGAGATGTAAACAATTCAAACAACTCATCCGGAACTTCCGAAAATGCAAATTTAATTTTTCCATTTTCACAACAAATGGTAGGAGGTTCATATTCAAATCTTGAAGCACCGCTGTGAATGTAATCAGGCATATTTTTTAACTCATGTAGAGTTGAACCTAAAAACATAAACAATAGGATTAAAAGTAGTTAGTTGTATATGTATAAATATTCATATATATTTTCAAAGTTGTATTACTTACTATTCAAATCATTTGACTCCCGTTTACGTTTTTTTTCTTTCATTTGTAGAAGCCTTCTTTGTTGATATACCTCTGTAACTATAATATTGCCATGAATTTTATTTCTAAATTAGCTTGTAACATAATAAATATAAAATATACTAATAACAATATTCTTGTAATGATTGAAGAAAAAACTTACATGAAGATGAGCTTGACATGGGTAATGTATTGCGAGTGCTCATACTTTATTTCCAAAATGTAAAATATAATGAATACTACATATAAATATGTTGAATTTAGTATAAATGTTAGAAATCTAATAGTATATGAAATCTTCTCAAGCTTTAAATTCAACATAAAATATTTAATTACAATTTTTTACGTAAGAAAAATGATCACCAGCCCATCTTTCAAGAAACAAAATATATTTGTATTAGGCCTGATTTCATATATAGATATAATACAACAATACATATACTCATAAAACATGGTCTGAAAGTCAGAAATCCAACTCCTAGCCGTCTAGCCTTCTTATTATTTCCCTATGTGCAAATACAATTTTTTACTCTACATTTAGCAATTGTTTCTTCACTTTAGTTTCCTCCACGTATGCTAATTTAATTTTCTCGATTCCAGCAACTGAATGTCAAATTTTATAGGACCGACACTCACAACTTCAACTTTAAAATATGCCCCAGAAGACAAAGCAATAGCAAAAGAGCTTCGTCTGCTAACAGAACATGAAAAAGCTATTTATCAGAAACAGAAAGAGCTTTACAAGAGAATATTTGGAAAAAGTCCAGATCCCAAACCTAAATCCAAAAATTTGTTGATCCTATTCTGGCACTGGTTGCTCTCAATAGTTTATCGCCTTTTCAAGCAACAGAGGCAAAAAGATGATTGACTGATGAAAGCTTAGAGCTAAGAGATTTACATGTCAGTTTTTTGCTTACAAATGAGATTCTGTTCCTTAAACGTGTTGTATTATATCCAACATAAAAATTAAGCACACCAGGTCAATAATTCCAAGAAATAAAAGGAATCATAGATTTATCTTATATAACAAGTTCTCCTCATTACCTCAAAGAATCTAACGAAAATAGCAGACTACCATTAGTAATTGAGAAAGAAGACATAAAAAGTACAGACTTTTAGATAAAAACACCACATATCTATACCTTATTAAAAATCAAAACAATTTGAAAATAAGGTATAAAAATTGGGATCGATAAAATTAAATTAACTTTAGCAATAATGTAGAACGATCTTTACCTTTAAAATTAGCAGTTGTGAAATTGAATCGAACAACCTTCGCAAAGAAGATCCGAAATTTTTTGGAGTTAGTGCAAATCTTGTAATTAACGATGTCAAAGATCAAAGTAAAATGAATATACATTATTAGAACATAGATTTAGGTTGGATCGATGACAAAATCTGCATATATAAAAGTTCTAAAAGAAACTGTGTTCTTACTCGTGTATGTAAATACTCATGGCGAATTTTTTTCTCTATCTCCCTAAAAATAAGGTATAAAAATTTGGATCGATAAAATTAAGAGTAAAAATGTCAAATAGCCATTATGAATAGTGGAAAATAAAAGTTGTCCAAAACTTAATTTAATATAAATTCTGTTAGATTTTGGGATTTTTGGACAAATTTGCCTTTCATGTTTATTTCTCTCTTCTCTCTATCATCTCTGTCATCCTTCACCCGAATCTTAACTGCCGCCTCTCTACCGCCGTTGATCATCCACCGCGCCTCTTTAACTGTTTTTCTTCGCAATTTTCATAGCTTCGAACAACCAAAACAAATATTCCGGCATCATAAACCGGCAACCACACTGAATCTGAGGTTCAAAACTGTAGATCCGTCGCCGATTCAGACGCCGAAATATAAAATCTGACGACCGTATTGTTACATAAAAGAAAAAAATCTAGATCCAGTCACGGCAGCGCCGATTCACAAAACAAAAGGCCAAAATCATTGGTACAAAATGGATTCATTCGTACCACTCGTACCAAGTTATGACGCACCACTAGTTGGTACGAACGAGACGAATTAGTTCATTCGTACCACTCGTACCAAGTTATGGTGCACCGCTAGTTGGTACAAACGGGACGAATGATTTCATTCGTACCACTCGTATTAAGTTATGGTGCGCCACTAGTTGGTACGAACGGGACGAATGCATTCATTCGTACCAAGTAGTTACACATCACAACTAGATCGTACGAATGGGACGAATGGATTCATTCGTACCGTTCGTACCAAGTTATGGGCATTGCTGCGGGGAATTAAAACCACAATTGTGAAAGCGATAACTCAACTCACATCCAATGTGTCGAAAATTGGCAGAATTATGTTTCTAAACATATGCAAATATAGATCGCACCTCGTCGGGCTGTCGGCGACGACGAAGACGGCGCTGCGGAGATGAACGGTGGTGCGGGGAAGATTGGTGGTGTGGAGAAAAAAATCTGGAAATAGATCTGGAAATGGATCTGAAAATAGATCTAAAAATAGATGGTGATGGCGACTGAGAAGATGGCAATGGCGGAGGCGGTGGCGACGGCGAAAAATAGGCGGTGGAGATGGCGGTGGCGAGAAGATCGGTGGTGGAGATGAAAAATTGAGAAAGAGAGATATATATATATATATATATATATATATTACGGGAGGGGAGAAGATGAGAGATAAAAGTGAGGAGATAGGGTTTATTTCTTTATTTAAGGGTATTGTTGTCTCATCACTTTAAAATATGCTAAAATTTATAACAAATTAAATTTTTGACAACTTTTATTTTCCACTATCCATAGTGGCTATTTCACATGATAAACTCTAAAATTAAATTAACCCAAGAACATAGTTCTATTAGAATTAGAACTCTAATTATGGATAAAATTATTTGTGTTTGTTACGTGATAAGTATTATTAAATCTAATGATGATAAAAAAATATATTATTACACAATTATCCCAATATTCAATTTATTAACAGGGATATAATAGGCAAATCAAATTTTGTAAACAAGACACTTTTTATACAGGTATAGATATAGATATAGATATATTAGACTTATGTACTGTAGTTACTCTTTTAATTATGATCTCCTTAATGTTTGTAGTTTTATGGCTTAGACACATTTAATTAAATTCTAACCATTGTCCTAAGAATCAGAAAATAACGGAGAAACTTGGGTGCTAAACCCACCAAAATCTTTGATTGTGTTTAGTACAATACAAGTTATTGAAGGATAATGATAAATGTTAATTAGTTTCTGACTTTCTGTTTTATTCTATCTAGTTGTGCAAAATAGTATAAGAAAAATGATTAACAGCGCGTTCCTGCTTGTTTTCTATTTTTATGAAATTTATCAAGGTTAGTGAAAACTAGGACTGTCAATTTTCGACACGACACGATAACCCGACACGAATCGACACCAAATTAATGGGTTTGGGTCAAGCCTTATTGGGTTCGGGTCCTTATCAGGTTGACCCGATAAGGACCTGAAAATTTCGGGTCGGGTTCGGGTTGGGTTCGGGTTACCTGATAAGGAATTATATTTTTTAATATTATATTTATTTAATTCAAATCAAGCTTTTAAATTGATGACATATTTATTTTTCCTTCCAAGTCATCAAAAGATATTAAATTTTTGAATATTTATTTATTTTTCTCTATTAAATTTCATTTTAAAATATTTTTTCTTTTATTAAATCTTATTTAGAAGACCAAAAGGCCTTGGACACGTAATGGATCTTGAAGTACTATTTTGGCATCTCCCTGATTTCATTCTTTTCGGAAGGGAAAAAAAAGTACCCAACCAAGCCTTAAGGCTTTCCTTATGAGATGGGATGCTCACTAGCTTCTCTCAAGATGCGAAACTTGGAGATGGAAGTCTTCTTTCGTTTCTCGACGGTGAAGTAAGACCAAGCTCATGAGCTTATTATCCTAGGTCGGTCGTTCCAAAGAGTTGCTAAAGGAGAGCTACTCGTTCTGAGTTGTACATCTTGTTTTTTTCTTATTTTTTCTCTTATTAAATCATTTAAATTTGGGTTCGGGTAATTATCGTGTCGGGTCAACCCGAATATTATCGTGTCAATTTCGGGTTCGTGTCGTGTTCGGGTTTAGTCATTTCGGGTTGGGTTCGGGTTTGGGTTGAGCATATGCTTAACAGGTCGGGTTCGGGTTGGGCCTTAACAGATCAGGTCGAAATCAGGTCGACCCAACCCGATTGCCACCCCTAGTGAAAACAACAGTCTATTCAAATTCAACGATGGAAACTAAATACGAGGATTGCGCACGTTGCGGGCTAACATCTATTCTCATAAAATTTAGCATGTGCTTTACCGAAGTTCTAATGAAACAGTTCTTATACAATACAGAGCTTTCTTAATTGAGATTTGTTTCGATTCTCACTTGAGATCAGATATTTTCACATCTTTTGTCGGAAAATAATAAAAATTGAAAGATATAAAGAAAGAACAGAAAACAAAATAAATAAGTAAACTGTGCCAAGATATACTAGCTTGTCTTCAGAATTTATACCTTTACAAGATTTTGTGGGTAAATCTTACATTTATTTAATTTAAATCTTGGCTCAATTATCCATCATGTCTTGCTTATAATAAATTTGTTGAACCGTAGCCCAGCAGCATGCCATAAAACTATAGAAATCCCAATTGATCAAAAATTGTCATTAGTTCATAAATATCATAAACATATAAGATAAGGACGGATATAAGCATAATTCTTACACTTGTGCTTTTTCATGCCCAACTCCTCCCAATTTCTTGTTATCTTTCTCGTGCAAGTTTACATTCTAATTACTTGACTACTCCAAGCACGATGTCAAGTGTAACAGAAGCACCTCCGCCACCAAGAACTACCACAACGCCTTTGTATGGTGGCGGAGGGATGGGATCTATAGTTGCCGACTCACAATGTCTAGGGCTTTAGTATTCAACTTGTTTAAAAGAAGAATCTACGTCACTTATATCATATTTTTTTTTTCCTCGTTTTTTATCTCTCTTCCAAACAATGTAGTATCATCACGAGCATTTTGTATGTAACGAGTTACTCTTGTTCACCACGAGCTAGATCTCTCTCTCTATCTCTCATGCATATCACTTATCAGTATCAAACTATCAGTAAACATATTTCACTTTCTACGGATTTGTATACAATACTCAATTAGAAATAGAATGAGGTTTTGAAATTCGTAAATATGATTTTATCTTGGTCAATCATAACAATCTAACACGGAAATACAGTGTAAACATTCAAAATCATCCAAACATGGAGAGATAAAATAAATAAATAAGCATTTCTAACTTATAAAAAAGAAAAGAACACTTATAAAGTATTGCATTTGCTTATGCTAGACCACTAGATCGCTTGTAAAGTGTTGTATTTGCTTATGCTAGACCACTTAGTATATAGATCGGAAAACTGAATTCCGAACTGCAACTTTTGAATGTATCGGAAAACTGAATTCCGGATTACAAGTTCAACTATGTAATGATTAAATCTTTTGTTAGATCACCATGGCAAGATCTCAACCATGTTAATATCTGAAAAGGGGACGAAGTCCTTAGCAATCCATTCAAGCAATCCATTCAATTTTCTTTGAGGGAATACATGCCGGAGATGATAAAAGTTATCTTCCCAAGAGTAGACGACCCGAGCCACATGCAAAACCACAAATATTTCCCCTTACAGCACATGCAGTGCTGGGCGGCAGCAGGGGGGGGCGCAAGGCATTGGCGCCTGGCTGGGGGCGCAAGGGGTGGGCGGCTGTGGGCGGGATGCCACGTGTCGCGCGCTGATTGGGAAATGGTTTAACCATTGCCTTCAAGGGCTAATTCTTTTTTTTTAAATTTAAAATTCTAATTTTTACATATAAATACTACACCTTATTCCATTTATTTTCATCTCATTCTCTACATTTCTCTCTCAATTTCTTCTAAATTCTCTATTCCCTTCTTTTATTTTTGTGCTACAAATGGATCCCAATTAAAATTGGTCTTGGTTCGGTTCTAGTGATGCAAGTTTCGATCCCAATAATCCAAATTTCTACAGCAATTTTTCGACCTCCATCCCTCCAGAACGTCTCCACCCCCACCCGTCCTAAATTTCCGGCGGGTTACGGCTCGGTGCCGCAATATTCACCCGGTTCCGCCTACGTCCCTCAATTTTCGCCAGGGGCTTTCTCCACCTATCCTACACATCCAACACCTTCTCCCGGTGACTTCCAATCGGCTGTCAATTTGGACTCGTCCAACGACCAAGTCAACTTCGAGTACGAGGAGGTCGCGGTTACTTCTACGCCCAAAAAAAAGGGCCGAGGTAAAGCCACCACCCGAGGCGGCAAAAGAGGCGGCGGCAATAGCAGCAGACCACAAGGCGGCCCGGGCGGCGGGGTATCCGGCTATAGTGAGGCTGAGACTGAGTGCTTGGCTCGTTCTTGGGTCAACATTAGCCACGACTCTATTGTCGACAATGCGCAAAAATATGAAAGATATTGGAATCGAATAACGGGGTGCTACAATCGGCTCCGTCCCAAGGGAATGCGGGAGCAAAGTGATGAGCAATTGCGCCACCATTGGAAAAGAATAAAAGATTTGTTGGTTCTCTTTCAACAAGACTACAAGGATTGCTCGGAGCAATATCATAGCGGCGAGGACATTTTGGCGAGGGCACTAGCGGAGTGGCAGAAGACTTGGGGCTACCCTTTTAAGCATTTGGATGCTTGGAATGTGGTGAGGGATACGCCGAAAATCAATATTGACGTCTCTTCCAGCAAAATCAAAGATAATGCCGTCAAGCAATCCAAGACCCGGAAAGACGGGAGCTATACTACGACAACCTCTACGAGAACTCCGGGCATGACGAGTGGCGGCGAATTCACCTCAGGAAGCACTCACGCCTAACGTCTAATGGGAACGAAAAAGGCGAAGGGAGCAGTGCGAGGAAAAAGTAAAGTTGGTCTTCTTCAATTGAGATAAAAGAGAAGTTTAATACAATTCAAGCTCAACTGGTGAAGCAGGCAAACTACGAGATTCTAACTCGAGACACAACAGGTATGGCACCCGATGCCTACAAAAATCAACTTGAGTATTGTGAATTTCTCAAGATCCAAATGGGAATCAAGCCACCCCGCCGCCGCCGAATTAATGTATTTTTTTAATTCATTTTTTTATGTAATATTTTTTTTCAATTCAATAAAATTTGCATTTTAAAATAATTGTTATTTAAATTATGAAAATAAAAATAAAATTGAAAAATAAATCATTAAAAAAATAAGAGTGTCCATCTTTTTTTTTTGTGCCCACCAATATGGACAAAATTTATGTACCCATCCTACCCCACTTTTACTAATATAATATTGGTGGGGCAAGTTTTTGGGGCCCACCAATATTATATTAGTAAAAGACCTGTGTCCACCAATATTATATTAGTAAAAGTGGGGAAGGGTGGGCACTATATTTTTTGCGACATTGGTGGCACAAAAAAAGGTGGGCACTCTTATTTTTTTAATGATTTTATTTTTCAATTTTATTTTTATTTTCATAATTTAAATAACTATTATTTTTAAAATACAAATTTTATTGAATTGGAAAAAAAAAACGTTACATAAAAAAATGAATTAAAAAGAAACACATTAATTCTGCGGCGGCGGGGGTAGGTTGATTCCCATTTATCTCTCGTTGTGTCTCGAGTTAGAATCTCGTAGTTCGCATGCCTCGTCAGTTGAGCTTGCATAGTGATGTGTCTATTATCAAACAGAGAGCTATTCTAGTCGCTCTTTAGGACCCTCATCCCGCAGAGACCTCCGAATCCTTGATAGGAGCAGGACAGGCAGACGAGAGGGACCTCAGCAGGTCTCCCGTATCCAGCAGCAGGTGTCCGGACGGGCGTTGACCCCCTAACGCCTCACACTTATACTTTTTAGCAGAATAGCGCGCAGGAAAGGACGATGACTCGGGCCAATTATCGCACGACAGCTGGCTGCGCATTCATTAAAACCCAGGCGTTGTCTCTCTCACCTCAAGGAACATGGCCACAGTATAAATACTATCACCCATTCTCTCAAGCGGACGACTTCACTCTCATTTTTTTTCTTCACTCTCGCATTTCTTTACTGTTCCATCACTAAAATATATACATTAACTAACTTGACCGTCAGAGGTGGTTCACCGGAATCACACTCCGGCCAACCACTTATTTCAGGACATAATCGAAGATCACACTGAAGCGAGGCGCAGACCACCCTCATGTGGTCCAGGTCCCCGAATCAATCCGAGCAGGTAAAAACACCTCTGAGCTGGGGTTTTTCTTCCACAATCAGCTACTGGAACGTTTTTAGTCGCAGCAAATTGGCGCCGTCTGTGGGAAAATCTGGGTTATGACGTGATTTTCCTATTTCCATGCTTAAAACTTCGCGGAACTCCTGTGGAGGACACAAGGGTGCGAGTTGGGTAGTTGGCTTGTTTTCTTTTCTTTCTTCCGAAAAACATCTTCATCTCTTAGTGAGTGAAATCTTCTTGCTTTCTTTTTTCTTTCTCTCTCTTTCCTAATATAGATATTTAGTAAGAAGATCATTTTATGGTGGTTATGGAAAAATGTTTTCTGGAAAAATGACGAGGGTTGATCTTTTGGAAAAAAAGAGGCCAAAGTTTTCCTCGCGTCTGGATAAAGTCGGTGATACAGCTCTTTTCAAGAAAATTGTGTTGCTCTGTGTTTATTTTCCTTTTTCCCCGGTAACGTGTAAAGAATTTCACCTTATGATGACCAGGGTGTTGAATCCCGAGAAGGGAAGGCATACCTTGTCATCGAGGCAGAAAGGGGGTTCCAGAGAGCAAGCGTATTAGCACGAAGTGCTAAACGCCCCTGGATCCTTCAAGAATTGACACTGAAGTGTTGTCACCTCCCGTCCTGAGAAAAGGAAAAAACGGGAAGGGAACGTGTTAGACCCAGAGTGGAGTCACGTTACCCCCTGAACATGGATAGTAGAGACGGAACTACTAAGGAGTCGGGAAACACCCTCAGAGTCCTCCTACATGAGATGTCCATCCTCTGCCCAAGTGGCACAATATAGAGATCCCTTAAGTATTCAAAGGGTCATCTAAGTTTAAATATATGTATACCTCCTGGGAATGGAGAATGAAACTGATATTGTGCCGATGGAAATGACAGGTATGGAAGATTCCACAGCAAGAGACCTCAGGGGCCCCTTTGATAAGGTGGCAGGGGCAGAAGAACCACACCCGATTCCCAGAGACAGAGCTCTCTTAGGATCGGCGAAAGACAGAACGATGAACCAGTTTCAGGAAAATACTACGTCGTCCCGACAGAAAGTTACCTATACTCTTACTGCTGATCAACTCAGTGCCATGGTTGACAAAGTTGTTTCTAGAGCAATCACCTCTCCCGAGAGCTCAGGAAGACATCTTGTGAATAATGACAAGGGAAAGGATAAGGTCCCTCCGGAATTCGAGGAATCCTCAGAAGAGAAAGACGAAGCTGAGGATTCGGAAAGGGAACTTGATAGAGAAGAATCTCCGAATAGATCTAAGGAGCAAATGAAGGCCGAACTATCTGCTTTGAAGCGGGAGCTGAAAGATTTGAAAAGGAACAGGGGCTCTCAGATCCCCACGGGGAGAATGGTTGTCCCCATAAAAATGAACAGGTCTCCCTTCTCGGAGAAAATCAGGGATGATCCGTTTCCTCCAAATTTTAAGCCGCTGCATTTCGAATATGATGGATCCTCCGACCCTCAAGAACAGCCATCAGTTTTGAGGACCTGCTGCGCAGAGCAGACAAGTATGCTAATCTCGAGGAAGCCCAAGAGTCCAGGAGAGTGGAAGACAAAATCGCTGCCCCTAGGAGAGACGCGAAAAGAAAATCTGCCCCTCCAGCACGCCAAGAAAAGGCAAGAGAGCATGAAAGTAGAGGTCTCTCCCGGACACCTCGATCGTCTCAGGACAGATTTGAGCAATATACGCCTCTCACAGTTCCCTTAGCTGAAGTCATGGAAGCTGCTATCAAGCTTCCGCAGTTCAAGTATCCCAATACCTACAGGGATACACCCCGGAATCCTAAATCTGACATCTTTTGCAATTATCACAACGACTATGGCCATGATACCAATTCGTGCAGGCATTTAAAAGACCTCATTGAGAAAATGATTCAGGATGATAGCTTGCTGCACTTTGTAAAGAATGAAAGAGATCGGAACCCTAAGAGAAAGGAGCCTGAAGGTAGAAGACGAGACCAGGGAGAGAAAGGGTCTCCTAGAAAAGAGGTCTCCCATCAGAAAAGAGGCAACATTAATATGATCACCGGCGGAACGGCCGATGTAGACTCCAACAGGTCTCGGAAAGCTATGTTAAGAGCTGTCTATCCTAGAGTAAAAGAGGAAGTCCGAAAGCTAGTAGAAGAAATGGATATCGAAATTGATATCCTATCGGAGGCTCCTGAAGGGAGAACCCCGACCATCAATATACATTTTGGCCCGGAGGATGAGGTCCACATGATGAGACCACAGAATGATACTTTGGTTATCAATGCCGAGGTGGCAGGGTGGGATGTGGCCAGAGTGTTTGTCGATACAGGTAGTGCGGCCAATGTACTCTTCTGGGATTGCTTCCAAAAGATGAAAATTAATGCCGATATGCACCCAGTCAAGACCTCCCTGTACGGTTTTGCAGGGGGAGAGGTACAATCCCAGGGAGAGGTCTCACTCCAAATCACCTTGGGGAAAGGAGGAAAATCAAGTACCAAGATGGTAAAGTTTTTTGTGGTAGACCTTCCCTCTGCTTATAATATCATATTGGAAAGGCCAGCGTTGAATTTATTCCAAGCTGTGGTGTCAACCTACCACATAAAAATGAAGTTTTCATGTAGGGAAAAATACGTTAAGGCTTTGTTAAACAAACCGTCATCTCGGTAGCTGGATCGTCGTCGAGGTCGTCATCATTATTCTACTGGCACAGTCGGGATAATTCTGCTTTAAGTTTCTTTGCTAGAACGAGATGGTGGAAACAGAAGAAAGACTCAAGGTTCGGAGGGTTGAGAATACGAAGAACCCTCGAGTACTAAAAAGAATTACCTCTGTATGAGGTGCTAAAAATGAATCAAAACTAAATAGGAGCCGTAGACCAAAACTGATACATCTATCTAGGCACAAAGTGACAGAACCAGTAGATGGAAAAGTAGGTTAGGTAGTGAAAGAACCCAAACCAAAAACTAGATCAATGAACTGGGGCTCAACAAACACCGACTTAGGATCTAATGGCATAATCAAGAAAGGAATGGGGCCGTCCTGAGACATCAGCTCCAACATGAGCCTTTCTGAGTGAGGAGATGGTGAAGCTGAATGACACACGTAGTGAGAACTGATTTCTGCGATGCACTCTTTGCAATCGCCATAAAAAAATACTTTCCCAAGTCTGGGATTCACGAACTGCGGAATGAGCGAAGCCATCCACTCACGCCACTCTACCAGAAGTAATGGGGTCAAAAGGATGATACCCTATACTTCCGAAAGTCCCGTCTCAAACATATCATCCAAACACGATGGAAAACGGACTAGAAACTCTGCTAAAGCCTCATGATAGCTCATCCTATTGTGCTAGAATTCTCTCAGAACATAAGGAAATTTAAATTAATCATACTGAAACTAAAAGCGTCTCCATGAATTCACAGTCTTCACATATTCATCTTTGCCTCTCAACGGTGGTATCAAACTCACGTTACTTTCCAGAGGCAAACAACCAACTTGCTTGCACGATTGTTCCAATATCTCACTTACGAAAGCTCATCACATAACAATCTCGACAGGATCTCAAGCTCATATCGACAAGCAATAATATAAATAAACATATTTAAAACTTTTCATTTAAGCATTTCTCATCTTATTCTTTATTACAAAAGCATATACTGCACAAAGCAGTTACTTTAATCATAAAACTTAGCATTTAAGAAATTCACATCATTTCATATCATAGCATATCTCGAGCTAAACTTTTGAATACATACCTGATTTTTGCCAGATGAGATGAGGTGCTGGACTTTTGTTGTTTAAGACTTAACTAGTCTAGGGATTCAAGTCTAGACTAGACTCAAGAGAAAAATTTTAGACTTAGAGCAGACGAGCTGCTCTGATACCACTCTGTCGCAACCCGACTTAGAATGAAGATAACCAAGCTGGTGGGTCCCACGACGTATACAATTTATGATTAACCGAAGAATAGATAACGACCCGAGTTATCGAACAAGTACCAAACATACAATAAGTCATACTTTCAAGACAACAGAAGTTGAATCAAATATCAAACAACGGCATCAATACTTAGAAATAACAATTCACACTTTAAGTCCAAGTGAAAATAAACGAGAATGGCCAACAGATTTCACCATCTCGTATCAGAGTTTAAGCAAACTGAAACCAAGGTTTACCAGTTCTTATCATAAGTGACATAACAAACACGACAGAAACTGAAACAGGTTCAAAGTGTTGCAGCGGAAAAACACATCTTTGATTATATGTATGAAGACATATAACCCTGCTCAAGTTTAAATATTATCTCAAGAGGTCAACAAACAAAAGTCTGCCCAGCACACTTCATCCTCATCCGAGCTAACCTGCACATTTTAAAAAAAAAAAAACATGCAGGGCTGAGTACTTTCGCACTCAGTGAACACATGCCAAAATAATTGAAAACTGCTGCTTAGAGCTATAGATTGAATCTTGCCATAAAGCATAGCACAAGTAATATAAAACAAACATGTGCATGCTCAAACATTTTCTTTTAATAATAGCGATTCGCGAATCTTATACTTTTCTCATGTATGAACCAAATCTACTATCATAAACATTAGTGTTGAGAAGTAGGCCTCCTTCTCAAGTAGGCCTCCTTCTCAAACACTGGTAATCGTCCCACCAAAAAGGAAGGCTCCCGATTACCACATAGTGTACACAAATCCTACTTTACGTAGGACCGGATTCGTCATTCTTCAGTAGATGATATCATACAAAAACTTCAAACATTTGGCAAGTCAATCATTTAAAAACATCACATATATAATCATATATTCTCATTCATCATTTCTTTGGTTAGAAAGCCCACTTGGACTGAAGCTACTTTAACTACACTTTTGCTTCTCGGCTTTTCCCTCACTTTGTGGTCCTGCTCGATCCTTCATTTAAGAATTTGATTATAACATAAGAGCGAGAAGAATTTAAACAAAGAAATGAGGGATGCTGCTGCCATAATACGAATTCTCTACTTCGACTCGGCTTTCTAGGATTTTCTCTCGGCAATATAACACTTAACTTTTCTAATTACTTTTTCTACTTTACTTAACTCTTTAATCGATAACTAATCGATCAAAACTTCAGGAAACACTAGAAACATAAAATCACATATTTCATCATTTAATCTCATACTTAAGCATATAAACACTTAATTAACATTTAAACTCATACTATTCACATCATTAAATACTTAAGCTTATCATATCATAAAAAAATAAACATTTCATTTCTTCATATAAGCACCGCATTAACCATTAAGCTCTTTATTTATTTATTTAAGCACATCAACAATACTTAAGCTCTTTGATAACCATTAAGCTTAACATTGTATTATCAATATATGTCTTTGACATATAAGCTCATTAATGACGTATCATTAATACTTAAACGCATCATTAACGTATCATTAGGAAAAATAGCTAACATTTTAACTTTTGAGTTTACGAAAGAAACAACTGAAAATAAATTGAGCAAAGATCAGCTGGATAAATCAAGCTGACTGGAAAACTGAGCTAGCTGGAAAACTGAGCTAGTTGGAAAAACTGAAATTTTGGAAAAAGCGAAATTTCGAAAAGTAGTAGGGAACTCAATTGGAGTTAATCCATTTGAGTAAATCTAGTCGATCGGGTCCAGTAGGTAAATCCAATGAGGTCAAATAGGTAATTCCAATGATTGGGTCCAAATTGAGTAAATCAAGCTGGTTGTATCCAGCTGACTTAATCCAATTTGGTAGGTCCAATTTGTGTTAATCAAATTGTTGGATCCAAAGTGACTTAATCCAGCAGTTAAATTCCAGAAACTCTCAATTTCAAGACCCTTAATTTCGAATTTCTTACAAATTAGGGCCAGGGAGTTTCAACTCATTTAATTCATGTATAAACATGCTCAAAAATATTATATAAGCTCAAATTAAACATCAATTCAAGCATGTAAGATCAAAATAAAAAATCCTTATTTTTAGCCCTTAATTTCGGCCCTTTTTAAATTAATTAACAAATGATCAAATCTTGCTAAATTCAATAATTAAACATGCTTATATACATCACATAAACTCATATAAATCATCAATTTGATCATGAAATTCAACAACAATAAAAAAACCCCTAATTTATTCATTAATTTTCGGTAATTCCAAAATAAATAAAAGGGTCATGAATCTTTGATTAATTCCAACATTAAACATGCTTAGAATAATTTTCTAAGCTCAAATAATCCATCAATTTACCCATCGAGTATCAAAATTAAAAAGCTCTTATTTTTCCATATTTTTCAAAAATTTTGAAAAAGAAGAAGATGGATTTTTATGCTCAATCTTGAGCTAAGAACTTGATTAGTGAAAGATCTAACCTTCTTGATTAATTTGAATGCTAATTTCTTTGATTTCTTGAGCTTGATTAAGCTCCTTCAATGAAGATTGTGTGTGATTGAGTGTGTGTTGCCGTGTGTGTGTCGAGAGTTTGAGGGAGAGAAAATGCGTATGAAGATAGATGTTAACACACTTAACTAATAGCAAAGTCCAAATACATTGAACTTAATCACACATATGTAGCATGCTAATCCTGACTAATCTCTTCATCATCATTGCATGTTGGATAAGGTGAGGTGTCACTTCCTTATTAGTTAGTAATTTGACTTTAGTGTTATAATATCTAAATTAAGATATAATGAATTAAATTTAATACTAACAATATCGTATCATAAATTCTCTTAGATATTGTTAGATTAAATTAATTAGAAATTAATAATAATGGTTATAAGACAAGCTTTATTTCCTAAGAATATTATGCTTAATAAATTAGCTTAATTAATTAATTAAATATTAAGCATATAAATCTTACTTTAATTGATTAATTAATTCTCTAATTAATTAATCAAACATCCAATAAACAATTATCACAGCTTTAATTAAAAAGCTTTCGAACTTATATAAATTATTAGGGTTTCTCAAACCCAAATATAAGCTTTCTCAAGAAACTTTCAGAAATAAAATCCGGAACTAAAATAATTTGCCGGAAAAATTTTATGATTTCTAGAGAAATCAAATCTTCCAAAAATATAACATACTTCTCAGATAATATCAAACATATAAGCACGTAATCAAAGATACCTTAATTATCTCATTTCGGATTAATCAGAACGAGAATAGATCTTAGAAACTTTAAATTCGGCAAATTAGTACTGCCGAAAATTTTAATTGCCGGAACTTATTTTCTTTCTAAGTTCTCGCAACTTAATTATCTTAGACGAACTCTTAACTAATTACTAAGGTCAGTTATGAAAAAGCGAGGTATTACAATAAGAGATGTAGAATTGAAGACGAGATCGAGGAAGGAGAGGAGCCTCACATACTTCCTAGAGAGGAGGAGCTAATGGTCATGGAGTTATTCCCAGAAAAGACGGGTTTCACCACGAGGATGGGAAAACAGATAACTGACGAGGAAAAAGAGGCCATCATAGCCTGCTTAAGGGATAACGCAGACCTGTTCGCGTTTAGCCCTGCGGATATGGTGGGGATAGATGCCCACCTCATGACCCACCAACTAAACGTGGATCCAAAGGCTAGGCCAGTGAGGCAGAAGATGAGGTCATTTGCGCCTGAAAAAGAGAAAGTAATAAGGGACGAGGTAAGGAGGCTTCTGGAAGCAGGCCACATAGTTCGGATTCAGTACTCTGAATGGCTGTCTAACGTCGTGATAGTTTCTAAAGGAACTGATAGCTGGCGGATGTGTTGATTTTAGAGACCTCGACAAGGTCTGTCTGAAGAATCACTACCCGTTGCCCAGAATAGACCAACTGGTGGATTCCACCTCAGGATGCGAGCGGTTGTCCATGCTGGACGCGTACCAAGGTTACCACTAGATACAAATGTGGCCAGAGGATGTGGCAAAAAACGGCATTCGTGACCGTGTGTGGGACGTTTGCCTACATAAGGATGTCATTTGGCCTAAAGAATGCAGGAGCTACCTATCAAAGGCTAATGGATATGATTTTCGAAGGCCTAATCGAAAGGATCATAGAGGTCTACGTGGATGCCATGTTAGTAAAAAGCTTGAAAGCCTGTGACCACGCCAGAGACCTGGCCGAGGTCATGAAGGTGATACGAAATCACAACGTCCGACTGAACCCAGTTAAATGTGTCTTCGGAGTTAAATCTGGAAAATTCTTAGGATACATGGTTACACCCAAGGGTATTGAGGTCAACCAAGCGAAGGTCAAGACGATACAAGAAATGACTGCTCCAAGAAGTGTCTGAGAAGTGCAAAAGCTGAACGGAAAGGTCACGGCCCTAGGCCGATTTATCTCCAGGTCAGCAGAAAGGAGTTTCCCTTTCTTCCAGACCTTGAGGAAGTGCTGCAAGTTCGAATGGAGTCCAGAGTGTCAGAAAACATTTGAAGACCTAAAAGAGCACCTAATGCACTTGTCCGTGCTCACTAAACCGGTACCAGAAGACACACTCTATCTGTACTTCTCCGTAGGAGAACGAGCGCTCAGTGCAGTACTGATAAAAGAGGAGGCATCCCTTCAGAGACCTATCTATTATGTGAGCAAAGCTATACAAGGCCCGGAAGCTCGATACTCAGATATTGAGAAGGCGGCTTTAGCAGTGATGGTTGCCTCTAGAAGATTGAGACCCTACTTCCTATCTCATAAGATTGTAGTGCGAACAAATCTTCCGTTCAGGCGAATTGAGCAAACCAGATCTCTCAGGAAGGATGGTGAAGTGGAGCATAGAGCTCAGTGAATACGAGGTTGACTTCGAGTCCAGGTCTGCAATAAAAGCTCAAGCCCTTGCAGATTTCATTCAAGAGACATCACAGCCTCTAGAGTGGCCTCTGTGGAAGGCCTATGTAGATGGATCCGCACCATCGCAAGATGTGGAGCATGTATCTTGATAGTGATACCTGATGAAGAGGAGATGAGCTTCTCCGTCAAATTCGACTTCAAAAGCTCAAACAACGAGGCCGAGTATGAGGCCCTCATGAAATGAATGAAAATGCTGGCAGAATTAGGGGCTCAAAGGATGTTAATATACTCAAACTCCCAGCTTGTTGTTCAGTAGGTCTCTGGTAATTACGATAGGAAAGAGGAGAGGATGATGCAATACGTGCAGAAAGTGGAGAAGTTGAAAGGAGAGTTCTCTGATTTTAAGTTGGAGCAAATACCCAGAGAGACCAACTTTAAGGCCGATCGGTTGGCGAAATTAGCAAGCTCTGCTGAAGAAAGCTTATCTGAGAAAGTCACCCTAATCCGAGCAAGTAAAAACAACTCTGAGCCGGGATTTTTCTTCCACAATCAGCTACTGAGACGTTTTTAGTCGCAGCACATAGCATTAAACTTCTCTTCTATTTCAAAAGAAAAGGACCCAACTTTACTTTTTTCCCACGATGTTGCCTTCGCCTTTTTCGTTTCCATTGGACGTAAGGCGTGAGTGCTTCCCGAGGTGAATTCGCCGCCGCTCGTAAGCATCCTTATACTTTTGTTGAATGAGAATCAACAAATCTTTTATTCTCTTCCAATAATAGTTCAATTGCTCATCACTTCGCTCCCGCATTCCCTCGGGATGGAACCGATTGTAGCACACGGGAATTTGCTTTCTATAGCACTGATTAAATCTTTAAGTTCATTAGGTTCACACGGTTTCTGTGCCAACAACTTCTTCAACTTCTCAACTAACAAAAGCCCTTGAAAGCTGCTTAAAATGGGTAGCCCAAAACCAGCTCTTTTCAGTCTGCAGCAACAATCAATCGCAATACTCAAGGCGTAGTGATCACAAGAGCATCCCTCAGAAGCATTTCATCGAACAGATGAAGGGCAACATAGTATTGTTTCATATTCACCAGATCACTCAATAATTTCATATAATCGAATCTGAGGTAGGCGGATAAATATCTAATTAGGTGGCTGACGTTAAGAAATGAGTCATAATCTAGGAAACCAACTGCAACGGACGATTTAAATGAACAATTTGACAGAAACTAACCCAAAACCATGGCAGCGCGATTTGATCTTGATTTCTTGGTTGAATTTGGGGGTTTTCTCTCTCATTAATTCTCTTTCCGTACTTGTATTAGCCTTTTGAGCTTCTCCAACCATTCTGTAAAACTCAAAATGCTTAGGAATTCTTTCAACCATACTGTAAACCAAACGCAATTTGCATTTTGATGTGGATTTTATGTGTTTCTATTGTTCATTTTAATAAAGAATATAGACGAAAAGAGAGGTACTGATTAAGAAAATGCAGAAAAGTGAGGCCGCGGCGCATCAACTGAAGAAGCAGCGGCGGGAGGGTATGAAATGAATCATTATGATTAGGTTATTGTTCCAAAAAAAAAAAAAGGATTGTGTTTTTATATTTTTTTTTATGTTGGTTTTGGAAAGTCTTATTGTTTTTTGGAGATGTGGGCTTATAAGTTGGACTATTAATTTAATTTCATAAAATCTAATTGAAAGCCCAAAGTTATTATACTAAATTTGGATCATTGATTGAGATTCATATTTATTAAGATTATTTTTATCTACTAGTATTACATATTACAGGTTATAAACTTTTAAAATACATTTATTAATAAAATGATAAATTTAGTAGCTTATCTATTTATTAATAATCAAGTTTTCTAATAAAATTAAATTTTGTATGAATTTAGTTGTAGAAAACTTTCAATGGACTGATGTTTAATGCAGAAAAATATGTCGTTTGATTGAAAAAAATAAAAAGTGTTATGTATGTGCAATTCTGTTTTATTCATTTTCTTTAGAGATGTCAATCGGGCCAACCCTTTCGGTTTCGGATCAACCCTATCGGGTTATCGAGCTATTCGGTTCGGGTTAAATCGGGTTGATTTTTTTTCGGGTTGAAAAAACTCAACCCTAACCCTAACCCTTCGGTTTTCGGGCTGCCCGTCGGGTCACAAAGTTTGTAAATAAAAATTAAAATGTATATATTTTCTTGACTATTCAATATTTGTCGCAAAAAAACTATACACAAAAAAATTAAAATGTAACAAAACAAGAATACGAGTGGCCCAAAAAATAGAAACTTGATTAAATTCAAAAAATAGCATCCAACAAAACAAGTCCAGTAGCACTACACGACATGAAAAATAACAATAATATTCAACATTAATTCTTTATCTCACAAATGAAACTAAACACTTGAATGACATTCATCTTCTATGATTTCTGTGTAGAGCAAAAGAGGGCGCGACATACAACTACTACAAGTAATTAGTATGATGTATTATTTATTTTAATTTTTTAAAAATACATCAGGGTTATTCGGGTTGACCCTAACCCTAATCGGGCTAGCCCGAATAACCCTTCAACCCTAGCGGGCCAGCCTAAATAGCCCGGTTATGTATTCGGGTTGTAAAAAATCAACTCTAACCCTTTATTTTGTTCGGTTTATTTGGATCGACCCGTCAGGTTCGAATTCAATTGACATCCCTAATTTTCTTTACCTTCTTAGGGTTGGTTCTACCGTAAGGTGAAAGAAGCGGTCCCCTTACTCAAATATGATGAAGGGGTAACTTACTCAAATATCGTCCAATTAAGAATTTCAATTATTTTCTTGGATGGGTAAGCAATCAGATTTTTTTAAGTGAGAAACAAAATTTGATCTAAGGAAATAAGTAGATCAAATCATCCATCCATCCATATATTATTAAAACGAATGTTGATTCGAGCCCTCCTCTTATTTTTAGGTCTTACGTGGCGCGTTCTCCATTCATTATTCTTATTTATCTTAAATTTCATTTTAAGTATTTTAATTCATATATTTATTATATTTAATATAAAATTTTCTATCCCACATCGCTTTTTAATAAGACTCTACTCTTGGAGAGTCTATATAAATACTTAAAATCCATATATATTTTCTCATCCCAAGATTATTTTGCATAATCAATTTTATTTGACCAATTAATTAGTTGGCCAAATAAATAGTTTTGTTTTTATTAAAAAAATAATTTTGAGCAATTATTAAGTTGTCCATAGTAGTTTGTTTAATTTGATAAATTATTAAGAAATATAATTAAGAAACCGATAAATAATAATGATGATATCTATATAATAATCATAATCTTCACATAAATAAATTAATATAGTAATAGTTATTACTTTGATAACTCTATAAACTAATATTTATTATCTTCACGGAGTATGACAAAAGAATAATATTTATTAATCTGGATCTCTCTTATTTTGAACATTTTTTATTCATATATTTTATTATTATATTTAATATATTTAGTATTTTCCATATTTCCAAAAACAATGGATGGAAACCTAAATAAATACTAAAATTCAATGTATATTTTCTCATTTAACAATAATAGTCTTATTTTTATTAAAAAATATATTTGGTCAATTATTAAGTTGCAAATATATTATCTATATATTTATAAAGTATTATATATTCGAATTCTATTATTTGGTATTTAATATTTAATATTCTTGAATTTCGCATTAAATTTGTAGTGATCTTCACTTCTTGGAGAACATATATAAAAAGATTTCATTTTCCAATCAAAATAGATTCTTATTTAATTTGACCAAATAAAAATTAATTTTGAACAAATAAATAATTTTTTATGAGTATTACAATAATTAATGTGAGACGAGATGATAAAAGCTAAACTTGGTCAATAATACGTTGCAATCTCATGAGTACACTAGCGAAAGAGATCTCAAAATTTTAATTTATAACGAGATGATCAAATGTACAAAACAATTATTAAGTTGGAACTATATTATCTATATATTTATAAAGTATTATATATTCGAATTCTATTATTTGTTATTTAATATTTAATATTCTTGAATTCCACATTAAATTTGTAGTGATCTTCACTTCTTGGAGAACATATATAAAAAGATTTCATTTTCCAATCAAAATAGCTAGATTCTTATTTAATTTTGAACAAATAAATAATTTTTTCATAAGTATTACAATAATTAATGTGGGACGAGATGATAAAAGCTAAACATGGTCAATAATACGTTGCAATCTCATAAGTACACTAGCGAAAGAGATCTCAAAATTTTAATTTATGGCGAGATGATCAAACGTACAAAACAATTAACATCATATACAATGAGGTAAATAAAATGGAATAAAATTCTTTATTAAGGAGGTAAATAGAATAAATTCTTACTCTAGGAAATTATTTAACAAATCTTCAATAGTTCCTTCGGCAAATTGGGTTGGTCAAATAAACAGTTTTTTATTGAAAATTTTAATTTGATTACATAATCAATTTGGCCAATTATTAAGTTTGTCAAAGTAAAAGAGAGAGAAAGAAATAACAAAAGAAACTAAAATTTTTCTAAATAAAAAATAAAAATGTTTTCGAAATGTGGTATGTTAAGATAAAAATATTTTAATATAATCTTTTTTTTTCAATAAGAGATAGAAAATTATAATTTTGAGACAAAAATAAAACATAAAATTAGGACAAATGAAGTACACAACAAATGTGTTGAATTTTATAATTGAATAAAAAAGAATTTCATATCAATTTTTTAAGTAAAGTGAATGACCGCTAACCTCACTATTTCACTTATATAACAAAAGAAACTAACAATTTTCTTGAGTTTTATTAGAAATTAAAGATTTTCACCTCTAAAAAAATTTCGAACTACCAAATTTTTTTGCGTCTAATAACTTTATTTATTTTATTAAATAATGAACTCCCGTCAATTTTCGACGGACTACATGCTAGTATATGTGTCAGTCACTTATTTCTTGATCTTGTTATTTATCGTCTATTCTTGTTCGTGTCTGTGTCTGTGTTCCGTCCTTTTTTCAGAATACAAAAATTTGATGGAGCTAGTCGATCAAAGACTTGTATCGAACATCAATAGAGACGAGGCAGAATAAGTTATCAAACTCAAACCGAGCAAATGAACTATTTAGAGTACCGAATTACCAATTCAGTCAAAGCCGAAGCTGAATTGAAATGTATATATTTTCCTTCAATCTTTTCTGAAAATTACAAAATATTCATGATAATATTAGTTCTAGTAAAAAAAAAATTTAAATACAAACATTCAAACATATGCATGAACAAAAACTAATTAAGTTGATTTTATATAAAAAAAATAAAAAAAAATATACAAAGCTCGGTTTCATCAGAATCGAATTCTTTCGCATAGTAACTCAAAATTGATCGTAACTAACTTGGTTTCCGAGTTTCTTATCTGAAGGGACACAAAAGCTCTTTGCCAATCGAAACCAAACCGATGAGGACATATCGATTCACTATGATTTTTCACTACTAGTTTGGTTTAGTTCAGAATACAAAATGAAGACACATTACTACTAAAAAATAACAAAAACTTAATTTAATAAATGTTAATTAAGGTTCATTTTATACTTCTAAATTTTTTTTTAAATAAATATTTTAAAATAGTAAAATTAATAGTGAGACATGAAGTTGGAATTGAAATACCTAACCTAAATTAATAGTGAGACATATATGTTGTATACGTAAATCCTAGATGATGCAACACAAGTTGGGACTCAGGATCGATCTCATCCGCTATCATTTGGGGTAGTGTTCTGTTCCCCCATTCACCCAAAAATGTCATATCACATTATTCTCATAAAAGAGCCATTTTCGAAATAAATACATCTTGTTTTAGGAAATTAAATAAAACATACAAAAACACTATTTCCCCAAATCCAACAACAAACTTAACCGCTATCAAACTAATACATATTGGAAATGGTAGGTAAAATAGTCACCCTCTCTTACCTCGCAAAGAATTCCTAATACCAAACTTATCTACATTTACCGAAGGTGTTACACTCTCATTCCTAATCCTCTTAATATTAGGGCTCACCAATCCTCTATGCCTAAAACCATACAAGTTCAAAACTTGATTATCCGCAAAGTTGAAAGCTCTCTCCATACTCTTGAAGCACCTCTTCATCGGGTAATCCCCGTTGCTCGTGCAAGTTCTGCATCCGACGAAATGAGTAACAAATGGCCACCTCTCGTCCCCGAACCCCGGGTGGTACTTCTCCATAATCTCCTCGTACCGGTCCACCAAACCCTCCCAGAACCCGTGGAGGAAGTACGAGCTCTCAATCGACACCATGTTCATCCACCGTTCCTTCTGAGAGATCAACAAGTATATCAATGCAGACTGATCATCAGCCTCAAATGCAGGCCGCCCTTTCAAGTTATCTGTGAGGATCTTCCCAGCCTCCTCACGAGCCGGACCCCTGGGCCCCATCGGGGCCCAAGCGTCCAGTAAATCCAAAGACCACTGGCAGTTTCTCAGCAGGAAACTGCCAGTGTTCAGGGCTATCCACGACTTTTGTTTGAAAAGCATGTCGGGATAGCCATGGATGATGAGATTCGAACCCCGATACCTATGGAAAGGTATCTCGAACACCATGTCCGTAAACAGAGCATCGCTGTCCATCCACCATATCCACTCCGCCTCCGGGTGCGCCACCATCAGCCGCCGCATCAACGGTAGCTTCGCCCAGTTTCCGGCCATCTCCTTATCCAAATGAGCCATGTTGTACACGATCTCAATCCCATGAATCCTGCAGTAATCAATCTTGTTCTTCACAAACTTCAACAGGTAATGATCGCCGATGGCGTTCTCGCACGGATTCGGCGGCGACCCCGTGACGAGATAAATTTTAGGCCTCCCGTTGATATAATACGGAAATTGGGGATTTTTACGACGCCATAGCTTCTTATCTTCATCCCATTTCGTGATTTTGGGGCCTAGAACGAAAGTGGAGTTGGAATTGGAGAATTGTTCCGGCGCGTCATCGCCTGAATCAAGGGGATCGTCGTCGTCGGAGCGGATGGCGGCGACGATTCGTTTGGTTTCTTCGATTAGGTATTGGCTTTCTGCATCTGCTTCGAAGGATACGACGTTGCTGAGGCCGATTGTGCCGCGGAGGACGAGAATTGTGACGAAGCCGCAGAGGATTGTTATCTTCATGTTGTTGAATGTTCTGTTAGCCTGCCGCCCCTTCTGAGGGAGGCGGCTGCGAGCGCCGCCGTTGGCGGCGGCGGACGTCTGCGGTAGCATGCTGCTGGAGCTCCGTTTCTGTGCGGAATTCGTGAATTCCGCGCCCATCAGCTTCGGGAATCAACCGCCAATACGACAAATCAACAATGCTATATCGCTATTCCTTCTCTCTCTCTCTCTCTCTCTCTCTCTCTTTAGAAATGGCAACACTCATGAATGCAGAAACGTACGAAAACAACGAACATGAATGTGTATATATGTAGAAGATCAAAATAACTATGAAAAGGAGCGGCAGAAGCTGAATTTGATTAGGATTTGTATGTGGATTTGAAGAAATGATTGTTTTTTTGGTGAGGATTTGTTGTGGAAATTGAATAATTTGATGATGCGAGGGTGGATTGAGGGCGACTGCGGGGGGTCTGGTTGAAGATATGGTGAAGGTGCCATGAATATCATCTTTATGTTTTAAGGTGGATATTTCGGTTAGTTCATCTTGTCCCCACACTTTTATTTTATCTTCTTCATTTAAAAAAATTTGAAAATTCTATATGAATAGTACTATTTTTATCTTCCTTTTCCTACTTTTTCAGTTTTCTTTTATTGGTGTTGTGAGTCAGAGTGCTATAAATGAGCTAAAGTCATTGGGTGTAAATCTATGGTTTGTTTATATATTTGTATGCATGTATAAATATATGTAACTGGAGGATACGTACACATGTATTTTTCTGTATTAGATAAAAAAATTTATGTAGTAGTGTAAATAGATGGAATAAGATAATATAGTCGTGCTATAAACCTATAAGCTTTAGTAACACCAATAATTTGTTACTTTATTATTAGTTCTTTTCTTAACTACTTCCTACATCCCATTTCATTGGCCGTGGTTACTTTATTTATTTGTTTCATTTCAATGATTTTATACTTAGAACAGAAACTTAAATACCATCAGCACATGATAAACATCATCAATTTAACTCATAAATTACACATAATGTTACAAAAAAATTATTTTTTCTCTTCTCACTTTTACTTGGTTTGACAGTAATAACCTCGAAAAAGTTACTTTTCTATTTCATACTTTATTACAAACAACTCATTTTCTTGTCCGGACCTATAAGATCATTGAAATTGGAGGAAGGGTGTATAAATAAAAACAGATGGATCTTAGACACGAATGATTATATATTAAGATGATTTAGAAAAGAGGCAATCTCCTGTGTAACCGGTAACACAATTGATTTTTTCTTAATTTAATTTTTAATTAATTAATATTAATTCTGATTGAGAATTAATAAATTCTAATTAGGAAAAATTAAAAAATTAAAAATAAAGAAAAAAGCTAAAAATAAAAAAGGTAAGCTTGTGAAATTCATGCACCCGCCAAAAAGTAAAAAAAAATAAAAAAAATCTAAAAATACGGGCGTGTACACGTGACCGATCACGTCGTAGGACCGATACCACATGAATTTTGTCTTTAATATAATTTTAGGGTTACAAAAACTTAAAAAATACGATTGTTTTTTTTTCATGTAGGAATATTTCTAATGATTTCTAATGTTTGAAATATATTTTTATGAACTTTCAATTTATTATAATTTATTTTGTGAAACGACCAATCAAAGGTCGACCTAGCATGGACTTTCCTGTAAATCAAATGATTAATTACATTTTAAAAAATACTACTCCCTCAATCAAATATACACTACACTTTTGGGAGATGGAGTGAGTACTAATTTTGATCGATTTTACAATTATAATACTATTTTTACTACTATTATAAGAAATGTATTCTAGTTGAGGTTCCGACAAAACAAAAGTTTGTGATGCCAATTCAATCCATGGACATCCGACGTGGAGCGATATGGGTATTTTCGTCTTTTCAGATCTGACGTGGAGCCACGGCTCAGAAGCATTATCTGCCTTTCCAATGTCTCCATCAACGTTTTAAACAATTCTCCGAACGCCGAACAATAATCAGCATATTCCGGAGTGTTTTCTCCGATCATTGCCATCTCTTTTCCGGAGCGGAGCCGATCCGATCAATATAAGGTACATCTTCTCTGATCTTCGGTAATCAAAATTCTAATGGCGCTCCTTATTTTACATCCTCGAATTTCCTCAAATTTCGGGTGATTAATCGCTTCCATCGATCGAATCAGTGATGCAATGTCTGAAATTTAAGATCTTGAAATCTTGAATTGGTTGATGGTGGTTATTGATCGAATGAGTGTAGTATAAAATCTTAAGAAGCTAGAATTAGTTGAGAGTGGTTATTGATCGAACGTCTGTGGCATTATCTAAAATTTGAGAAATCGGAATCAGTCTGGTGTAGGATTCATTTGGGATTGAGTATTGGTTCTTGTGTATTGCAGGAGATTGTTGAGGGATCAAAAGATGAGTCAAGTATTTGAAGGTTATGAGCGGCAATACTGTGAGATATCTGCTAATCTTTCCAAAAAGATTACTTCAGCTAGTTGTGATGGTGGTGAGACTACAATGTTTTATTCCGCCTTGAGTTTATTATTTGATTATACATTCAGTTTTATCAGTTTGATTGTTTTGCCAACATGCTATGTAGTAAAACTCTTCGTGGAAAGGGTTATCGCTGTCTTTAATCGCACGATGACGACTTTTAGAGGGAATTGCAGCTTCTAGGTGAATGTAGAATGATAATGTTATTATTGCCAATTTGACAGAATAATTGTGCAGCTCACTGGACTGGACTTTCACTTATGAAATGTTAGGAAAATCAGAAAACAGATCAAAGCACTTAATGTGATGGTATGCAATACTTGATGAAAAGATGTTATTGGTTGTGTATCTTTTCGAATTTGTTTTCTTTGGTGTGTCGATAAAAGTCTGTCTGCTAGCATTTAATTTGACGATTTCATGTTTTTAGCAATATTCTTGATTCTCCTATTCTTCCTTCCTGGATATTTTGAATTTCTAACATGGTGTGGTAGCAAATTTATGCATATCTAAGGAAGTTTTCTTATTGATTATTTGATTAGAATGTTGATTTCCATCTAATTGTACAATTGGCGCATCTAACTGCTTATAGTTAGAACTAGGCTTTAGCACTTCTGACACTTGCCTTGAATGCATACCGATTGGCACATGGTATTTAAGATTGATTTTACTAAGGCATATTGGTAGATGATTGGGGATTTCTTGACTTTTTCTCGGGGAAATGAGTATTGGGGATTGACAGAGGATGCTTGTAAATTGTCTCACTTCTAAATAATGATTGATGGTAGACCAAGAGGAAAGTTCAGTGGGTACACAGGTTTCAAACGAGGAGATCCATTTGCCTATTTTCATTTAACATGGTGGTTGATGTTTTGACTAGTAATGAGAAGTTACTTCCCTGTTTATAGGTTTAAGGATTGGAAAGGAAAAGACATTTTCGTACAAGCTGATGAACAATATTCACAAAAATATTTTAGAGACCTGTAATATGTCAAGTCTTATAATTAATATGAAATCTGATAGTTGCAAGCCTATCAAGTATTTTGGGAACAAAGCTTTCCAAGATTTCTAAGTGGTTGGCAGGATGTAAGAGATCTGCTTTAAGCATTTTTATATAAATGATATCTTTAGAGACCGAAGTGTAATGTTTGTCAAGTACGTTCTGCATTATTGAAATATTGGGTGGACATGTTAAATTTTTTTTGTTTCATATATAAAAGAAGTACTGAGCTACTTGTAAAACTGAGCAATCATTCCCAGGGAACTTCCATACTGTCATGTACATTTAAAATGCTTCGATCTCCAGAAATTGTAAACCTTGGTTGCTTCAGTGGTTCACTACATGCAGTGCAAGTACCATCTAATCATTTGTATCATATTCGGGACAAAAATTGATCTGCTTGCTATTTTTCCATAAATTGACTATCTGTAGTAATTTTGGACAAAGACCGATCTACTTGCAACCTTGCCATAGACTGACAAGTTCGTGTCTATATGGTAGGGATAAATCCTCCCTTCTAGTTTAAATGTAGCTTTTTAAGTTGTTTTCAGTTTTCCTTGGTAGTCAAATTATAATGCAGTTCTCTAGCCTATTTGCTAGGCTGTCTTTGAAGCTTTTATAACTTGCGAAGTGCGGATAATGTGTTCATCTCTTGCTTAAGACACTCAACTATAGTTCCATGAATGCCTATATTCTTTTTCACTTCCATTTGCTGCTTACCGTTGACGTAACTTCCCCCGTGCAGAACAAAAGAAACAAAAAGTATCCGAAATTACGGGAGGATTAGAAGATGCTGAGGCACTGGTAACTGATTACTAACATGCATATGAATGATGAATCCTGATGTCCTTAAACTCTATACTAACATCCGACTTGTGCTTAAAATCCAAGATACGTAAAATGGATCTGGAAGCTAGGAGCTTGCCCCCAAGTGTGAAGGCTACACTTCTTGCCAAGTTGAGAGAGTACAAAACAGATTTGAACAATTTGAAATCAGAATTGAAGAGAATCACATTGGGCAATGTCAACCAAGCAGCTCAGGACGACTTGTTGGAATCAGGAATGGCAAACACATTGACGGTACTTATCCTTCCACTCTTCTTCTATTAATGTGGTTTCTCCTCTACTTATTCCTCCTGTGAAGAATCATGCTTTTCACATACTCGTGTGCTTAAATTCTACTTTGGAACTCGATGATAAAGGCATCAGCAGATCAAAGAGCAAGGTTACTGATGTCAACTGAAAGATTAAATAAGTCAAGCGACAGGATCAGGGAAGGTCGGAAAACAATGCTGGAAACTGAAGAGCTTGGAGTCTCGATTCTTCAAGATTTGCACCAGCAACGTCAATCCCTCCTGCATGCACATGGCACCGTACGTCTTGTTTACACGATTTTTTTTAGTTATCGACTATCAAGATAAAAAAATTATATAAGAAAAATCTTTTGCAGCTTCATGGGGTGGACGATAACATCAGCCGGAGCAAAAAAATTCTGACGAACATGTCGAGAAGAATGAGCAGGAACAAATGGATCATCGGCACTATCATTGCAGTCTTGGTTATATCCATACTTCTGATTCTCTACTTCAAGCTCACCCACTAACTTCTCAGCTTCATAACTGGAATTTCCTTTGCTTTTCTTGTCAATGACAAGCCCAAGTGTATGTTTCTCATACAATCTCTGAGCCCATGATTTGGTTTTAATCATGAGGTATGCGGATTATGTTTTTATTGCTCAAATTGATCTGTTTGTGTCCCAGCTTATATGTCATCCTTTGATCCTGCTTTCGGGATCGACTCGCTTCGCCTCGTAACGCATTTTCTTGGACTCAAAACATTAGAATATTAGATACTGTAACCACAAAAAGATATATAGTATAGTATATAGCAAACGAATGACCAACACAATATTTTGTTCAATTTAGACACGTCATGTAAAAGAAAAGGCATATAAATTGTCATAGTATATAACACTCCTGGCAATTCAGAAATGGATCATATTTATTTATACACCGCCGGTAAAATAGCAATAGTTTCAGCTAAATCATAATAAGCAGTCTCATTGGTGTCACAGTGGTTTCTTTACCTTTTCTCTTGGAAATGAAACCATATAATTTTACCTTTCTCCTCTTTAGAATATCAATCTTGAAAATCCAATGAGATAGTTAGAGAACTGGTTGCCAGGCTTCAATGAGAATCTCCAAGAATAGCTCTACGTACTCCTACCTTCATACTCCGAGATATTTTTCTATGATCGAATGCAAAATCATTTGGCAATGATCGGAAAGGACCTGCACGAGACCCGACTGCTTTCTGCAGACTGCATTATAGAGAAATTATATACACAAGTGAATGTCAGTCTAGAGGTGAGGTGTATATAATGGCGAAGGCGGGAAAACCATTACAAATTGAGTACCTTCATTGGATAAAGGATCATTATTGGCACATGGAAGCATCATCCTCCTCATCGTACTCTTCCTCTTCTTCCTCGTCATCTTCGGTTAAAGCAGGTTGGCCATTAAGATCCACGTTAACACCATTTACCTTCCTAACAAACTGCCCCCTTAGACGAGGTCTACGTTCTGCTAGTTTTTTCCTATTCACATACCTGATCTTCTTGTCAAAGCATCTTTCCTTTCGTTTTTGCCTGAACTTGATCAAGGCAGCCTCTCTACGGTCAACTTTACTTGAGCTCACTTCATTGGATGTAGAATTTCCGAATGATGGCCATGGATGTGGACTAGCCATTTGACCTGGTTGCAGGCATATGCCAAAAGGGTAATAAGGATACGGTGCCATTCCTGGGATGTGAGGAGGACATTGTGGAACGTGACTGTACTGAGGTATTAAAGCAGAATTAGCATGGCTGTTCATATCGGGAAGGTTCTTGGGATACATAGATGCTGATGACATCGGCAATTGATTCATTACTCCAGACATGTAATAAGGATAGGCGGTATGACTATATCGACCAGTCACATCGTTAGGAGAATCATTTCCTAAATGCATATGCTCCTGAGACTGAGAGAAATCCTTTGAGTTCCGCTGTTGAGATATATCCAGTGATATAGGAGGAGTGCATGACCTATCCAATAAAAAGGATTCAGGAGCACTATTACTGCTTGGTTGGTTATCTGCTGGGGAAAGGTTTTCCAGGGTCTCTCGAGTTTTTTCTCCTTGGATGCTCGAACCCACTTCCCCATTCAGTATGTGATTCTCCACAAAGCTCACATGTTGAGGTGTATTTTGAGGAACAGAAGAAGACCCATGGTTGATGCTTTTGAATGTGCTGGATTTGACATAGGTGAAGAAAGCAGACGACTCTCCTATCTTCAATTCGCTCTTCTTTAGAAAAGGTAAAATTTGTCCTGGAACAATTTAAAAGCACACTCAGGCTTACATGATACGGAAATTGGAAACTTAACAAAGTTTGCTTTGATCAAAACTTGATCTTTCGAAATCTCAGTAAGAAGTTCAAGAAATAACTCAAAAGAATCTAAAGTGCACCCAGAAGAAATCAATGAGTGATAACTCATATGGCTAACTTCCCTTGGAAACAATCAAAGATGGGAGAAAACCAGAAATTAAGCTCAATTAAAGTTGTTCATAAATGAAATGGATTAAAGAAGAAACTCAAAATTACAGCATGTAAATGCACTGGACTTGCATAAATTGCATCAAAATTTTGCTAGAATCATAATTATACATGAAATTGTAAGGGGCAATTATAGGTGAAACAAAGAGAAATTCTATGGTTGAAAAAAGGTATGACAGGATTTGAATTCATAAGCAAGGTAACTTCATCTTATTTGAAGCTATAACATATCAACATCCTGCTTCAAGAACAAGAAAGCGAGCCACATATTCTTGTGAAGGAGTGACACACATCTGTACGATAAGTCTAGTTTAATCATATCACTATAGAAAAGGAATGTCAGCTACAAGTTACTTTTACTAGTACATAAATATGGAGCTTTGTCCATAACATCTGATCTCCAAAGTAAAACTTCAAAACTTTTATTACATCAGTTTGGCCACATCCAGAAGATGATGGCAAAATCCAGAAGATGATGGCAAAGCATCTGTCAAAATTTTTTAGCAGTCCCAAACTAAAATAAATGAAGGTTTAAAGTTTAAACCCAAAGAGGCAGGCAATGGCGCACGGGGGAAATATGACTACTGTTTAGTTATGAAAAGGCAGCATAAGTTGCAGGCAGATCTTCCAGTTTCATTTGGATTTTAGACTACTAGATTACACACATCTTTAGTTCACGACAATACAAGTATGTTCTCAAAAAAATTGGTACCAGCGCTCCACATATTTCCTGGTCTACATATCAAAACAAAGCAGGCACTACGACTATCCAATGCATGCTTCCAAGCTTTTAGTCAACAATCACATAGGAAACATATATGTCCAAATAAGCCAAGCGCGCGCGCACACACACACAAAACTTAGCAGCTTTTAGCAGTCATGAAATGATTAAATTCTGTGATCAATTCACCTATCCTCATTTCATATGTCCGCCTCTCACTAATTCCTGGCACATCAGGCTGACACTCCCGAGGAGTCTCATCTTCAGTAGCTATAGGAGCAGCTGTGGTGATATAAATCTGAAAATATAAAAGCAGAGAAAAATCAAATGCACATAGATCAAATATTGGTTGAGATTAAGCAGCTAAAAAGCAGTTGAATCAGTAAGTATTATTGATACGGTATTGGAAAGTGATAAAGTGAGCTCTCCATTAAAAAATCAAATTAGATTAACCACATTAATCTACCCTCAAGATCACTCTTCCTCTTTCATAATTATAGAAGTCCCCTGCTGAGCTTGCCCACCTAGAAGTCATGTAGGGGACACATTAAACGTGATTTCAGTATATCTAATTGTCAAATCACCTCATCTTCTTGGTGGGTTGAGACACACATCTCCGGGTTAGTACTCTTTCGAGACCTGTCGTCTGTGTCATCCGAAAATAAGGTAGTGCTATTGGTGTTAGCATCACTGTGGTCTGATGCCACCAGATCAAAATCATAACTTACAATGTTCTTCTCCACAAGTCCCAGCTGTAGATGGAAAAGTAAAACAGATGAAGTCATTGCATAAACGATGAAGTCATTGCATAAACACAAAAAACTTAAGCCTACATGACTAATATACTCTGTCAAAGAAAACATGAACTATGCACACAACACTCCATGTATGAGATTTAACAATAGGATTAATGCTACCTCCTGGGTGCAACAAAGACTATGATTTGTTAAACAAAATACATAAGTAGATTGCAAGGAATGTTCCAGGACTGCCTAAAAATGCAAACTAATACTTCCACATGGCTTGTATTATGTAATCTATACTTAAACAACCATTTAAGTAAGAGTATAAGGGTAACCGATGTACGCTAAAGGGTGTTATGAAAATGAAGTGGCACTAGTCAGTGTAGACCCATCATGAGCCAACATAGTCAAATTTTAGAATTTATGAAGAATTCGTTCAATACTTCCCTTATTACAGGAATTTTTTGAAATTACTAGAGAGTCGTGCACAACGGTTAGCAGAAAAACCCAGAAAATCTGAAAAATCTTAACAATAATTATATTATGTAGAGAAGATAGTATGTACCATTCTCCTTCTTCTCCACATGTGAGTCCACAAGTTCAACAGCTCATTTGTGCGTAATGGCTTCACAAGATAGTCAGCTGCTCCAAATTTCAGGCACTTGACAACAAGAGGAACCTCATCTTGAGCTGACATCACTAGCAAAGCATTTGATGCAAAAGATTTAAATTTAGTCAATTCACTTCAAATATTTATGCTAAAAAAGCACGAAGAAAAACGAAAAGAGTGAATACTTACTTATCACAGGAATTCGTCGCAACTCTTTGTCCCTCATAATATATTTTAACATTTTCAGTCCTTTAGACATTGGGAGGTCAACCTCAGAAAGAATAATATCTATATCAGGCCCCTCTGCATTCAGTGCATCAATCACCTGTCTTGGTGACTTTACGGCAGTCACTGAAAGGAAAGATCCATTACATTCAGCACCCAAAATTCACAGATGATAGAATGCACGAAATATAAATATATTTCAATGAACTTCCCAGAATTCAATAATTCAATAATTGCTTAGTTCCTTGTTTTGTGTTTTTTTAAAGCCTCTCAGACTCTTATATTCCGGACAACTGTTCCCTAATTCAAAGACCTAAACCAATTCGTTCAAGCTCTTAAGACCTGTCTTCATTTTTTCTCTTAAGTCCAGAATAATCAATATGGATCACAATAGAGTTTTTGGGAAACAAGCACCAACAATACGCTGAAAACCCCTTCCCGGGTACAAAGCAACCTGCTAATATTAGAACTGGCAGCACATTTTCTACTCAAATCATCACCAAATCGAATGTAATTCAATATTGTTCACTCGAAAGAAGACAATATTTGCTAGTGTGCGAAAAATCCAGAATCATCAGCAGGAGTACAAAAGAGACAGCATACAGAAATGGAACTCGAAAGAATACACATCTAATTCAGACATCTGTTGCCTGATTGGAACATCATAGACAAGAAAAAAGAACATAAACCCTTACTGAAAATATGATTTGAGATTTTTTCCAGAATGTAGTACTAATGCAACCGATTGTAGAGATGGGCAGTACTGCATATACATGGAGTTGAATGATCAGCTATATCTTCGTCAACTGATTAATTGACAAGTGATGTAAAAGTTAATTAGAATGAGTTCTTAAGGAAACAACTCCAATATTTGTCATGTGAACAGTCATGACAAAGAAGTAAGTGATAAAAGTACGGAGGAGCTCTGCAAGGTTGATAAAGCCAACAGCTGGGTTCGTGTTTTAGCTTATGGAATCAGTTGGTACATCATGGATTCAGCTACAGAAGTTAAGTTGTGATCCAGCCAAGCAGGAAATCTTACTGAACGACTGAAACTTAAGATAAATGCAGTTAGTCATTCCAGTTATTTACTTATTGGGTCTAATCAAGCATTTTCAAAGGAGTTCAATGCATCTCCCAATAAATATCTTTCCCAAATGTGATTTAGAGCAAGTCAGGATTCTAAATAGAGTAACCTACATCTTCAACTAAATTTACATCACATTGGACAATTCAGCCAATTTCGATGTGTGAGCGTATTTACCCTGGTAAAACCATAATAGGGAGATGCATATACTTCTTAACGATCCACAATAAACTCCAGCTTCATTATTCCATTTGATAATTAATGAAAGATCTATAAGATCACTAAAAATTCTACAACTACTTCATAAATAAATAGCAGAAGTACATGCATTTAATAAACACATATTGCAAACAAGAATCATCACAACAATAAATGACAAATTAAACGTAACTGAGTGACTTCAATCAATTAACACATCAATGAAGTCCAAATAAAGAAGAAGAAAAGCAAATCAAAACCTTGATAAGAACATTTACACAAAAGTGTAAAAACCTCCTCAGAACTTTTCACATCATTATCACACAACAAAATCCTCACTTTACTCCGATCGATAAACCCATCGCCCGTCTTCCCTATCTCACTCTTCTCCATCGCTCTTCTCAGCATCCAAGACTAACCTCAATCACGAATTAGGGTTTCAAATTAACCCCCAAACCAATCAGTACTAGAGAAGAAACTCCATTCTTACACCCTCAGAAACCGAATAAACCACCAAAAAATCAAAATTATTCTAATCCAATCTACTTCACCAACAAAGTTCCATTTTTCCAGATCATCAGCACACCACCAACCAAACCACAGCACTCAATATTAATCACGCAGCAGCGTCGCCACAGCGCAAGTTATCAGCCAGTCACAATTTTACCACTCCATAAACGGCAAGCGATCAACCAATCATCACAATCACAGGAAAGGCTCCGCGAGCAGCTAGAATAGTCGCCCAATCCAACGGTCACCCAAGCCGCCACGTCGGAACCGTCCCCAATCCGGCACACTTTAGCACCCCACCTATCAAACCTGTATCAATCCAATAACTACAACTCTACATCCATTTCTCGCACACATTACTTAATATTGGAGTGACGGTGACTTTCTTCGCTTGTTGTCAAAAAAGCTCAGAATAAATATCTAAAAAAATCTAGTGATATTTTAATGGCGCTTTTCTTCTAACCGGTAGTGGTGGGTGCTAAAATGAGCGGCTCGATTGGGCGTGGCGGCAGTCGCTGATATTGAGAATGGAGGGCGGAGATGGAGCCAGGTGGGCGCAGGTTAGAAAATTGGGTGACGTGGAAGGTAACGAGAGGCTGGCTGGGAAAAGTGGAAAAGCAAAGATATTAACTGGTTCCTAGAGAGAGAAAAATGCCACGTCAGCGGAGAGATCTAAAAGGGGCTGAGCTGTGAACAGTGAATCAAGAAGATAGACTCGAGCAACCATTTCCTTATTTTGGGGCCCAAAGGCCCATTTGCAACTTTCATTGGCCATCAATTTTTGTATCCACAATTTTATTTTTCGAATTTTATTTATTTAGTTATCCAAATAATGTCACTTGATTTTTTGTGATATTTAAATCATAAAAATCAAAATGCATATCTTTTGCTGTTTTTTGGTCCTTCTGTAACATTTTGGTTTGGACAAAAGGGGAACGACTTGACCTTCAACACCACTCGTTCATTTTTCTCTCTCTTCTTTTCTGTATTGTAAATATGAGAAAATGTTTAATCATATTTTATTTTATTTTATTTTAAATATCACGATCTTCAAATATTTTTAAAAACACCCGACTTTTTGAAAGTTGTGCTATTTTACATAACCATTATCATTAGGATCAAATTTGACCATCCAACAATTTACGGAGCACGCTGAAATCTGATACATGGGGGAATTCTACGCAAAATTAAATAATACATGTGTGTATTATTACATGGATTTTCTGATTTTTTTCGATTTTTTTATTTTTTTAGTTTTTTTATTAATTTTTTGTTTAAAGAGTCGAGCGAGGGGAGACGAAGGTCTTGGAGCGAGCTAAAAAACATGAATGTTGTCACAATCATTATCTATAAATTAAAATCGGAGCCGAAGGCGAATAAGAATTTTTTTTTTTGAAAAAAATCGAATTAAAAAAAAAACTGAAAGTCAATATTTTGATCCGGGTTGACCCAGTTTAACCGGGTCGGATCAACCCGAATCCGATCTTACCTATAACACTGGTTGCACAGGAGTGTGCCTCAAATTAAATTTGTGTAGTTGTTAGTGATGCAACATTAAGTTTAGTAGTGTCTTTTAGAACAATGAAAACTGTAATAAGTGAATATCAACATCACTCGTCAATATTGTTTTGAGTTATGGGGGTAGTGGGGTGGGTCAAAGTGGTGGGGATTAAACTTCACTGATTAAGACTAGTTGATTGTCAGAACTCAAAGCATGATTAGTCATTGGGAAAAAAAAAATATATCAATTTCAAATCTCACAAACGCACTATAAGTCGAAACTATTGCACCAAATTTTTTAGTATGTTTAGTGCACGCTTTATAGCGGAATTTTCATCTCCTCTAATAGAGGATGCGGGTTACACTTTTTGTAAAATAAAAAAGACAAATACACGGTTGGAATTTTTCTTTTCTTTTTTTTTTGTATAATACATGGATGATTCGATCCTCCTCTCTTTCTAGTTACTTTATTCACTATTTTATTTTAGAGGATCCTAAAGAATACAATTTTGTTTCCACCGAGCTAAAAAATATGACCCAAAATCTTTCAATTTTTTGTGTTCTCTCTCTCTTTATCAATTGCTGGCTCCACCCATAAATTAAAATATTGAGTTGATTCTATTTTTAGTAAGACTGAAACTATATGTAACCAGGAAGATATGTTTAATTAGTAAGGGGTAGCTTTAGAAAATTCATAGATCGGTTGAATGTCAAAATCAATTTATGATGGCATAATCGTAGGAATAAAGGCACCAAAAATCAGCTCCACAATTTCTTAAAACATATCAACCTACAAGAAAACATACGTGAAGAAAGAGCAAAACAAAAGCCAAGAAAATAAGAGTTTTATTAGAGTTAAAAAAACTCTTCACATAACACATTAGAAATTTTGATCACAACCCATCTTCATCTATTCTTAAGTTTTTTTATTTTGCTACGATTTTCTTTTTGCTTGGCTTTCTTAAGCTATGAGGGACAATAAAAAGTTGGGAAGAGTTTAGTTTTAGGTTTTTTCTTTTTAGATCACGTTATATGGGACAGAGGGAGTATAAACTTTAATTTTGGGACTACAATTAAAAAAAAAAAAGGAAAAAAAGGAATAGAATTGTCCAGAGTTATGTCATTGATCTATTGATGTTTGAGGCCCATTCGAACCCATTTAACATTATTGTGAGGACAAAAAGGCCTATATTCTGTTAAAATTCTATTGAAAATCATTACAGATTTATGCTAATGTGTTTCGATAATTTTAGTTATCAAGCCCACGCGATTAATTATTTATGTTGACTGGGATTATTCTACATTGATTTTACATGTGCAGCTTCTTCTTAGCATAGTCATAACATTTTTTTTTATTTTTTTTCGAAAAGCAAAGTCAAAAGACTCAATGGAGATAGGGAGAACTTTGTGTGAGACGGTCTTATAGTGAGACGGAACAAAGATGTGGATCCAAATTCATATTTAATGACATATTTGTAATTATAAACTACATAATTATTAATATGTCATTGGATATTAATAATTTGAATTCAAATATGACCGTCTCACACACACAAATTTTTGTGATAAAAATATACTAATAAGGACATGATTTTTAAATATAATGCCACATAGAAACTCACGGACCATGTGTTGAACACATTATTTTCTATTATTAATTTTTCTTGTTGTGATTAGAGTTGTTAAAAACGGCTCAAACCGACCCAACCCTAGCTTGATTTTTCATAGCCAACACAACTTGAAAATTAAATTATAGTGTAAATTTACGGATGAGATCGATCGAGTCGTCCTAATGTGCAAAGCTCTAACTGTGACATAAAGATATTAGTGATACAAAGACAACATTAAATGTAAATGCTAATCAGAGTTAAGTATCTCGAAGAGGGTCGAGGGACAAGAACCCCTAAATAATATCTTAGACCACTTGAAATGGGCTAAAATAGTACCTCGAAGAGAGTTAAGTTTTATTATGGAGGATACTCACTATTAATATTCAAAGTATTTGTAAAATTTTGCTCATTGAAATTCACGAAAACAATTAGGAACTTTCAAATTTAAAATTTTATAATTTTTTTTTATTTCCTTGACACGTGACAATCATCCATACATACGATAAAAGATGTTGCACGATGGTCTATTGGTCGAGGGAATATCTCAAATTCAAATTCCACCGTTTTATAAGTCGAGCATGTCGAATAAAATTTTTCTAGTATACTTTATCTCTCTTGTACATGTTATTGCACATGAGTGGAATTTACTTAATGCACACCTCGAATAGCGGTTGCGAGTTACCCCTCATTATTAAAAAAAAATATTGTACAACGATGCAATATATAAAATTTCGGCTACTTCAAAAATTAACAAGATGATTATATATATAATTAAAATCATATGATCATTATAGGCTTAATTGCATTATTTGCTGAGTTCTCTTACATTTCATGCATGTAACCATAAAATTCCAGACATTGACATTACAACTCTTATCATAAACAATTGGATGACATAAATTAAATTTGAGACTGCTGCTCATAAAATTCAAATTTATATGCATAATTAATAATAATTCAGATTATATAAATTAAATGCTAGTTTTGCAAGAGCATCTGCAGATTGGAAAGCTCGTCGCACTGCAGAGGCTTCACAAGATAGCCTGCTGCTCCAAGTCTCAATGCCTTCAGAGTCACAGACACCTCATCTTCCATCGTTAGGACTAATTAACCAAACCAACAACCAAAATTTCAGTACGATAATTGGGATCCGTGCAGGCAATAGAGGTGTTTATTTTGAGTGATAAATAAATTAATAAAAATTATACTGCATGGTTATATATTCACGTGTATTTTGATGAACTTTGACCAATTTTGAATTTGTTTGATGGTGTAATCCTTCAAATACTCAATCACGTCAGTCGCGTGTATATGGTTAGTTAGTTCACATGCACTTACCGATCACAGGGATATGTTGCAGCGTCTTTTCGCGCATGATGTGTCTCAGTAGACGAGCGTCGTCTGCCATCAAAAGCCCGATGTCAGCCACGATGATGTCCGCTAAATGCCCCCGTGAATTCAACATCTCCAACACCTCCTCCGCCGTCGACCATACCGCGTCTACTAAAAAAATCAGTACAAAAATTGATTTTTTTTAAACTCGTGTTCTAGTAAACGGTTATTAATTGTCTTAAAAAAAATTAATGTGTGCGTGCATGTTGTAAATGCAAATTAAAAACGTTAGAAGTGGATTTAATTAATGAAGATTTAGGTCGTAACGTTAAATGAATATATAATTTTGGTTCTTACGTACACAAAAATATTCCGGTCAGCAAAAATCAAAGGGAAAAAAAAAGGAAAAAAAAAGGAAAAGGAAGAATATTAATATCACCCTGGTAAGAGCATTTGCAGAGAAGAGAGAGTATTTGGCGGCAACTTTCAGCATTGGTATCGCAGAGCAAAATCCTGAGCTTGCAGGGATCGACGTGCTGAATGACGCTTTTGCCCTTGTCCATTGCGAGAATCGGTGCTGCTATCGGTCTTAAGGCAGGGGGAAACTGTCCTAAATTAAAAGCTTCTCAAATCTTACTGCTTTTGCTTAATTAATTTCCCAATTATATACCACTACATAATATATCCGGTTTTTAGCTCACTTATTTAAATTCGGAGTTTATTATACAAAGAGTTTGGCCTACCAAATTGTGACAGCGATGCATGCCTAATTTTTATTTGGGCATGTACACTCTCCTTTCCGATCTTTGAGTAAGCTTCTTTATCGAGTTTTATTTTTTGATGACGATCTGCAGCCGTTATCCGAGATGCACGCTCGGTAAACTTCACTCATGTGCAATAATCTACAGACCATATAGAAAGAGATACATCGTAATAAAAAATTTGGTGCAACAAGCTTGACCTATAAGGTGTTGGTGAGATTTGAACTTGAAATTTTTAATTACAAGAATATCTAATGAAATTTAAGCTTCTTTATTAGAGGGTTAAAATATGACGAATTGTTCAAAAATATCAGCTTCATGTATCTAGAGCCTTTTTTTTTTTTCTTACATTTCAATGGTACGGCTGTTGAACTCAAATATAATACAAAATGGACATTATGTATAAAAAAATAATTAGAATGTTCAAAATCTACAAAGTCTTAATCAAATTTAGGATTTGTTCAAACTAACCAACCTGTTTTAGGCGACTCATGCTAGTTTGGGACCATTTATTTATTTAGTCATACATCATACTGCTCACGTATATTTTTAAATTGTGCAGACCTTTTTTTTTTTAATTTTCTTTACTCTATTGTATATAGTCACAAAAATATTTATAAGCCAATAACTACGTTGTCAAGTTCAAAATCAAAGATAATTAATTTGCAACAAAAGTATCAGCCACATGTATAACAAACGGAATATTTGTAAGAGTGAAGATCACAAATGTTATGTGGCCAATATATGTACCAAGTTAAAGTATTTACAGTAGTCTTAACTTAAATCCCTAAAATCTCATACTTGAATTTATTTTGGATTTTTGTATTATCTTTCGGTAAGGTTTTAATTTTGGTTTTTGTGTATTATCTCGTACTTCTAATTTTGACAATACCAAAAAAATATATAATAAAATACGAGAACTCAATATATGACTAATACTATTTTCTTATATTTTTTCATGAGGCGATATTTTTCCAATGATTTATATAGTATTAGTATTGAATTGACTGAAATATTCTTTTTCATAATTTTTAGATTTATTAAATTTTATTTTATGGATCGATCTAGCATGTATTTCCCTCAAACTAATCTATTGTCCCAACTTGGAGCCTATATTAAACAAGGGTTTATGAATGCAACCATAAATATTTGCAAATTTTAACATTTGTAATGAGCTGTGCTTTATTTTCGCGGTGGCAGGCACAGTGTTTGGCCTACCAAATTCTAAGTTTTAGCATTAACTTTTTTCCATAAAATTTGTGCACTTTAAAAACGTGATAATTGGAAAAATGAGCATTGCATTAAATTAGGACAAATCTCCTCTGTAAAGTTCATCGATCCAATAGGTGCATTTATAACTCTCTAGACCTTAGGAAGTTCAAATTGTTGCTATTTGTTATAGGAAAATATGAGATATTTAGTAATTTTAGCCCTTTCAACATTGTAAAGATAAATTATAGCATTGCATTTTAAAAAGATAAATTCTGGCACTTTTAAATTTTTTGGACTTATTTGCCCTTAATTCTTATTTTCTTAATTATCATTTTTATTAATTCAAACATTTTTTTACTAATTCACACATTTTATTATGTGAATTCACACATTTATTTTACGAATTCATGAAGTCACACATTTTTTTGTGAATGCAAACATTTTTTTTAACAGACTCACACATTTTATTATGTGAATTCACATATTTAATTTCACGAATTCACACATTTTATTATGTGAATTCACACATTTGTTATGAATTCAAACATTTTTTTTACGAATTCACACATTTCATTATGTGAATGCACACATTTTTTCCTATTATATTTAGTAATAAGAAATAATTATTTTGTTTTTGGAAAATGAAAAATGAAAAATCTGGAAAATTAGAAAGAAGGACAAAAAAGTCAAGAAAGGCTAGAATTTATCTTTTAAATGTTGGGTGCTAGAATTTATTTTTTTGATCTTGAAAAGGCTATTATTAAAATTCACCCGGAAAATATTATGCACTCTTAAGCTCAGAGTGCATATAGAAATATTGTTGGTATTTTTTACAAGAATATTTGTAATCATAAAAATAAAAGGTAGTGTTGTAATTACTATATTTTAAGAGATATTGTCGGTAAATGTATGTTATTTGTGATAATTACGAATATATTTTTCGTAACAAGAAAAAAAATATCAATGGGTACTTATAATTTATAGGATACAACAATAATTATATGGTAAATTGCCTGTAAATTCCTGAACTTTTCACAAATTCTGGTTTTGCTCCCCACAAAAAAATTCTGCGTGGCAATTCCCAAACTTTATTTTTTGTTTGATTTTGCATCCAAGGTCGATTTCCCCAAATTGTGTGCTGACTTGGCAGTCGAAAATCCTACGTGTCCTAGTCGGCCAACGAGTAAATAATTATCCAAACAACAAATTGCCTATAAATTCCTGAACTTTTGTGAAATTCTGTTTGTGGTCTCCAAAAAAAATTAATTTGTGCAACAAATTCCCAAACTTTTTAATTTGTCTGATTTTGCATCCAATGTCGGTTTCCCACAAATTGTTTGAAGGATGACACACATGAACCGAAGCCCTATTTTGCATGTCATTTTTGCTTTTGGCTTAGTGATGTGAACAGGAACTATATGCTTGTATGCACCTTGCAACATATATAGTCCATCCGTTCCAATAGCAATGTCTCATTTCTTTTGGGCACAGTTATTAACAAACAAGAGTAAAAAGATAAAAAGTGGTAGATCTCAAGTCTTTAGAAGAGTTAATTATTTCCATTTTTGGAATGAGACCTTGCTATTGGAGCAGACGAAAAAGGAAAGAGGGATCTTGCTATTGGGACAGAGGGAGTATTTTGTAATGAATGGAAGTGATGGAAGTTTGTTTTGATACTTTTTACGGTCTTTTGCATCTTGTACTCATCTTCTTTTGCAATTTTTTTGCATTCTTTTGCGACCTCTAATTTGTGTCATCAATTTGGGAAAACCGACATTGGATGTAAAATCAGACAAATTAAAAAGTTTGGGAATTTGTTGCACAAATTAATTTTTTTTGGAGAGCAAAAATAGAATTTTACAAATGTTCAGGAATTTATAGGCAATTCGTTGATTGGATAATTATTTACTCGTAGGCCGACTAGGACACGTAGGATTTTTGGCTGCCAAGTCAACACACAATTTGGGAAAAACCAACCTTGGATGCAAAATCAGACAAAATATAAAGTTTGGGAATTGTCACGCAGAATTTTTTTGTGGAGAGCAAAACCAGAATTTGTGAAAAGTTCTGGAATTTACAAACAATTTACTCATAATTATATATGCTATATATTATAAAATGATTAGAAACTAGTTTTCAATTGAAAGTATACTACAAAAGAGCAATAATATATAGGGAATCTATATATGATGTAGCAAATTGGTTAGTTTGGATGTGAGGAAATGACATAGAGGCATATCAAGTTTTTTTATGAAGTGGTTATTCGTAGCCGATATTTTTTGTAACCATATCAAATTTTTTTATATATGAAATAGCCTTACAAATCACACACAAGAAATATACCGTATTTGAAAAATCAGGTGCGATATGCTGGATTTATAGAAGCATCGATAGATTCAAACCTGAGACCTGTCTCAGAAATACTCACTCCGCCACTAGCTTACCCATCCGAAGGATCATATCATGTTTTCATTACATAAGAAAGTGTCAAGCTAGGTATGCTTTTAGATCAGCACCACATATTTTTATCACATGTTACTTATGTCAAATAACCTACTTAATTAATAAACTAACTCTTTCACATACTTTGAGATGTGAAATTGATTCTTATTGCTATCTTGATGCCCCATTCTTTAGTATCTATCATCCCACTATTTTTGGAAATTAGTTACAACTTTTGGTGGGGACAGATTTATTCGGGACTAATTAACTAAACCAATAAAATTAGTTCCCCTAAAAAATAAAAAATAAAACTAAACTTAACTAAACCAATAAAAGTTAAAATTATAGTAATATTTTTTTTCTTTCTATAAGTTCGATAATTCAATTCACAAATTGAAACCAAAATTGAATTTTTAATAATTCGAAATGGGTTGTATTTTTTATTTACCATCTATTAATTTTTTTTATTTTATAAAGTGATGCAATTGGTTAATCGCTATTTAAATATCAACTTTTCGACCTTTAGATTCAACTTCCAAAACATTTCAATAATGTTCCAACCTTTTGATTTGTAATACATTCGTCTCTTTCAATTCTTTGCACAAGTTGGAACTGAGATTTAGAATTTCACCTAACATTTAATTAAACTCATAATTGGTTGAGGATTGTTGAAGCTCATTTAAGTTAAAAGCATGGATTTCCGCATTAGGAAAAAATTGAACCGGAAATAAGAATGCTCCAAGTGTGCAAGTTCTTTGCTACTAAATGTAAGATTACAACTAAAAAAATAAAGTGATACTATTACACATATCAATATTCGAAACACTATCCACAATTCAGGCCTTCCATCAAGTTCAATCACAACATGTTATATCCCCATATATATATATATATAAATTAACCATAAATCCCTCTTTTTAAAACGTCACTTAATGCGTACCTCAAGCAGCGGATGTAGATTATGTATGTACCTTTAACCTTATTCATAACACACACATAAGATTAATGTCTTTCACTAACTCACTAATCTTTTTTTTTTTAAACAAACATTACAAGAAATTTTAAAGGCCGCGTGACGGTGGACTTGAACCCGTGACCTATGGCCCGGGCATTAACCACTCTACCACTAGGCTAACACACGTACACCACTCACTAATCTTTCATGAGCCTCATAACATCCTTATATATATAACTTAAATATTCAACTTTTCACAATTGTATTCCAAACTATTAAAAATATCAATTATATGGCTAAACTATTGAAATTTTCACAATGTATTCCAAACTATTAAAAATATCAATTAAATGGCCAAACTATTAAAATTTTCACAATTATATTCTAGATCAAACTTTTGCGACGTAAATTCAAAGTGTCACGTCGCACATTTATTTTGGTTGAGTTTTGAAGGATTTAGAATTTTGAAATTCTAAATATGTTTCCGGCGTGACACCTTGGATTTTTGTCGCCGAAAGTGTGACCTAGAATATTATTGTGAAAATTTCAATAGTTTGGTCATTTAATTGATATTTTTAATAGTTTGAAATATAATTGTGAAAAGTTGAATAGTTTGACTATTAAAGTGAAAATTACCCATGTAAATAAGTCGAGTATTTGGATCTTGATTCAGCGAAAACTCTGCAGATAGATATCAAGACTTAATTATACTGGAGTTATTCTCAGTCCTATAGCTATACATATATTCCTTCTGATTGAGCTCTTTGTTATATTAAAGTGTGCATATATAGAAATAAAAGAGGACCGAAAAATTAAACTATAATAATTACCCTGTATGTCAATAAATACACGATTTTGAAAAGTTCTACAAAGGCGTGAGAGCGTCTTCTTCATTATGTTTAATCATATTATATCATTTCTAAGGTGTGAGAAGATTGCTTAAAAATAATTATTTATGATCAAAATAATTATTATTCAACAAATCTACATAATAAATGGCCCATTAGCTCAGTTGGTTAGAGCGTGGTGCTAATAACGCCAAGGTCGCAGGTTCGACCCCTGCATGGGCCATTAATTATATATCTAATTTTTATAATTATTTTTTTGGGCTCTGTATTGACGAAATGGGCCTGTTTTATCTGGGCCATTCATAATTTCTAATATTTTTGTTGCTATTATTTATATATTTTGGGCTTCAGCTATGTTGTCTGGGCTCTTCACTTGATTATTCATTTCTTCTGGGCTCATCATGAATTGGAGGTAGGACTGTAAATGAGTCAAGCCGTTCGTGAACTACTCGGCGATCGACTTGAAAAAAATTCGTTCGGCACTCGAATCGATAACTAATCGAGTCGAGTTTGAGCATGAAATCGAGCTCGATAAGTTTATCGAGCCGAGTTCGAGCATCGTATTGCTCGACTCGACAGTCTCGCGAACTTGCTCGGCTCGTATTTAATCGAGCATGTTCGCGAGCCTACAATCAAGTATGTTTGCGAGCCTACAAATCGAGTTTTAGTCGAGCTTGTTCGCGAGTCTAATAATCGAGTTTTGTACATAAAATTAAAAAATTAGCTTTAAGCGAGCTCGAGCTCAAGCTCGATTAACATGTATCGAGCTGAATTTAAATATAATCGAGTTCTTGACGAGTCTGGCTCGAGCTCGAATACCTCGTTATCGAGTATTTGATGAATCGAACTCGAGCTCGATAATTTTGGATCGAGTCGAGCTCGATCACGATGGCAGAAACTCGACTCGAGCTTGAGTCGAGCTCGAGCAAGCGAATATTTAATCGAGTCGAGTTTGAGCAGATCAATACTCGGCTCGTTTACATCCCTAATTGGAGGATCTCGACTCTCAAGGGTGATTCTAAACATAACCCTCGTTTCATTCTCTATAACCAATTATATTAATTATACATATCATACTACGCTCTTTGACAATTAATATTTTACCTTATTCATCCATTATTAGAACAAAAGCTTTTATCTTATGGAAAAGCCTTGGGCGATATATGTAACATAATCAAATCGTTAGGATAGAGCCATAAATTTTAAAATTATGAAAAATTAGCTTTAGCTAATATCAATATCATTTTCATCATCATTAATGTTTTAATTTTCCATGCACCTAATTTCTACTTCTCAATCTTCTTTTATAATGGAAAGACCAAATAAATAGAATCACAATGAAAACGACAACCGCAAAAGTAGCAACACAACTTTAGAGCACCATAAATCAATTTATACTTTTCTCAAAAAAAAAAAAATCAATTTATACTATGGTTTCTCACAAAAAAAATAATAATAATAATCAATTTATACTATGGAAAATCTCAAGTCAAATATATAAAGATTATAGTGAGCTAGTTGTCATACATATGTGTCCTAAAAAAAAGGAGCTGATTATATTTCTTAATTCCAATCAGCCACGTATGGCCTAATTGTACCTTATGAAATATATTATTTATTCGTGCCATATTCTAGACCTTACACAATCACTAAATTTAATGGGCAATAGTATTTATTAAACCATTATTGGATTATTTCCCAATCTAATTATAGTCACGAGGCTAACCAATTCATCCCGACATGTAACATGAACTAGATTAGAGTTGAAATTATATTTTACAAGTAGTTGTTGATAATTAATAAATATTTATTACATACAACCGATGATGTGGATCAAGGCCAATGATCCACACCTTCTCTAGTGGTTCTCATTTTCATCATATTTTACAATCTTCTTATTTTCTATAGTATTTATATTGTATTATGGTGTGATGATAAATTGACAATTACTTAACTACTTACTTGCCATATACCCATAATTGAAAAATACCCTCATCTACTTGAGGTAACTCTTCTTCTTCTTCTTCTTCTTCTTCTTCATTTTTATGTTAATTTTAATCAATCTCAATATCCAACTTTAATTTATTCTTTGTTTACGACAAAGATAACCCGTAGGTGTATTCGAGGTGCGCACATGATAAACTCTTCTATTCTTATGCAATAACATATAAACCACATATGACATGTTTGATCAAAAAAGTATCATGGTGAGAGTCAAACTTGAGATCTTCCCAAAATAATTACTTTGATTTGAACTAATTAATACTCCCTTTGATCCCTAATAAGTATCTCAACTCAATCCTTCAAAACTCGCATACCAAAGTAGTGGGCAAATTTACTCTCTTTACTCCTAATTATTCAACTCCTTCTGTTCCACGAAAATAGTCCCCTTCCATTTTCACACAAATTAAGAAAGTACATTTAATTTTCGTTGGAAAACACTTGATTTATATGCAATTGTTCAATTTTAATTTGCCCCTTTAATTTTATTACTCCACGGATCAATTTTCACAAATATTGAATAAAGTTATATTAGTAAAATAATATTATAATACAATTCTAATTAAGAAAGTGAACTATATTTTTGGGACATCTCAATAAGAAATAATGGACTATTTTCATGGGACGGAGGGAGTATATCAAACATAAGAAGTAAAGAATTTGTAATGATGGAAAATGTAAAATAGGACGTTTATCAGAGATAATATTTTTCCTAAGTCGGAACAATTATTTAGGGATGGGGAGAATATAGAATATCTCATAGAATTTTAAAATATAATAGAATTTGTAACAGATAGAAATGCTTCTAATAATATTTATCATACCAAAAGTTAGGCAACTAAAATGGTCAATCATTTCAATAAATTTTGAATGTATGCAAAGTCTTAGAACAAATCCAGAAAGAATTGTCTCAAGCTGACCTCGCCTGATTCTACTATTAGTATTATACTAATATAATTAACAAAATTTTCAATCCAACCAATCGGTCCCAACCACGTGTTAATATCTCACTTCATGTTACACGTTGGAGCCAAGACATAGGACCCACATAGCCAGCTCTCCCTAATCCACAATTAGTAGTCAACTCTCTAGTTAATTAACTTAATCACGGTTGAGATTAATGTTTCTTAATTGGATACAAAACAATTGGCTCTCGCAAAGTGGCGTGTTTGGAAGGATAAATCATCCCTTATTGCGGCAGTGTCAATTTCATTTTGGTGAGTTGGGTGTTTTTTTTAGAACTATAATATTTGGGTGTTAGATACCAAACATTGACCACTTTGGATTAAATTATGGAGTTATATATAATAATCAATACATTGTATTAATTAACTACTTCATTAAGTATCTAAATCTAACACGCGTCCTCAACTTAATACGGATGATTTGTTTTAGGAGATAGATCATGGAATATTCTATCGGAGGTTTAAGAAAATGGGTGTAATTTTGTAGTACAATATTAAAAAATAACGTTTTGTCTCAAGTTGTATTTAAATAAGATTGTTTGTACTAATTTCCTCATTTATATGCTGAAATATAAGAACGCAATTCCATAAAAATATAGAATTGTTATTTTTTTTATTTTTTTTTTGAAATCATAGAATTGTTAATTAATTATGTACATCACAATTCTTAGTATTTCAACTAATTTTTTTATTCAGTTTATAAGAATTATATAGGGCTGCCAAATTTTTGTGAGCCCTTCCCAAAACGTAATATTATTTACATTATCTAGTTAACGAAAAATTAAGGTTCGGATGTTTGATGAAATTATCTCTGACAAAGAACATACTGTGCGAGGCTAAAAGATTGAAAGAAGCATGGGCTTACAACTTTACAACATCACATCTCTGAAAAAGTCGTCCAATGCTCAAAACCCATTGCAAGTAACCTCTGGAGATGTGAATGTGCTAGTTCATCCAACGACTAGTGACTAGTATCATCCATCTCTCTATACAAGCAGAAGGCTTTAATTTGCTCATATACAAGCAGCATTCAAATTTACTTCGAGATCGCAAGAGCATTCAAAGAATATTTCAGTCATCTTTTTTAGAGATATTTCCTTTTGTTTCACTAAAGTTACCACCTTTTTATCTTCAAGCTTAGATCGTGCGAACCTAGCCTTTGCTACTGATCTTAGTTCACACATAGTTATAACCCAATCCCATGAGAAGAGTCGTTAGGAGTTTGGAGTTTGGAGAAGTCTCTTCTTAGGTATGGGGATAAACACCTGAAAGCTGAAGTTGAGTATTTGTAAAGATCTTGGCCTTATTGAACTCAAGGATCACAACATTTTCAAGCGATATGAGCGAGGAGATCAGTGGGCACATCGCTATAACTAGTGTGAAAGGATTTCCTTGTAACGTAAGAGCACACGTTAAGCTTTGTGTTAGCATCGTACTATCTTGTCTTACTTTCAACTACAAACGAGTTTCCTAAGAGCCTACACTTTCTGCACTGAGCATTAGTCTAGATAATATATAGTCCAACTGACTAACCCTGGTACTTCTCAGTAGGCTATCTCTTTGATTGTTGAAGTATTTCTTTAAATCAGTCTTTTCGCAAGGTGTATTCCTCCCACCCCCATACATCTGTATCTACGCGTTTCGAAATCAACAACTTACATTAATACCTACTTTTTTCCTATCGTATTTCATTTTTAATTTATACCTGACCTTTTCAATCTCTTTGCAAATATATTCGATAACAAAAGAATATATTTTTTATAGAAATAATGTTCAAAAGTAACCAATTTGAAAAAGCAAAGATAAATTCTAACCACTAATCTTTAAAAGATAAATAATGTCCACTCTTCCAATTTTGCCCTTTTATACATGACTCCATACATGAATTCATACACGAATCCATACATGACATACATGAATCCATATACGACATACATGAATCCATACACGGCATACATGAATACATATATGAATACATGTAAGTGTGTGTGTGTGTAAATGAATCCATACATGACATACATGAATTCATACATGACATACACGAATACATGTATGTGTGTGTGTTTTTTTCCTTATGTATGTGTTTCGCCGGAAGTCGCCGGAAAAGTTTTTTTTTCCTGAAACTATTTTTTGCTAGAAAAGTCGCCGGAATTTTTTTCGCCGGATTTTTTTTTTCTGAATCTGTTTTTCTCTAAAAGTCGCCGAAAAAATTGCCGGAAATTTTTCGCCGGAAAAAGTCGTCGGAATTTCCGCCGGAAAGTCACCGGAATTTTTTTCGCCTGAATTTTTTTTTTCTGAATCTGTTTTTCTCTAAAAGTCGCCGGAAAAAATTGCCGGAAATTTTTCGCCGGAAAAAGTCGTCGGAATTTCCGCCGGAAAATGTCGCCGGAAAATGTCACCGGAAAATGTCGCCGGAAAAAGTCACCGGAAAAAATATTTGACTATCATGTATGTGTTCGTATATGTCATGTATACATGTCATGTATACTTTCATGTATAAGGGCAAAATAGTAAAGATGTAAAAATATTGGTTAGTATTTATCTTTTAAAGATTAATGGTTAGAATTTATCTTTGCTTTTTTAAATTGGTTATTTTAACTTTCCTCCCTATTTTATATCCAAATAGAAAGATTGAATTTTTTATCTCTAGCAATACATGCATCGGCATTTCAAAGCACTTTTCTTATACAAATACTTAATAAATAAACCAACATTTACATATAATCATTATGCCCTATTCTAGAAACATGATTTCATTTTCATCACCACTTTAAGACTATCTTTTATCACCATCAAATTTAATGCATATAAAGCGTGGAGTTTTGTGCCGGTGACTGTCCAATCTCATTATCTCTTTAGATACTCCACTTCTCTTTTCTAATTGAGCAGCAAAATATGTATCGCAGGGTTAATGTGGTCTTTTACTTTGGAGAAAATGGTATTTGAGCTGTCTGTAAATCCACTTTTTTACTACATTCAGACAAGTGTTATTTTACAAAGAGGACGTTTTGAGGTTATTTTGGTCATTCACACAAAATTCAATTAATCCTTTTTTCTTTTTGAGGAAAAAAAAATTCAAAGAACCCAATGGTTATTCACTAATACAACTTTGAATTGTTCTAAGTCTACATTTATTTTTATTTTCTAGCCATTCATATTCTTAATTGTACTCAAGCAATCAACTCTTTCCTTCACAAATTAACAATTTGTTAGATAGAATAATAGTGAAATATATATAGTATTAATTAATGTAGTATCTACAGTTGATTTTTATTCAAAATACACAAGAATATATGTGCATAGCTACAATGCAATTTCTCATGATATATTAAGTCAAATCTCATAGATGCAGGTCTTGATATTTTAAGCAATATAATATAAATATTCAATTTGACATTCAATTTCTTTTAATTGAAGGAGTTTGCTCCACCAATAAAAGTTCACATCACATTGTAAAACTTTTTAGTCACTGCTATTTATGTCCGTTTACCTAAAAAATAATCTCAAGATTTATTTGATAAAAAATTCATTATCCTAAATAGCCACTAAGCTCTTCATAAATACTAGAACCTATTGAAATTTAAACATGAGATCTTATTTAAAAAATAAGTTTACAAGGTGGTATACTTAATTCCAAAAATAAATTGATACAATGTTTGTGTTAAAAAAGCTTCTTCTCATAAGTTATGAGCTATTAACCACATGTTCCGAGAGTTTACAATGCACATATCTATTTTTTTTTTATCTAAATCCTAAACGATAAACTATGATATATTTATAAAAATATTTAATTAAAAAACTATAAAATTGGTCAAATAAATACCACCCCTAACCCTTTAATAAAAGAGGGAAGAAAAAATCACACATACTAATAATTAATTTCTTATATCTATAAATTTAAGCTTACAATACAAAAATACATGGGAGTTGGGACGATATGAAAATACCTGACTTTAAGGCGTTTTGACCATAATGCCCTTTATGGAGACCAGATGTAGTCGGTCAATTTGAAAGAAAGCGCGGACTACAAAAGTGAATTCCCTAATATAACCTCCAATAGTTGCTTAGGTACCACGTTTCTTTCACACCGCATCAAGTATTTATTGGTCTATTTCTTCCCGTCACCTTTCACTCCCTAAATTTCTCATTTCATTTTCACACATTTCCCATTTCTTTCTCATTTCAGATTTCCCCTTAAATCTTTTTCTTCTTCTTTCCTCCCAATTATTTGCTGAATTTGGAATCATTTTCAGTGGCGTCTAGAGTCCTCAAAGTCGGGAGCTGTTTGGCAGAAATCCATTTATTTTTTCCTTCAACTCTTTGCAAAAGTTTGCTTCTTCTTCCTTTCTCATCCACAGTTCGCAAAGTCAAACTCAATTTTTTCTCGAACAATTTTAGTTGATTGATGGAATTCAAATCTGGAGATGATAATATTGATCGTGATCACATAGAAATAGAATTGCCGCCTGGGTTCCGATTTCATCCCACCGATGAAGAACTCATCACTAATTATCTCTCGAAGAAGGTTCTAGATCCTTCCTTCGCCGCCGTCGCCATCGGAGAAGTCGACATGAACAAAGTCGAGCCATGGGAATTGCCTTGTGAGATTTTATTTTATTTTTCTGAAATACTTATTTTTGTATTTTTGTATTTTTTTTTCTGATTTTAAGATATTTTTGATGAAGGGAGAGCGAAATTAGGGGAGAAAGAATGGTATTTTTTTTGTATAAGGGATAAAAAGTATCCGACAGGACTGCGAACGAACAGAGCTACGGCCGCGGGCTACTGGAAAGCCACGGGTAAAGATAGAGAGATTTTGAGAGGAAAAGCGTTAGTGGGAATGAAGAAAACTTTGGTTTTTTACGAAGGGAGAGCCCCAAAAGGCCTAAAATCGGATTGGGTTATTCACGAGTATAGGTTAGAAGGCGATTTCTCCGTTAATAACCTCCCAACATCCGCAAAGGTAAATCCAAATCCTCTTTTTCCTCAAAATATATACACTACACATCCATCGCATACGATTGTATCGGTACTAATGCACCATATCCCATCAGAATGCTTGAGCAAAAATAGTACTAGGACAAGTAATCATTCAGTAATAATATATCATATCTCATCAGAACTCTGAATTTAAGCGTGTTTGGTACTACTACCAATCTCATGTGAAGTTAAAAGGGAAAAAGTGAAGAAGAAAGAACCAAAAACACGTTCCTCCTACGTTCTATTTCAAGAATCGTCAACAAAAGGACATTCACATTTTGAATACAATTTGTTTGAATTTTGTGGTGCAGAACGATTGGGTGATCAGCAGAGTATTTCAGAAGACATCAGGAGGGAAAAAAGTCCACATTTCTGGTATGAAGAGAATAATGGAATATTCTGATAATGTGAATGCAACATTAATGCCGCCATTGATCGATTCCATGAAGCCCGAACCCGAACCCGAACCGGCCCACGTGCACTGCTTCTCCAATCAGCCTATTTTCCCATCCTCTTCAAATCAAGAGGATTCTTCCTTTTCCAGACCACAGTTTCCTCCACTTCAGCCCCAACTTGGTTTCACTTTCCCAGATTTTTATTCCTCTGCAGGATTCTACACTTTTGATGAATTATGAACAATTTCTCAATCAAGAATTCAAAAAAAAAAAAAAATCCAAAATTACCTTGGTTGGATGACAAGATTTTGATGATTTGGAGTTATTGATGTTTGTTCATAGATAGTAGTAAAGCAGAAGAAGTAGAAAATATATACAGATTTTCGTTTTATTTTTGTTTGTTTTGTCATTAGTATCATTAGAGAATGATTGGCTGTACATAGAAATTGTGAAAGTCATGATTGAAGTGACATGAAATTATTATAATCATAGTTTGTTTGAGTTTTATAGTTTTTTTTTGGTAGTGTTTAATTAATTTTGAATTGGCAGAGTTGAACTCTGAATTCAAGGGAGATCAAGTTGGTGACTAACTGATTATAACTCATTGTATTTTATATTCCCTTCATCTTAGTTTTTAGTATATGATAAATTGTTTATTTATGGGAATGAAATTACGTATCACTCTTTCTGCCCTTACATTGTTTAAACTAGAGTTAGCTTTCTTGTCATAATAATTATTTTATCAGGGTTAGAAGCAGTAGGTATTATTTTCTGTTTAATTTATAATAATGTTATTGTTTTCTCTTCATTAACATGGCTCGTGGGCTATATATTAAATGGAAAATATAATCAAAGATTCAAAAGTCAACTTATTTGATCGAAATTAGGGACTTGATCAAAATTTAATGATTTGATCCTGGCCCCATTCAATATATTAAATAAATAATATTTCAAGTAACATAATAGAGTGTTGGACATTTATATGTAATTCATAATAAAACAAAAATTGCTGCATAATTATCAATATAGCATTTCTGAATTTCTATCCACCGAAATCTTAGGCGAGAGTAGAGGAAGAAATCAACTTGGTGAAAAAATTATCCCAATATCCCTTGTGTGTTAAATTAAGCAGTATAATTGTGTTAAATTAGTATAGTAGCAGTGTGTTTTAATAAAAAATTATCCCAATATCTCGATGGGATGTGGGAGGAAATTAATCTATGTACGCGAGAATATTGATTCATTTGAGAATGGTGATTCCTAAATATTAAATCGTATCAGTCATAAGATTAGAAATGAATGCAATCTTCATGATCATTGTTTAATTTATGTTTTGACCAAACTATCCTTATTTATTTATTTGTTATTTTGACCGATTATATTTTATTGAAAATATCATATTTATTAGTCTGATATGAGCCCGTTAGGCCAACACACTACAAAAAATACTGCGTTTACCGACGGACATTTCCGTCGGTAAACCTCTGAATTTCCGTCGGTAAATGAGTTACCGACGGATAGTGTCTGTTGCCAAATGGCTTGTAGGTAAACGAATATCGACGGATTTTATCCCTCGGTAAATTTTACCGAGGGAATACCGAGGGATAATTCCGTCACCATTTTGTTTTCGACGAAATTCGTCGGGAGCACTTTTACCGAGGGATTTACCGAGGGATTTTCCGTCGGTAACTACCTACGGAAATATTTCCGTAGGTAAATTTCCGTTTTCGGATTTCGTCAACCGAACAAGTTACCGAGGGAATACCGAGGGCAATTTCCGTCGGTAATTACCGAGGGAAAATCCCTCGGTATTCCCTCGGTATTACCAAGGGATATAGTTCTGTCGGTAAATTGTCATTTGTCCTTGACAGGATCTACCGACGGAACATCCGTCGGTATTCCCTCGATATTATTCTGTAATTTTTTTAATATTAATTATCTATTAGTTGTATCCATTTTCGACCCATTTACTTGCTCAATCATCTCAAACAAGCATATCATAACAACTAATACAATAACGCGTCATATATAATAATAAAGTATGTTCTTTTTTACTTATATATATACAACTTCTGTAATGAATGAAGATTCACAAAAATTGATGTCTCATCTCGGCACTACATATATGAAGTGGTGTACCCACATGAAATCAAGTTTCCCTATTCTTGACATCTATCTAAAACATAGGACTACAGTTTTTAGGACAAATTGCTCAACTCTTGTCATGGCATTGGGAAGTTCCATGATATTCTGAACACTGACAACGAGCATCAACGAACTGTTGCTCCCTTTCCATAGTATCTATTGATGAAAGAGGACTGCAAAGGAAGAATTAAACACAAGAAAATGGTCAATTCCTAGCCCATAAAATGGAATTAAGCAACAGGATCATGTAACTATAAACTTCAAAACATTTACAAGTATATATATTGGCTTCTGTGGTTGCACAACTTAACATGTGCTGTAACAATTTTTTTTTTAAATAAAAAAAAAGCTGTCAATTATTCCATCATCTTCCAAGTATCAAGATTAGTAAAATTCAGTAGTAAAGCATCAGAATCCTCCAAAAACTACAGCCTTCATCCAAGGATTTACTAAAATTTCTCATACTATCAGTGTGCTTTTATACAAGGTTTTTACTTAGAAATAATTCGTACAAAGATCATAAAGCTTATGTAAATACATTGAGAATGAGGATTCAATACAGGCTTTTATGTAAAATTTCTCATACTATCAGTGTGCTTTTATACCGGCTTGGGATTAATAGGATATAAAAGTTCGACCACAGTAATCTTTTCAAGAAGCATTCAATATTCAATACAGGAAAAAAAACAAAAAAAAAACTAATCACAAGTTTAAGAAAAAATTGTCTCATTTTAATAAATCAAGAAATGAACTTGTTATCATTTTAAATAATAAAAAAAAACCATTTTTATGAAACTTTAACTATGTGATCTTCAAGAGCAATTATCGAGCAATTCTGTCAAGTGTCTACGCTTAAAAATACATTTACTAGTGAAGCATAGCATCTGAATTCAATGGCATAACAAGAACGAACTCTAATCTCAGTCAAACGCTTAATCCAGCTCAAATTATAGAACTAAAATATATCTCAATCAGGCAAATTACAGAAAAACAAACAAAAAGCAGCAAATAAAGAAGACCTCAAATTATTCAAAGTCCGCCCCCAAACAATTCACTCGGCAGCCGCCTCCACCTTCGGACCTAAGGCAAACAGAAAATCAAACAAAACGACTCAACAAACACAGAGCAAAAACAAAATTAACTCAGAAATTAGGGAGAAAAAATCGGCAAACCGTGGAATTCGTGGGGGCGGTGGTCCTTGCCCCAACCGATGCCATGGGTGGATTCAAGATACTGGTGGACGAGGTGGCGGCATTTCTGGAGATGGTTGATGCCTTCGACGCGGTAGCACTATTTGACCTTCTCTCTTAATATCTTGGCCTTCTCGATGTCGATCCACTTTTCTCAAGATCTGGACTGAGAACTCGACTGAGATAAAAGAGAAAGAGAGAGAGAGAATTGGACTGAGAGAGAGAGATAGGGAGAAAGGACTCACCAAGCGGCACGGCAAGGTTGCAGCGGCGCGATATCGAGGCTGACGGCGAGACAGAGAGAGAGAGGGCTGGGGGAAAGCAAGTCAGAGAGAGATGAAGAGAGAGAGATGAGAGAGGGATAGAAAGAGAGCCTTACTTGAAGGGATGTGCGGCGGCAGGAGTCTTCCCGGTGGATTGGGGATTTTCAGAATTAGGGCGGAAGAGGATGAATGAGAAATACCACTCAACATGGGGTTCTAATTCAATTTTACCGACGGAACTATATCTCTCGGTAATTTAAATATTTTTTTAAAAATTTTGAAAATAAACTTACCGAGGGATATTTCCCTCGGTAATAATACCGAGGGATAAAATCCGTCGGTAAATTAATTCATTGTTTTTAAATTAATTTAAAAGTATTTACCAAGGGATATTTCCCTCGGTAACAATACCGACGGAAATTCCGTCGGTAAATCCCTCGGTAAAATTAATTCATTATTTTTAAATTAATTTAAAAGCATTTAGCGAGGGATATTTCCCTCGGTAACAATACCGATGGCAATTCCGTCGGTAAATCCCTCGGTAAAATTAATTCATTTTTTTAAATTAATTTAAAAGCATTTACCGAGGGATATTTCCCTCGGTAACAATACCGACGGAAATTCCGTCGGTAAATCCCTCGGTAGATCTGATAAATAATTTTCAGCCGACCCGTATTTTTTCCGTCGGTAATTACCGAGGGATAAGTTGGTCGTCGGTAATTCCGTCGGTAAATGCAGTGTTTTTTGTAGTGACAGAAGAAATCGGATTGAAAGGATTTTGGTGTCCGACATTTTTGAACTACCAACATTCTTTATGTTGAGTTAGGTCGAGCTCATAAGATCATTGCATGTTGAGCTATCAAATACTAGTTCGGACCAAGTAAGAATCGAGCTGGGTCGGGCCGCAAAAATGCTAGCCCACGCCAATCGACTAGCACAAGATAATAGTTTCAGTGTAAAAATAATTGGATCAGTCGAAACCACTTGACTTGAGATCATTTCGGATCGGATCAATCTGGCCCAAAAATTGATTGGATTTATATTTTTATGGTCCGTGGCCCCCCAAAATTTGGTTGAGTACATTTTGAACTTCTCTATGCTTAATTAATAAATACCCTCTCAGTCCCATTAATAATATCTCATTTTTCTTTTTCGTCTGTCTCATTGATAATGTCTCATTTAAAAAAAGGAAATAATTAACCCTTAAAAAATTGTGTGACCTACCCATTTTCTATCTTTTTACCCTTCTCCTTAATAATCATGCCCAAAAATTATGGGACGTTATCAATGGGACGGAGGGAATAATTAATTCTTTAATCTTGTTTCAAATTTTTTGAGTAATTATTTATTTTGCATTTCTAAACAACTTTTATTACTCTCTCTGTCCCATTCAATTTGTTTACCTATTGTTCGGCATGGAAATTAAAAATAAGGGTAAAAAAATAGAAAGTGGGTAGGTCCCACAATTTTTGAAGGGTTAATTATTTCCTTATTTGGAAGTAGACAAATTGAATGTGACACTCATTTAAGTAAATGTAGATAAATTGAGTGGGACAGAGGGAGTATAATTTTATCATATAATTTGAATCATATATACTCTCTCTGTCCCATTCAATTTGTCTATTCAGCACGAAGATTAAGAATAAGGGTAAAAAAATATAAAGTTGATAGGTCCCACCACTTTTGAAGGGTTTTAAAGGGTTAATTATTTTCTTATTTGAAAGTAGACAAATTGAGTGAGACATCAATTTAAGGAAATGTAGACGAATTGAGTGGGACGGAGGAGTACTAATTTCATATAATAAATATTTTAAAAGTTAAATTAATTATTTTAACAAAAAAAATATTTTATTTGTGATATTCATTACTCATTTAGTGATCGAAATGAATTTTAATTAAAAAATTAATCATTTCATTCCTTATAGGGTCCTATAACTTACTTGATTCATTCCTTTCCCGCATTCCTTTCCCATGTCATTCTATAATTAAGTTCTTACATTTCCTGAGCTAAATTTTAATCCTCCAAATAGGGTCATCTACAGGTAATTATGAAAATTTTAAGGATAGTGATAATGGGACATAATGTCCTAGACATAATCAGTTTATTTTGTCCATATATTTTAAAAATCGGTTTTCCCAAAACCGGTTCCTTCATTTTCAATTTTCTGGTTTACACATTTCTCTCATTTACCCTTACACAATTTAGCAATGTTTTAATTATCATCATAATCTTAATTAGATATATATAATTTGATCCCTTAAAATTAGGTAACCAAATAAGCTCCCAAAATTGACATAATCTTGTTTCATTTTTTTTTTCGATTAATTGATTTTTTCGAGTTATTGATTTTTCCTTTTTCATATTCTTTATCTTTTCTTCTCCTTATGTTTATCTATATTTTTTTGATATAAATATATATTTGTTTTAAACGGAAAAAAATTATGATTCAATATAAAACACTATATTTTTTGTAAATGACACTATAAAGCCAATATATTTAATTAGTCTATATGTAAAATGAGCCACAAATATCCTAAAATTTTGAGAATATCTTCGAATTGATCTTGTTTAGATATATATGACAGTGGATCATTAAATATGGTATCATATATATAATAAAACATACTAAAATAATAAAAATAAATAAAAAAACTGGAAAAATAAATAACATAATAAATTAATAAATAAAAAACGGAATTTATAAGAAATTTTAATATATTGTTACTAACTAGGATCGAACACGAGGCATCAAATCATAATATAGAGTATTTTGCCACTAAGGTAAGTGGAAGCCCGCGAAATATGTTGACAAGTAATTGTACTTAAATATAGGATTGAGTGACGATATAATTAAAAAATTATAAAAGTAAACTAATAGATAAAATTCACTTAGAAAAATCAATTCCTTTTAAATTTAACTAATAGATTAAATTCACTTCGTTTATATTGAAGTGGTGAAAATTTGTTGTAGTATATGATCAATTAACTTATCATAAGGTTAATCGGTGAAAATTTGATCATTTATGTTGGGAAAATTCTAAGTTTTGATTTGATACCAAAACCCAACTGACCCCAACCTAGTAGATGTTTGCACAAGCCTAAGTTGTTTCTCCAGCTCGCCTGTTTGAACTTTAGATTTTTTAAGTTTACAGGAGAAGACTCCGAAGAAAGCAGAAGACCCAGCTGAGTAATCAGCTGGAGCAAAGAGCATCTGAGGAGTTTTCCAGCTAAAAGAGTACAAGAAGAGCAAAGTCAGCCAAAGGATCCAGATGAACTGACTTTAAGAAAGAGCTAAGAAAATTGAAAAAGAGATCCAAACGGAGCCAAGAAAGCTGAGCTGACTCAAGAAGACTCAGCAGAGTATATCCAGCTAAGCAGACAAAGCGGAGTTAACTCTGAAGTCATCCGATCAAGTCAGAACTCATGGATCAGCTCAGAATTCAAAAGACAGCTCCTTAGACAAGATCTCGATGTTAGAAGAAGTCAATCTATACCTCGACCAATGAGGAATCGACATCTCATCATCCTAGAAAGACAAACCTAGGATCTGACATAATGATGAAGACTGGTAAAGATCCCCTCAACGGCAGATTGGCAAGTCAGAGAGTAGGTGAGATTCAAACGGCTCCTCCAACGACTAATTTTGAATCTCTACCTATAAATACCGGTCTTCAACAACATAATCAAATACGAAAAACTCTCCTAAAGCTTTCAACATCTCTGAAACTTTCAAGCACTCAAAGCTCTCATGCAGTTCATACTCCTTCGAAGAACACTTAATCTTAAAGTGTTTTTAGTTTAGAAACTGCTTCAGTTTTTCGTCTGTATTCTATGCAGAAATCTTTTCTTATCCTTAGCCTAGTTTTTGAACGCGTTCATCCAACACAAAGTTCTTCATTGTAGGAACTCGTTCATAGTTGGAACCTCAAACCCAAATCCTTCTTTACCCAGAAAAGGTTAGGTTAAGGTTACGCTAGCTCGAAGCGTGCAATTCGAGTGTGTAAGGTTCTTCAGTACTCAGAAATTGAAAGGATTCAGGCTTCTACAGTGCCCGTACACTGTTAGAACACAGCTCTGGTTTGAGCTGCGAAGTTGCTTGGTACTCGCTAAACCAAGTGGTCATCCTTTAGTGAATTTACCAGTTAACTCTGGTCGTAGACGTATGAGTAATTTCTCCAAACCACGTCAAAACCTCGTGTTATCTATTGCTTTATCTTTTCCTCTACATTCTTTATTAAAGAACTAACAACATCAAGCATATCATATTTTTCAAATGGTATTTTCCCTGGCTGTGTGACCCAACCAGCTGCATTTTCAAAATTTCCTAACTTGTCTAAATTACAAACTGAAATATAAGTTTTTCAGCTGAGTTTTTCTAACTGAACGAGCTAAGTTTTCAAACCACCACTTTCTGCACCGCTAGCTGAGTTATCAGTCCAGCTGACCATCTTCCTTAGAAGTCAGCAGGATTTATAACCGAGCTCTTACTCAACTCAGTTTTTAACTTGCAAAAGTTTTCAAAAGTTTTATCTTCAGTGTATTCACCCCCTAAACCGAAGACCTCTTTCCGGGACCATTAATTTCACTAACAATATAGTTTATCGGTGAGAAGTTGCTCTAGTATAATTAAGCTCAGTTCACTTGTAATATAGTTAATCGGTGAGAATTTGATGGATCCACTAATAATATTGTTAATCAAAGAGAATTTGTTGTAGTATATGATCAATTAACTTATCATAAGGTTAATCGGTAAAAATTTGATCATTTCACCTAACAATATAGTTTATCGGTAAGAAGTTGTTCTAGTATAAGCTCAGTTCACTTGTAATATAGTTAATCGGTGAAAATTTGATGGATCCACTAATAATAGTGTTAATCAATGAGAATTTATTGTAGTATATGCATGATCAATTAACTTATCATAAGGTTAATCGGTGAGAATTTAAATGGTTAGAAGTAGATATAGATAATATTAAGATAGTATTAACGGGTATGGGGTGTCGTGTGTTGTGGTGCGGGCTTGGTGGGGCGTCGGGTTGATGGCACAATATGGGACGCCACTTGTGTTGGCGCCATGTGACGTGGCGCTGGGTCAATGGGGCGCCGTGTGTCGTGGCACAGGGGACGCCGTGTGTCGTGGTGCGGGCTTGGTGGGACGTCGAATTGATGGCACAATGTGGGGCGCCACTTGTGTTTGCGCCATGTATCGTGGCGCTGGATCGATGGGGCGCTGGTGTCATGGCTCATGAACATCGTGTGTCGTGGCTCATTGATGAACCCATATTTTGTGTTCATTGGTGCGTTGTTTTTCACCAAAAATAATCCGACACGCGGTCGGTATGCCCACACTGCACAGAACAGCGGTAAGCAAGATCGTCTCCCAAAGGACCGGCGAGAATTTTTCCAACACTTCAATCTGCAAGTAACCCCAAATTTTCCAACGAATGTTTATGAAACAGAAATAAAATTAAATAACTAATATCCAGAAAATAGATTTAAACAGAGATGTAAAAGCATTCCGATTTCCGATTAATTCTACCCTAGCTCTACTAATCCGATCATTGATACAGGAGTGACTCCAATTCATGCAAACAAATCGGTTATAATCACCGAAGACGCTTCTGACGCGATCTTATCTCTCCTTAACTATTCGGTAATCAGGAAGATGCTTCACCAACTACTTCTCTAATCGACTGACAACCCTAGAGACGCTCTATGGATTTAATGAGCCGACAACATTAATAATTAGAGAGACCCGATTCAAAATTCAATAAACTCTGACGCATGATTACGAATTAAGACTGCTTATCCCTTGACTCTGAAGAATCAATTTACCACTAATTAAACCTAAACCACAATTACGGATGACCGATTTAATTGGCTACTAATTAATCTCGGACTACTAAATATTTCGAACTACCTAGCAGAACCGAAACAATTAACGATACTAAAAATAAAGAATCACAGATGCATGCATAGAATTAAAGTATAAGAACAAATTAGATCTCACAGAATAAATAGGCTAGAGCATCATTAATCTTCACCGGAATAAAAGAGTTTAGCTCGAATTCATAATCGAATTCAAGCTACAAAATAAAATAAAAACAGGAACGATATTTCTGCCGCCAAGAAGAAGAGAACCGTGAAAAATAATTCTCTGGAATAAACTTGTATGATATGATATGTCTGCTCCTTTTTGGAGTCCCTTAAATAAGCTAATAAAAGTCAATTATAAACAAGGAAATAAAACCCTACTTTTAATCTAATTAGGAAAACAGTAAAACAAAGTCTAATAATAATAAAACTCTAATCCTAAAAATCCAAGCCCAAAAACATGACTAAATTTCGTGCAACAGCCCAAATCCACGTCCAAGTCAGCTTCCAAGAACTTTCTATCGACTGCTTGTATTTCCTCACGCACAGTCAGTTGGTATGGGCATACCGCTCAACTTCCTTCATGGGATTTTAAACCACCTCCGCCGCAAAACCTCCAAAATCACGTCCATTCTTCCAATTATGCACAACCACCTATAATCCATCACAAAACGCAACAAACCCCGTAAAACATAGTCTATAAGCTATTAACATCCAAAAATGTACCAAAAATATCCCAAAATATATAATAAATATATGCCCAATCAAATCCCCCACACTTAAACAATGCTCGCCCTCGAGCACAATTAAGTCAAAAGACAAACTGGCAAAAAGACTCAAAATGATGAGATAATTATTGGCAACATTTCGATGGACAACAAACAAAGTCGAGACCAAGATACAATCATCTACAAACCACCAACCATTCTCTTGTTTCAAAATCGTGCAAACACTCTTCATTCAAGTCAAAATCGTGCAAAATTGATCCTGCATCACTAAGTTTCACTCCAATTCTCTCAAAAGAAAATAAGGACATAATTAATTCACACTAATCGCAACTTGACACTCTCAAACATTGGTTTGCCCGTATGTCACTATCTCCACCTTAACATGAGATTAATGCACAAATCAAAAGGTCTTTTCAGAGGGTTGTAACGGGGCTAGGGTGCATAGGTAGGATATAAAGGTTAGAACGGCTCATATTAATGAAAACATGCAAGTAGGGGTGAATAAACGGAAAATGGGTTTTCGGGTAACCCGTACCCGGCCGGGTTACGGGTATCCAATACCCGTAATTTTCGGGTACGGGTATTAATTTTTTCAAAATTTTGGGTACCGGGTATACCCGTTAGGGTATCGGGTACCCGATTAATATCCGGTCAAAAAATTATTATATTATTTAAAAAAAAATAGGTTAGAAACTCCACTTCATTCCCACACTTCACTTATCCGTCCACCACCCACAGTTTCCATTTTCCAACTTTCCATCCATCCCTGTGATGTTTGTCCAACTGAAATTTTATACTTTATTAGTTTATTTGTTGTTCAAGTTGAAATATTTGAACTATGTATTTGGTATTAAATTTTTGTTGTTTTTAATTGTTGATGATTATTTGCGTCGTTATAATTGTCCAAAAAATCGAGTTAAAAATATAGGTGAAAATTTGAAAAATGGAGCTGGTTTTAAACGGGTAGACCATGTATCCATTACCCGGGTCGGGTATACCCGGCCGGGTATTGGATACCGAGTTTGCTAAAATGGGACGGGTACGGGTATTTAATTTTAGCTTATCCGGGTACGGGTACCCGAAAAAAAATGGATAGGGTATCCATGGGTACCCGTTTATGCACCCCTACATGCAAGTATATAGGAACAACCATGTTCAAGAGCAACTCCCAAAATATCACCTCACAAAAGTCGAACTAATCTCCAACATATAGAGCATACAAAATTCCAAACTTATAAACCAACAACCCTTTCATACATCTGTTCTTCCTATTTCTTCTCTCTTTTCCCTTTTTTTTTTCTTTTTGTTTTTTTTTCTTTTTTTTATAAGTTCTTTAAAGAGAGATTTTTTTTTCTTATTCCCAGAAGAACCCAAACAAATTCCAACCTCTCAGCACCTCAGCACAAAACAACTTCAATATAACATGAGCTCTCATTCTAAAAACAATCCAATATAACTCGCATGTTTTCGAGGGACAAAACAAAGCTAAATAGGCAAAGCCTGAATTTTTAGTGGCTGTTAATAATCAAGAAAGGACGGAATAGGCACAAATGAGCTCACTAGTGGAAAATGCAGGGTACAGACAATTTATTCAGGCCAAAACCATAGTTAATCCTAAGTGCCTTAATCATTTTCATGCAAGAATCTCAAAGATTTCAACTGTTGGTCCCAAGACGGATACCTTGGTGAAGAGGGGGGTGAATACACCAAGGTTTAAAAACTTTTCCAATTAAAACTCTTTTGAGTGAGCTGGCTGTGTTCGATCCAGCTGGAAGGCAGCTTGATCGACACAGCTGGCTGAGTGCGGAATGTGGTGGGTTTTTTGAAAGTCCGTCTGTTACTTCAAATATATTGCAAAGCTTTGTTTCTCTTTTCAGTTAGTCAGTTTATGCAGCTTGAAATGTATGCGTGAGAGAAGTTAGCAGAATGCATAAAACAAAGCAGTAAAGAACAAAGCAAGTTTAACGTGGTTCGGAGTAACACCTCCTACGTCCACGACCAGGTTCACTGGTAATTCACTACCACTTGGTTTCCAAGTACCAAGCAACTTCACAACTCTAACCTGAATTGTGTTCCAACAGTTTACGGGTACTGTCAAGCCTACACCTTTTAGTTTGCGAGTACTGAAAAAACCTGACTTACAGTTTCCGGGTACTATAAAACCTGACCACTCGAATTACACGCTTCGAGCAGGCGTACCTTGACCTAACCTTTCTGGGTTTGGGTTTAGGTATGAGTTTTCCAACTATGAACGAGTTCTTACAATGAAGAACAAGGAGTATGATGAACTCGTTCAAACTAGGCTTAAGATATTTCTATTCTAATCTATTCTGCCTATGACTGAATATGTGAACAACTAAGAACACAGCTGACTGGCTGAGTGTTCTTGAAAGATTTGGCTTTGAAGATCGTTGTTCATTTTTCAGTTTGCTCTTTTTATTTCTTCAGTCGTTTCTCCAGCCTCACCAGCCTCTTTTCTTCAATGGTGAGGAGATATATATAGGTGGAGATTCAAACTAGCCGTTGGAAGAGAGCCGTTTGAATCTTACCTACTCTCATTGACTTCTGGCCTTTAACCTACGAAGTAGGTCTGCATCTGCAGAAGCTATTCCTCATCTCTGATTGGACCATGTTAGATGAGATCTTCTGACACCGGTATCTTGTCTTGGAGTTGGTCTTCGTCTTCGAGCTGCTAAGCACTTCTGCTGTGTCTTCAGCGTCTTCTACTCTACTGCGTCTCGACTCTGAGCTGTGTCTTAGACATGAGCTGTATCATCAACCTGAGCTGTGTCTTCAACCTGAGCTGTGTCATTAACCTGAGCTGTGTCATCGATACTAAGCTGGGTCTTTTACACTGAGCTGGGTCTTCGACACTGAGCTGGGTTTCCGTCACTGAGCTGGGTCTTGATACTGCTGGGTCTTTGACTCTGCTTGGTCTGCTTAGCTGCGTCTTCTGATGTGTCTTCTGCTGTCTTCAGCGACTCTACCTGTAAACTTAGAAACTCTAATAGCTCTAAACACGTGAGCTGAAAACAACACAAAGTTTGTACATTCATCTACTCGGTTAGGGTCAGCTGGGTTTTGGTATCACTTCAAAACATGTTTATTAATTTCCCAACAATTTCCCCCTTTTTGATGATGCCAAAACCTTTACAAACTTTTACAGAAAAACACAAAACAAAAATCCTAACTAAACTCTTCCTGGCTGCTCCGTATATCTTGACGAGAAATTGCGCTCTTTCTCCAGTTGCCTTTCCAGCTCGCCATGAGCCTCTCTTCTATCTTTCCCTTTTTCTTTCCAGTTAGATGATCTAACCTTTCCCCTTTTTTTCCCTTTTTCTGTCCTATTCTTTCATACTCTTTCCCCATTTTTGGTTCATCAAAAAGATATAAGGAGGGAGGGGAGTCGAGGTCTGGCGGCGGCGTTCTGGCAATAATTTCTTCCCGTTTGAGGTAACTCCAGTCAGCTTGGAGTTAAAACCAATCGATGCATTTTGGCTCTTTCTTTTTCGGCTGATACCAATTGATGGTCATTCTCAGTTGTATGACTCAGTTTGGAGTGAGTCATCTTGTCTTTCTTTCTCTGCTGAAAGACACCGTTTGTGAGGTTCCTCCTCGATTAGATAAACCAATTGGGTTTTATCAGCTGGGTTTGATTTCCCCTGACTTGATAAATTCATTTTGAAATCCTTGGGGTTCATGCTGAGTTAGTCCAGCTGTGTCCGATTCCTTCTTGATGACATACGGTGATCCAGCTGAGTATTTCCTGCTGGATGCTCTTCTTGAAGATTCTGCTGGACTGGGATGAGATCAATTGTTGATACCAATTGATGGTGAATCTGCTGAACTGAGTTTCCCCTCAGCTTGATTCCTCTTCTGGATTCTGCGATCCATGTTTGATCTAGCTTTGTTTGATATCCAGATGATGACATTTGACAGTTCAGCTGGATTTCTCTCTTGATTCTCCACTTGAATATTCTGCTGGATTGACTTTGCCCTCAGCTGATATCACAGCTGTGTCGATTTCCAGCTCGGTGGAGTTTCCAATGAATTTGATAGTAGGTGGCTGTCTTTTCTCAGCTACTTCTTACTTCACTTGAGCCAGTGATTTTCTCAACAATTACGTTCATCTGTCAACTTGATCTCTGATCTTGAGAAGACAGTCAGCTGTTCCATGATCAGCTGAGTTCACTGCTACTTTGCGGGGTAGAATCTTCGATTTCCTGTTCTTTGCAATGCATTCATGCGCATTGAACTCACCAGGAAAACCGTAATCACAACAATTGGCTGGGACCAGTACGCTTGACATATTCTTTGAAGAGCTTTGAGGTGAGTCATGAGCTTTGATCACCAGCTGTCTTTCTTTCACAACACACTGGATGACTCCTCTGAACGCGCATGTCCCTCTTTGACCTGTTATCACTCCTTCGACACCCAGTTGTGATCGGGTCCGACTTTGTTGTTGAGGGTTCCATTGATAACCCAGATTTGTCCTTATCTTTTGTCAGTGATACTTCTGGTTGGTCCTTGAAAGGGTATTTTCTTCTTTGGACCTTGTTGACTCCATTTTGATGAGGTCCAATTCATAGCTGGAGTCTGTCAGCTTGATATCTAGCTTGATATCCCGTCTGCTGGAATCTTGATGTGAAGCTCGGTTGATTTTTCAGCTTTATAACCAGCTGAGATCCTTCTTAGCTGTCTTTTTAGTTGACCTTGATGTCAGTGTTGGATGACATTCTGTCTTTGATTTTGATTCCAGTCAGCTGGATTTATCTGCTGCCTATGAGCTCTGTGATCAGCTGGGAGTTGCTGTTTTTTCTTGGGCTTGGAGTTGCCGAGCAGTTTTCTTCTTTGATAGGACTGAGCTTGGAGAGCTGGCTTGATTATGTACGACCTCTTTGGTACATCCTTGGCTTGGTTCCAGCTCTGTTTGTATTGGCTGGAGCCATTCTTTGATCTGATTCAGCTTTGGCCATCTTCAGCTTCTTGATTAGCTGTGTTTTCTTATCTTCAAGCTCCTGATCATTCTTCTGCTTGTGCTTATTCCTTAGCTCCGAATTCTCAGCTGGCTAGATTTCAAGGATTTTTAGCAATCTCTTGAAGTTGCTGAGCACTTCTTTGATGAGGTCTCTTTAGCATGCAGTGAGCTGTGCCATGTCCAGCTGGGTGATCTTCTGCTTCTTCTTTCATCTCTTGAGACCATTTTACTCAGTTGTGTGTCCAGCTATGTTTGCATTTCACAGCTAGTCCCAGACAGCTAGCTGGGTAAGCTCAGTTTCTTCAACAGCTGGGTTTGCGAATCCCATGAAGCAGACATCTTCAGTAAAATGCTTCATCTTCTGAGTCGGAAGAAACCTCTTGGTCTTCTTCAGTTTTGCTCGACTTGATCTCTTTATCTTTTCTTTGGGAGGTCGACTTAGCTGGGGTTCTCTTTGGGTAGAATTGCTTGTCGTAATAAACCTTCACGATCATCTTGTACCTTTCCTTGCTGTGTTCCAGCCTATTAATATTCCGTACAAGCATGGCAACTTCGTGCAATTCTTCTTTGCTCATATTTTTGTGCTCCTTGTTGGTCCTTCCAAGCTGAGCTGATTGAGCTGATCTTCTTGATTCTGTACTGAGAGCTGTCTCTTTTGCTTTAGACGTCAGCTCTGTTTGAGATATCTGGTTGGATGATTCTCCGTTTGTGATCCCCAGATCAAATTCATTGGCTCAGGACGGAGAACAATTTTTCCGTCTCCATGTTGCCAAGATCAGTTCTGCTTTGGTGAACCACTTTGTGTATACACCATTATGAGGAGAGAGCTTCAAGAACTTTCAAGTTCTTATCTCGAACTGTATATTTTCCAGTTCGGATCGTCTCGATCTCGATGACGAGGTTGGAGAATCTGAGCTTCATTTGATTAATGGACTCGTAGGGGAGTTGCTTGAAATTGTCGAATTTCTGGCATGCAACTGAGAATTTGTTTTCTTGAATTTTCTCTGAGCCTTCACACAGCTTGGCTAGAGTGTCCCACATCCCCTTAGCTGTCTCGTAGTTGATGATCTTGCTGAAATAAGCGTCCGTCACTGTTGAGGAGATGACGTTGCGAGCGTAGCTGTCCAATCCAGCTTGTCTTCTTTCTTTTGGAGAGTACTCCCTTTTGGGCTTCACAACTTGCCGAAGTACTGGTTCAGCTCCAGGTGTGGTTTCTGCTTCTCTTTCTGACTTCATGATGACGATGGATCCGTTAGTGATAACATCCCATATCATGTCGTGTTGTACGCACAGAAAGCTTTTAAGTCGGAACTTCCAGATCTGTAAATCATCTACAGAGAATGTCGGAAGATTCCTGCACAAGGAAGATTTCATGACAGTATGCAATATAATGATTTTAAAAAGATTTTGAAACTTTGAAGGATCTGTTCAGGTGACCACTATCAGCGAAGAAGCTGACTTGACACAGATACAATGATCTTTTGAACCAATGCTCTGATACCAATTGTTGGTCCCAAGACGGATACCTTGGTGTAGAAGGGAGGGTGAATACACCAAGGTTTAAAAACTTTTCCAATTAAAACTCTTTTGAGTGAGCTGGCTGTGTTCGATCCAGCTGGAAGGCAGCTTGATCAACACAGCTGGCTGTGTGCGGAATGTGGTAGGTTTTTGGAAAGTCCGTATGTTACTTCAAATATATTGCAAAGCTTTGTTTCTCTTTTCAGTTAGTCAGTTTATGTAGCTTAAAATGTATGCATGAGAGGAGTTAGCAGAATGCATAAAACAAAGCAGTAAAGAACAAAGCAAGTTTAACGTGGTTCGGAGTAACACCTCCTACGTCCACGACCAGGTTCACTGGTAATTCACTACCACTTGGTTTCCAAGTACCAAGCAACTTCACAACTCTAACCTGAATTGTGTTCCAACAGTTTACGGGTACTGTCAAGCCTACACCTTTTAGTTTGCGAGTACTGAAAAAACCTGACTTACAGTTTCCGGGTACTGTAAAACCTGACCACTCGAATTACACGCTTCGAGCAGGCGTACCTTGACCTAACCTTTCTGGGTTTGGGTTTAGGTATGGGTTTTCCAACTATGAACGAGTTCTTACAATGAAGAACAAGGAGTATGATGAACTCGTTCAAACTAGGCTTAAGATATTTCTATTCTAATCTATTCTGCCTATGACTGAATATGTGAACAACTAAGAACACAGCTGACTGGCTGAGTGTTCTTGAAAGATTTGGCTTTGAAGATCGTTGTTCATTTTTCAGTTTGCTCTTTTTATTTCTTCAGTCGTCTCTCCAACCTCACCAGCCTCTTTTCTTCAATGGTGAGGAGATATATATAGGTGGAGATTCAAACTAGCCGTTAGAAGAGAGCCGTTTGAATCTTACCTACGAAGTAGGTCTGCATCTGCAGAAGCTATTCCTCATATCTGATTAGACCATGTTAGATGAGATCTTCTAACACCGGGATCTTGTCTTGGAGTTGGTCTTCGTCTTCGAGCTGCTAAGCACTTCTGCTGTGTCTTCAGCGTCTTCGACTCTGCTGCGTCTCGACTCTGAGCTGTGTCTTAGACCTGAGCTGTATCATCAACCTGAGCTGTGTCTTCAACCTGAGCTGTGTCATTAACCTGAGCTGTGTCTCAGACCTGAGTTGTGTCATCGACACTAAGCTGGGTCTTTTACACTGAGCTGGGTCTTCGACACTGAGCTGGGTTTCCGTCACTGAGCTGGGTCTTGATACTGCTGGGTCTTTGACTCTGCTTGGTCTGCTCTGCTGAATTCCTCAGCTGTGTCTGCTTAGCTGCGTCTTCTGCTGTCTTCAGCGACTCTACCTGTAAACTTAGAAACTCTAATAGCTCTAAACACGTAAGGTGGAAACAACACAAAGTTTGTACATTCATCTACTCGGTTGGGGTCAGCTGGGTTTTGGTATCACTTCAAAACATGTTTATTAATTTCCCAACATCAATTATGGCAATCGGGCAAACCATGAATCAAGCATACAAGTCCGATACACTCAACAAAGAAACAAATGGAGCTGCTCAAGTCATGCTCATAAGGCTCAAATCTCACAATATCAAAAGGTTTCGAAAAATCTTGAACAATTTTGCACTTTTTCCTCATCCAAGAACACATACGAGCATCATACACAATTCCATCACAAGAGAAAACAACTATGCAGACCAAAACAATATCTTAATCCCTTCTATTCAAATTGTCCACCTCCAAGTTGCCAACGACTCAAAAAGAACAAACGAAACGATTTTTTTTAAAACACACCAGAAAATATAATCAACTTCCCCCTCCCCCCCAACACTTTGACAACACAGTGTCCTCACTGTGTAAAAGAGAAGAAGACAAGAAAAAAAAATGCAAAACAAAGAAAATAAGATAAACAAAGAAAGAAAAATGAAAAACAACGAAAAACTCCCCTGAATGGTGGTCAAGAAGATGGTGAAGTAGATAAGTGGAGCACGACTTGTTCAACGGCAGCAACCCTATCACTCAAGGCATCAAAATTTTGCATGCTCTTCGTTTGGTTCCCATGAAAGATGAGGTGGTGGTGAAGAAGAACCCGACGACAGAAAACTCAGAGATGAGATGGCCGGTGACGGGATAGGAATCGAGAAGTAGTGAAGGTGGCGCGATGGATCGACTGAGCGGAAGAGTTACATCGGTGAAAATGGGGCTGCTGTAAAATTAGGGATTTAAATTAATCCCTAATTTTAATTATTTGCAGTTTGGCCCCTTATTTTTCCTATTGTCATAAATCTCCCATACACACTTGATTTTTAGCCCTCCTTAACTCCCCTTCACCTAAAAAAATAAAATTAAATAAAACAAAATAAAACAAAATAAAATAGAATAAAAATAGAAAAATAACATGCTGCTTTTCGTTTTTTTTAATTGAAACAAAATAAATAAAAAGAGAAAAAAAAACCAATAACAACTAAAATGCTTGGGTTGCCTCCCAAGTAGCGCCCTTCTTTAACGTCCTAGGCCGGACATAATGGTAAATCAATCATGAGACAATTTTGGGGGCGGCCAAATCCATTCCATCAAAAGTTGCTAACTCCGTTCCCCCATAGTATGGCTTGAGCAACTGGCCGTTTACCTTCCAAACCTTGGAAGTGCTAAAACTTCGAATTTCCACTGCTCCATGGGGACTAACACTCACAAGTTCATATGGCCCCATCCAACGAGACTTCAACTTGCCCGGCATGATTCACAGCCGAGTGTTGAACAAAAGAACTTTCTGCCCGACCTCAAAATACTTCCTGCGAATGTATTTATCATGAAGAAACTTGGTACGCTCCTTGTAGAGACATGCATTATCATAAGCTTCCAATCGAATCTCCTCCAACTCCTGCAATTGGAGCTTTCGCTTTTGGCCGACAATTTCTCTATCAAGACAACATTGTTTCACAGCCCAAAATGCTTTATGTTCCAACTCGACGGGTAAATGGCATTGCTTCCCAAAATCAGTCGATAATGAGACATTCCAATGGGTGATTTATAAGCTATGCGGTATGCCCATACCGCATCATCCAGACGGCAGCTCCAGTCCTTTCGATTTGGATTAACAGTCTTTTCAAGGATGCTCTTTATCTCCCTATTTGATACTTTAGCTTGTCCATTCGACTATGGGTGATACGCAGTGGCTACTCTATGATGAACCCCATACTTCTTGAAAAGAGCTTCCAAGGTTCGATTGCAAAAATGGGTTCCTTGATCGCTGATGATAGCACGCAGCACACCAAACCTTGCGAAGATGTTAGTCTTAAGAAAACTGGCAACAACTTTGGAATCATTTGTACGAGTAGCCTTGACCTCTACCCACTTGGAGACATAATCGACGGCCACTAAAATATACAAGTTGCCAAACGAACTTGGGAAAGGCCCCATGAAGTCCATCCCCCACACGTCAAAAATCTCACAAACCAAAATAGGAATTTACGGCATTTCATTACGAGATGAGATATTACCCGTGCGTTGGCATCTATCACAATTCTTGCAGAAAAAATAAGCATCCTTAAAAACGGTTTCCCAATAAAAACCAGAATCAAGAAACTTACGGGCTGTCCTTTTTGGTCCAAAATGACCACCACACGCATGGGCATGACAAAAGTACAGAACGGACTGAATCTCACTATCGGGAATGCACCTCCTAATCACTTGGTCAACACAAATTTTCCACAAATAAGGATCGTCCCATATGAAATACTTTGCCTGACTTTTCAGTTTATTCTTCTTAGCAGTCTCAGACCCTTTTGGAAACATTCCAGTGGTTAAATAGTTAACCAAATCAGTATACCACGGGATCTTACCATCGACTGCCAGCAATAGCTCATCAGGAAAATCGTCCAATATGGGCATACCATCTGACTCCGTCTGATATCTGCTCAAGTGGTCAGCAACATTGTTCTCAGCACCCTTCTTATCTTTGATCTCCAAGTCGAATTCTTGTAGCAGAAGTATCCACCATATGAGACGTGGCTTGGATTCTTTCTTGGAGAAAAAATACTTCAAAGCTGTATGATCCGAATACACGACCACTTTCGAACCAATAAGATAGGATCTAAATTTTTCACAAGCAAATACAACGGCTAGAAGCTCCTTCTCCGTCGTTGTATAATTGCACTGAGCGGGATTCAGAGTTTTTGAAGCATAATAGATAACATGACTCTCTTTCCCGTTCTTTTGCCCAAGTACAGCTCCAACGGTGAAATTTCTTGCATCACACATGATCTCAAAAGGCGTCCCCCATTTCGGTGGCTGAATTATGGGAGCAGAAGTCAGCTTGCTCTTCAAGAGGTCGAAAGCTTCCTTGCACTTTTCATCAAAGACGAATGGAACATCTTTCTGCAACAACATTGTTAGAGGCTGTGCAATCCTTGAAAAGTCTTGGATGAAACGCCTGTAGAAACCTGCATGGCCTAAGAAAGCTCGAATTTCTTTTTCGTTAAAAGGGTAAGGTAATTTCACAATTAAGTCAACTTTTGCCCTAACCACTTCTATGCCTTTTTCAGAAATCACATGCCCGAGCACAATACCTTGCTTAACCATAAAATGACACTTTTCAAAATTTAGCACAAGATTCGTTTCAACACACCTCAACAAAACCTTTTCCAGATTATCCAAACAGTGATAAAAAGAATCTCCATGCACAGGAAAATCATCCATGAAAATCTCAATACAACTTTCAATCAAGTCAGAAAAGATACTCATCATGCATCATTGGAAAGTACCAGGAGCATTACACAAACCAAAAGGCATACGACGACATGCAAAAGTACCAAACGGACAAGTGAAAGTTGTTTTCTCTTGATCTTCTTGTGCCACAAAAATTTGAAAATATCCAGAGTAACCATCAAGAAAACAAAAGAATGATTTTCCAGCCAATCTTTCAAGCATCTCATCAATAAAAGGTAAAGGAAAATGATATTTCCTAGTGGCATCATTCAATTTCCTAAAATCTATGCACATACGCCAACCAGTTTGAAGCCTCATGGGAATCAATTCATTATTCTCATTCTCAACCAACTGAAAACCAGACTTCTTAGGAACCATATGAACAGGACTGACCCAAGCACTATCAGAAATTGGATAAATAATCCCTAAATCTAGCAATTTAAGGATTTCTTTAAGCACAACCTCTTTCATGACAGGATTCAATTTTCTTTGTGGGTCTCGAGAAGGCTTACAACTAGGCTCAAGTAAAATGTGATGCATGCAAGTAGAAGGGGATATACCTTTTATATCAGCTAAGGTCCATCATATGGCAGTTTTATACTTCTTCAAAAGCTCAATCAACCTTACCTCTTGTTCCTTGCAAAGCTCATTACTTATGATGACCGGCAACGTGTCCTCCTCTCCCAAGAAGGCATATTTCAGATGCTTTGGAAGCACCTTCCATTCCAGCACTGGAGCTTTCACCACAGATGGTAAAAGTGGTTCAGTCTTGGTCGGTATGGGCATTTTGCTCGACAGATGTCTGGTGGGAAATTCACTGATAGAATACAACTGCTTAATGATATCTCGAATTTCCTCATCCTCTTCAGTAATTGCAGTTGCGTCTGTCATCCCACCAAAAAGTACCTGCTCCAACTTGTCTTCCCTGAAATGATTCTCAACAAAATCCTCAACTAACGGGTCAACAACATCAATCATATACAGAGCTTCAGGATCCTCAACATGCTTCATAGCTTCAAAAATATTAAATGTGACAACATCACCATCAAATTCAAGGCTAAGCATGCCTTTATCAACATCAATTTTAGTTTTTGCAGTTTTCATGAATGACCTTCCTAAAAGGATCAAAGATATGTGAGCAAAGGAGGAATCATCCATGTCAACAATGTAAAAATCCACAGGATATGCATTAGACCTATCAGCTAACTGAATGATAACACGAGTTCCTTTCATAGGACCTAATTGCAACTCCTTATACATAGAAAATGGCATAACATTAATAGATGCGCCTAAATCTAACATAACTCTCTCAACCTTCTTACTGCCAATGATGCAAGGAATAGTAAACACCCTACATTTTTTAGGCATTTTTCTTTGAATAACCGCAGAAACATTTTCACCAACCTTAATTCTCGCATCTTTCCCATATATGATCTCATCTTTTTAGCACACAATTCTTTCAAGAATTTTGCGTACCTGGGCACTTGCTTAATAACATCAATCAAAGGCAAGTTGATCTCTACCTTTTTGAACAGCTCAAGAATCTCTTTCTCATCATTTTCTTTCTTGTTTCGAACCAACCTGGAAGGAAAAGGTGCTGAAATTAGAGGTTGAGAATTAGAAACTTTAGGTTCCACACTTACCTTGGGAGGAAAAGATTTGTCAAGTTGTTGCGCCTCTTCAATGACTTCCCTATTCTGATCTTCATCCTGCTCTTCTTGCTTCTTTTCTCATTTCTTAGCTTCTCGCTCAACCAACTCTTTTCCACTTCTTAAAGTTACAACACTAACGTTCTCTCTAGGATTTACTTCCGTTTGGGATGGAAGTTTGCCCTGATTCGCTTGCATCTTATTCACCTGAGTGGCGAGTTAGGTGATTTGTGTACCCATATTTCTCAAAGCTGATTGTGTCTCTTGTTGAAAAGCTTGCTAGCTCTGCACCAAATTCTTAACAATTTCACTGCTTTGCGCCAGACTTTTCATAATATCATTCATGCTTGGCTCTGCACGGTCAGTATGGGTATACTGACCACCCTGCGGCTGTTTTTGAGTTAAAACTCCAGGTATCTTCTGATCTTGTTGTCTCCAGCTGAAGTTAGGATGATTCCTCCATCCTGGGTTATACGTATGCGAGAACGGATCATTCTTCCTCTGCCTTTGTGCATCATATTGTGCATCACCGGAGCCATAGCATGCTTGTTCAGTTTGAGGATCTTGCAAGGTAGGACAAGCATCAGTATAGTGGCCATTTTCCGAACAAATTCCACAGTGAGCTCCTTGAGTTTGTGCCACAGCAAGACCTCTAACTAGAGAAGTTAGAGCATCAATTTTATCGTTCACACTAGAACTCTCTGTACCTTCAACTCCTTTCACAGGTCTATATCTATCGTCATCCTCGTCTTCATATTGTTGGTCGTTGGAAACCATATCAACTATGAGCTGCTTTGCATCAGCCAAAATCTTGTTGGTTAAAGAACCTCCACAAGCAGCATCAACGATTTTCCGATCAAAAGAAGACATACCACGGTAAAAGTAATTTGTGAGCAGCTGGTATTCAGAAAATCCGTGGTCTGGACATTTACGGCACAATTGCTGAAATCTCTCCCAATAATCAACCAAACTTTCTTTTGGCTTTTGCTTAATGTTGTTGATCGCCATTCTTAAGTTTGCAACCCTCGACTCAGGAAAGAACTTGCGCAAGAATTGCTCCTCTAAATCATTCCACGTCCGAATTGAGCCCGATGGAAGATCAAACAACCAGTCCTTTGCCTTGCCTTGCAACGTATGAGAGAAAGTCAGTAGCCTCAAATTGTTTGCATCAAAACCTTGAGGGCGTAGAGTAGAGCAGACTAAATCAAATTCAGTAAGGTGCTTATGTGCACTCTCTCCAGGTAAATCGCCGAACTTTGGTAGAACTTGAATAAAGCCAGGCCTGATTTCAGAATTTCAAGCGATAGTTGGCAGCACGATGCAGATCGGTCGATTGTTCCTATGACGGCACAGTTCTCTTATCAAAGGTTGAGGTTCTTCCCTCTGATTTTCTCCTTCATTTCTTCTATCATTGTTCCCTAGTATGATATTACGATCCTCCTCATCGGCCATGTCTTTTTTGAATAGATATTCAATATCAAAGTCTTCTGAATCAGAGGCAGCAGTTTGAGCTTCCTTCGATTCTCTGGCCACCTTCCTCAACTTCCGTTCAGTTTTATCAATATATGGATCAAAGACTAAATCTCCCGTACGAGAAGAACGGGGCATAAACCAGAAAATAGAAAAATTAAATATGGCAAATCGAAGAATCAGAATAATCACTACTTAGTAACCGATCCCCGACAATGGCGCCAAAATTTGGTGCGTCGTTTTTCACCAAAAATAATCCGAGACGCGGTCGGTATGCCCACACTGCACAGAACAGCGGTGAGCAAGATCGTATCCCAAAGGACCGGCGAGAATTTTTCCAACACTTCAATCTGCAAGTAATCCCAAATTTTCCAACGAATGTTTATGAAACAAAAATAAAATTAAATAACTAATATCCAGAAAATAGATTTAAACAGAGATGTAAAAGCATTCCGGTTTCTGATTAATTCCACCCTAGCTCTACTAATCCGATCATTGATACAGGAGTGACTCCAATTCATGCAAACAAATCGGTTATAATCACCGAAGATGCTTCTGACGCGATCTTATCTCTCCTTAACTATTCGGTAATCAGAAAGACGCTTCACCAACTACTTCTCTAATCGACTGACAACCCTAGAGACGCTCTATGGATTTAATGAGCCGACAACATTAATAATTAGAGAGACCTGATTCAAAATTCAATAAACTCTGACGTAGGATTACGAATTAAGACTGCTTATACCTTGACTCTGAAGAATCAATTTACCACTAATTAAACCTAAACCACAATTACAGATGGCCGATTTGATTAGCTACTAATCAATCTCGGACTACTAAATATTTCTAACTACCTAGCAGAACCAAAACAATTAACGATACTAAAAATAAAGAATCACAGATGCATACATAGAATTAAAGTATAAGAACAAATTAGATCTCACAAAATAATTAGGCTAGGGCTTCATTAATCATCACCGGAATAAAAGAGTTTAGCTCGAATTCATAATCGAATTCAAGCAACAAAATAAAATAAAAACAGGAATGATATTTCTGCCGCCATGAAGAAGGGAACCCTGAAAAATAATTCTCTGGAATAAACTTGTATGATATGATATGTCTGCTCCTTTTTGGAGTCCAATAAGCTAATAAAAGTTAATTATAAACAAGGAAATAAAAACCCTACTTTTAATCTAATTAGGAAAATATTAAAACAAAGTCTAATAATGTAATACCCCGCTTTTTCATAACTAATCTTAGTAAATAATTAAGATAATTATTTAGAATAATTAAAATGCGAGAACTTATAAAGAAAATAAGTTCATGCAATTAAATTTTTCGGCAGTACTAATTTGCCGAATTCAAAGTTTCTAAGATTTATTCTCATTCCGGTTAATCCGAAATGAGATAATGAAGGTATCTATGATTACGTGCTTATATATTTGATATTATCTGAGAAGTATGTGTTAGTTTTGGAAGATTTGATTTCTCCGGAAATCATAAAATTTCTCCGGCAAATTATTTTAGTTCCGGATTTTATTTCCGAAAATTTCTTGAGAAAGCTTATATTAGAGTTTGAGAAACCCAAATAATTTTTTATAAGTTCGAAAGCTTTTTAATTAAAGCTGTGATGATTGTTTATTGGATGTTTGATTAATTAATTAGAGAATTAATTAATCAATTAAAGTAAGATTTATATGCTTAATGTTTAATAAATTAATTAAGCTAATTTTTGAAGCATAATATTCCTAAGAAATAAAGCTTGTCTTATAAGCTTTATTATTAATTTCTAATTAATTTAATCTAACAATATCTAAGAGAATAAATTATAAGATATTGTTAGTATTAAATTTAATTCATAATATCTTAATTTAGATATTATAACACTAAAGTCAAATTACTAACTAATAAGGAAGTGACACCTCACCTTATCCAAAATGCAATGATGATGAAGAGATTAGTCAAGATTAGCATGCTACATACGTGTGTTTAAGTTCAATGTATTTGGACTTAGCTATTAGTTAAGTGTGTTAGCATCCATCTTCATCCTCATTTTCTCTTCCTCAAACTCTCGACACACACACGGCAACACACACTCAATCACACACAATCTTCATTGAAGAAGCTTCACCAAGCTCAAGAAATCAAAGAAATTAGCATTCAAATTAATCAAGAAGGTTAGATCTTTCACTAATCAAGTTCTTAGCTCAAGATTGAGCATAAAAATCCATCTTATTTTTCAAAATTTATGAAAAAATATGGAAAAATAAGGGATTTTTAATTTTGATACTTGATGATTAAATTGATGGATTATTTGAGCTTAGAAAATTATTTTAAGCATGTTTAATGTTGGAATTAATCAAAGATTCAAGACCCTTTTATTTATTTTGGAATTACCGAAAATTAATGAATAAATTAGGGGTTTTTGATTGATGAATTTCAGGATCAAATTGATGATTTATATGAGTTCATGTGATGTATATAAACATGTTTAGTGATTGAATTTAGCTAGCTTGATCATTTGTTCATTAATTTAAAAATGGCCGAAATTAAGGGCTAAAACAAATTGATGATTTATATGAGTTCATGTGATGTATATAAACATGTTTAGTGATTGAATTTAGCTAGCTTGATCATTTGTTAATTAATTTAAAAATGGCCGAAATTAAGGGCTAAAACTAAGAATATTTTATTTAATCTTACATGCTTGAATTGATGTTTAATTTGAACTTATATGATGTTTTTGAACATGTTTTTACATGAATTAAATGAGTTGAAACTCCCTGGCCTAATTTGTAAGAAATTCGAAATTAATGGTCTTGAAATTGAGAGTTTCTGGAGTTTAATTGCTAGCTTAAGTCGTGGATTCACGGCCGAACTTGATTAACTCAAATTGGACCCGATCATTATTACCTACTAACTACATACATTACATTTACAATTGATTACTGATTTACTCATTGGACCTAGTCATTGGAATTACCTAATTGAACCCACAATTGAATTACCCATCGATTCGATCTACTTGGATTTATTTCAATTAACTTCGTCAATTGATTTGGACCCGTGATTTACTGGATTAACATTTGGGTTCCGATCCGGCTACGATTTCCAGCTCGATGGCTTTTCCCGGCTTTTTTCCGACTTGGGCCATTTATTCCGGTTTAACTCGGTTTTCCGGCCGGCTCGGTTTTTTGCTTTTTTAGCTACCTTAGTTTTCACTCGGTTTTCCGGCTTTAGCTGAGTTCTCAGATAGCTCAGTTTTCCAGCTAGCTTTGATTTTCCGTCGACTTGATTTATCCAGTGATCTTTGCTCAACTTGTTTTCGCTTGTTTCTTCCGTAAACTCAAAAGTTAAAATGTTAGCTAATTTTTCCTAATGATACGTTAATGATGAGTTTAAGAATTAATGATACGTCATTAATGAGCTTACATGTCAAAGACATATATTGATAATATAATGTTAAGCTTAAATGTTATCAAAGAGCTTAAGCATTTTTTTATATGCTAAAATAAATAAAGAAAAAGCTTAATGATTAATGAGATGCTTATATGAAGAAATGAAATGTTTATTTTTTTTATGATATGATGTTACGAATGATATGATAAGCTTAAGTGTTTAATGATGTAAATAGTATGAGTTTAAATGTTAATAAAGTGTTTATATGCTTAAGTATGAGATTAAATGATGAAATATGTGATTTATGTTTTAAAATATATCCTGAAGTTATAATCGATTAATTATCGATTAAGAAGTTAAGTAAGAAAGAGGAAGTAATTAGAAAAGTTTAGTTCCTAATTGCCGAGATAAAAACCCTAGAAAAAGCCGAGACAAATTAGAGAAATTTTAAGAATAACAGCGGCATCCCTCATTTGAATATTTAATTTTTCTCGCTCTTATGTTTAAATTTAATTATTAAATGAAGGAACGAGCGGGACTGAAAAGTGAGGGAAAAGCCGAGAAGTTAAAGTATAGATAAAGTAGCTTCAGTCCAGGTGGGCTTTCTGAACTAAAGAAATAAAGAATGTGATATTATGATTATATATAGGTGTGTGATGATTTTCAAAGTGATTGACTTGCCAATTTTTGAAGTTTTTGTATGATACCATCTACCAAAGAACGACGAATTCGGTCCTACGTAATGTAGGATTTGTGTACACTATGTGGTAATCGGGAGCCTTCCTTATGGTGGGACGATTACAAGTGTTTGAGAAGGAGGACTACTTCTCAACACTCAAAAGTTATAGTAGATGTGGTACATACATGATAAGTATTTTGACTGCGCAGTCACTTATAATGAAAGGAAAAAAAGGTTTGAGCATGCACAGGTTTGTTTATAAAAGTTACTTGTGCTATGCTTTATGGCAAGAGGCAATCTATAGCTCTAAGCAGCAAATTTTCAATTATTTTGGCATGTGTCCACTGAGTACAAAAGTACTCAGCCCTGCATATTATTTCTAAAATGTGCAGGCTGGCTTGGATGAAGATGGAGTGTGCTGGGCGGATTTTTGTTGTTGACCTCTTGAGACATTGTTGATGTTGAGCAGGATTATATGTCTTCATACATATAATCAAAGATATGTCATGTTGTTTCCGCTGCAACACTCTGAATTTATTCAGTAATTGTTGTCTTAGTGTGATGTTGAAGCTATGACTTGATAAACCTTATTTCCGTTGTTAAACTCTGATACGAGATGGTGTTGTCTTTTGACCATTCTCGGCTATTTTGGTTTGACTTAAAAGAATGATTTATTGTACGATTGGTTTTTGTTGGATAACTGGGTCGTTATCTTGTTCCTTGGTTAATCATAAATTGTGTATGTCGTGGGACCCACCGGCTTGGTTATCTTCATTCTAAGTCGGGAGCGACAGAAGTGGTATCGAGCAGCTTGTCAACGCTCTAAGTCTAAAATTTTTCTCTTGAGTCTAGTCTAGACTTGAACTCCTAGACTAGTTAAGTCTTAAACAACAAAAGTCCAGCACCTCATCTCATCCAGCAAAGTCAGGTATGTATTAAAAGTTTTCTAAAGATTAAAAGTTTATAGTTTGAAGATATATTGTAAAGTTTTGATGTCTTATGAAGAGTAAAGCATAGACATTCCATTTATTCTTTTTGATGAGAAAGACGTTATTTTAAGTAAAGACTCGATTCGTGGAAGTCTTTGAAATTAGGAAATAATACGGGAGTAGCAATTTCACGCAAATCTCTAAAAGAACCTTGAATTTTCTTGAAGAGTTTGTAATCCCGTATGACAAGATTGTTGAACGTACGAGACAGAAGTTCCATGTGACTGACGGACTGTTATGTGGACCTGATCAACCCACATAGCTAGAAACTCAGTAATATGGGTCTTCCGCCTCCATAATGAAGTTAATTAATGAAATGAAGTGAGAAAGTAAAGAAGGAGAATTTTATGAAAATAAGTTAAAGTATGAAATAAGTTATGATTGATGTGTTAAATGTTTAAAGTTAAGTAAAGAAAGTTAAATTATTCCTGACAATTGTTTAATTGTTAAGGTTATAAGTCAAGTTAGCTTGTTGCTACTTGAATAATTAAGAAAAGTCCATGAAGCTAAGTGCTTTAATATTGATTGCCAAGCTGAAAAAAAATGTATGAAATTAAGTTACTTCGCTATTGCATGATTATTAAGTTAAAGTTATGAAAGTGATGATGATGTAAATGTGTGTGTAAATATTAGATGCATAATATGACGTAGTTAGATCTGTAACGGAGTAGTAGTCCGTACCGCTAATGATATTTTGTGTGATGTATTAACATCACAGATGACCTAGGGATAGCTTTTGCAGTATATAAATCCCTTCTTTTGAAAAGACCTCTAAAAGACAATTTTTCCAAGTATATAAAGAAAAATGACCAAAGCAGTTATTTAAGTTAAGTTGATGTTTTCCTAAAGTATTTAAATAATATGAAGATATATGATGAAGTATGAAGAAAAGGGAACACATAAGTAAGAAACGAAGTTATATGAAGAAAAATGATCAAAGATAAGTTAATACTTTCTTAAAGTATTTAAGTAAGATGTGAAGTTACGATGCTTTATGAGAAAAGAGAAGTATGAGGAAAGATAAGTAAGATGATGAAGGAATGAAGTAAAGGCTTTTATGGAAATGAAAGAAGAAAATATTTCTTTATAAGTTAAAGGTTGAGTGATTAAGAAAAGTTAAATAATGAGATGAAAGTATAAAGAATGTTGTGAAAATAAATTAAGAATGATAGAAGTTAAAGTTAAGTTATTAAAGACAGATAATTTATTCTGTCAATTTATAAGACAAGTTATTCTGCTGCTATTTAAGATAAGTTTATAAAGCCGAGTGCTTTATTAATAATTGCCTGATTAAGAAAAGATATAAAGCTGAGTGCTTTAATAATAATTAAGAAAAGTTATGAAGTTAAGTTATGTTGCTATTACATGACTACTAAGTGAAGTTATGTAAGTGATTATATTATGATGTGATGTGAATTCTTGAATGTTAAGATCTACGATTTAAGAATTCGCTTGTGAAGTATTTGCTTATGCAATATAGAATAAGATAAAAAGGTGCTTAAATGCAAAGCTCGATAAGAATAAAGTTATTTTCGTGATAGTTTTATAGTTTCTTAAAAAAACTAGAATGCCAAAGAAGAAATAGAGTAGAGGATGAAGTAGAAGAAGAGCAGCGAGATCCTACCCTACCTCCTCAGCCTGAGAGGAGAATCGAAGAATTATTTCTTTGACAAAAACCCCCGACCTTCGACGGAAGAGGAAATCCGTCAGAAGTGGAAGAATGAATTCGTGCTTTAGAGCGAATCTTTAGATGTGATGATAGTGAGTGTCTCGCATGTATGTCGTATCACCAGCGGATACGTACTATTGGTGGGAAGCTCGTCAAAAGACTTATACCCCCGAGCAGCTTGAAAATCTCACTTGGGAGCAATTTAAGGAAGCTCTCTTTGATAAGTACGTTCCAAGAAGTTATCGTAAAAAAAAAATAAATAAATAAATAATAATGAGTTTGTAAATCTCAAGCAAGGAAAGAAGACGGTGTCAGAGTACGACCGTGAATTTTGTGATTTAGCTTGTTACGCTCCGATAAAGTTGTTTCAGACGAGAAGATGTCCGAGCTTTTTCATGCCGGACTTAGTCAAGAAATAAAAGTGGTCTTACCAAGTCAGAGTGCTATGATCTACGCTGAAGCTTTGAACAAAGCTTTGGATGTGGAATTGCTATGCAACTAGAATAATCAGTTTAGATTCCAGCACCTCCCCCGATTCAATTTTCATGCGGCTGTTAAACCGCAATCCTCTCTTCCAAGTCAAATTCAAAAAGGAAAGAGGAAATGGAATGCTGATAATTAACCTAGCAAGAACCTATGGCATAGGTAGAGTCAGCAAACAATTGACTCAAGAAAAATATAGACCTCCTGTGGTTGGTCACGGTTGCTCGTCTCAAAGACAACAAGGAATTTACGCATGCTCTAAGTGCGGAAAAATGCACCGTGGAATTCGCAAAACGGGAAGTAACATACGCTATGCATATGGGCAACCGGGGCATTATTATTATCGGTGCTCAAATAGGCGGCAAGGGGCCTGGAGGAGAAAACCTAATCGCATCGCCTCCACATTTAAAAGCCATTGAAGGAGTCCCATAGATGCGGTAGCATCAACGTCAAATTCCTCGGCCTCAGCGTAGTTCGAAGCAACAAACACCGCGGCAAGAGCAGCATCACCGAGGTTTTTGCTCTTGAGCGAAGCCGAGTGTCAAAGATCGGGGCAATCGCGGGTATGGGTCGGATAAACGATGTACACCGTTATAAACCTTTTTCGATGCATCACATTCTTTTATATCAAATGCATGCGTAGATACTCAGGCTTTAAAATAGAGAGAGATAGCGAACTTAAGAGTATCGATCCCGTAGTAAAACTACCCCAAATTACATGCATGTTTGCCCTAATCTAGAATTTGAATTTGGATTCCTTAAGATGTCGCTAAAACCCTAAATCTATTTCAAATGTGGGACGTAGACATCATTTTGGGAATGTATTAGTAAGTGAAAAAGAGTAAATTTCGTGTGTTGATGCCGTTCAAGAGTCTACTGCTGTCCATCGAGAGAGAATGTGAGAATATGTTTTTAAAAAAAAAAAAAAGCCTTGCTGAGTGCATTTAAAATTGCGCAAGAAAGTCACATATAATCGATGTCCACCGTCGTGGTTTCCAATGCCGGTTGGACCTATTTTAGAGAACGGCAAGCCCGGGGCGACGACCAGCCGATCGCTAGCCTGCCATCGCTCTCTTCGCCGAAGTGATCCAACGACCGTTCGGAGTCTAGTGACCGTCGGCCGCGCTTCCGGCCGGATGGAATTTCAGCGGTCACTAGTTGCGTGATGCCAACCGTTCTCCTCCGCGCTTTTCCATGTCTGACACCTGTTGGTATTTTTCTCTGCTAAACATTTTCTTTTGCAACACTTTTCAATTTGAAAATCGAGAAATTGAGAAACATAAACTTCACCGACGCAAATAACGACTAAGTAGTTGGTTAACTGAGAACTTTGCCATCATTTGGTGTAAGCAAAGATAGATTTCTTTTCATATCCCGTAAAAAGAGTCAACTTTATTCTTCGGAAAAGAGAGAAGCAAGAGAGGAATGCTGATTATTTCGGCAATTCAAGCAAGAAGATTGTTGAGAAGAAAATATGTGCAAGTATATCTTGTTTACCTCAACAAAGATGAAAACCAAGAGAAGAAAATCGATGACGTAGCTGTAGTCCGAGAATTCAAGGATGTATTTCCTGAAGTTTTGCCAGGATTACCCCAGACAGGCAATTGGAGTTTACCATTGACCTTGAATGCGGTTCACTTCAATATCAAAGGCGCCATATAGAATGACCCCAAAAGAATTTCGGGGAACTAAAGATCCGGCTACAAGAATTGTTTGATCTTGGTTTTATCAAAGCTTAGTGTTTCCCCGTGGGGAGCACCAATTTTATTTGTCAAAAAGAAAGATGGTAGTCTAAGAATATGTATAGACTATCGAAAGCTAAACAAATTGACATTGAAGAATAAGTATCATTTGCCAAGGATAGATGATCTGTTCGATCACTCGGAAGGAGCGTTGTTTTCTTAAAGATTGATTTAAAATATGGCTATCATCAGTTGAAGATTCGTCAAGAAGACATTTAAAAAAAAAAAAAACTGCCTTTCGAACGAGATATGGCTACTACAAGTTTGTAGTAATGTCGTTTGGATTGATAAATGCTCCGGCAGTATTCATGGATCTCATAAATTGAGTTTTTCACGAATTCTTGGATAGATTTGTTATAGTGTTTATTGATGACATTCTCATATATTCAAGAAGTGAAACAGCGTATGAAGAGCATTTTTGAATTGTCTTAGAAAAGTTAAGATCTGAGAAGTTATATGTCAAATTCAGCAAGTGTGAATTTTGGCTAAAAGAAATAAATTTCCTCGGTCATGTTGTTTCTTCCGAAGGAATTAAAGTAGACAATTCTAAAGTTCAAGCAATTCAAGAACGAAGATCTCCAAAGTCACCATATGAGAATCGTAGTTTCTTGGGTCTAGTAGGTTACTATCGGAGCTTCATTGAAGGATTCTCTAAGATAGCAAGGCCAATGACCCAACTTTTCAAGAAAGAATTGAAGTTTAAATGGTCTCCTGAATGCGAAGAAAGCTTCCAAGAGCTAACCACTGCTCCAGTTTTAGCAGTGCCAGAAGCAGGCAAAGATTTTACCGTTTATACGAATGCATCAAGGAATGGATTGAGTTGTGTCTTGATGCAAGATGGCAGAGTTATTGTGTATGCATCATGACAACTTAGACCTCATGAAGAGAATTACCCAACCCATGATTTAGAGCTAGCAGCAGTTGTGCATGCTTTAAAAATTTAGAGACATTATCTTTATGGAGCCAAGTATGAGAACTTTTTGGATCATAAGAGCCTCAAATACTTTTTGAGTAAAAAGAGTTGAATATGAGGCAAAGAAGATGACTTGAATTAGTAAAGGACTACGATTGCAAAATTTCCTATCACCCAGGAAAAACAAACGTAGTAGCTGATGCTCTAAACAGAAAGAGCAGAACCGAGTTAGGATTTCTGCTTACTCAAGAAAAAGAACTTATTAAAAAGTTTTGGAAAGCTAAAAATAGAAGTGGTTTTATAACCACAATTTACAGAGCAATTAATTGCAGCTTTGGAAATAACTCCAGATTTGAAAATGAGAATTTCAGATGCTCAAAGAAAAGATGAAAAGTTAGAGAATTTGCAACTTAAGATTCGTAAAGGAAAAGGGAAAATTTTTGCGAAGTTGGAGATAATACTTTCCTATTTAAAGAAAAGATTTGTGTTCCAGATAAAGAAGAATTAAGAGCTGAGATCATGAGAGAAGCTCATGAAACGTCTTATACAAATTATCTCGAAAAACACCAAAAATGTATCAAGACTTGAAACAGAAATTTTGGTGGGAATGAATGAAGTGAGATATAGCTTCGTTTGTAGAGCGATGTTTAGCCTGTCAGCAAGTTAAGGCTTTACATTAACGGCCTTAAGGAAAATTCAAATTAGAAATTTAACGGAATGGAAATGGGGTGGTACCACTATAGACTTTGTAACTAGGTTACCTAAGTCTAAGAAGGGAAATACAGAAATATGGGTAATAGTGGACAGATTGGCGAAATCTGCTCATTTCATGCCAATTCCCGAAAAATATGGATCGGATAAGTTAGCTCAGCTGTATGTCAAATAAATAGTGCGATTGCACGGCATGCCCAGATTGATCACTTCAGATCAAAATTCAAAGTTTACCTTCTATTTTTGGAGAAGTTTACAAAGTAAGATGGGTACCAATTTAAATTTCAACACTGCTTTTCATCCTCAGACGGATGGTCAGTCCGAGAGGATAATTAAAATCTTAGAAGATATGCTCAGAACTGTTGTATTAGATCGAGGTAACTAATGAGAGCAAGTTTTATCTCTCGTTGAGTTTGCATACAACAACAGTTATCAAATAACAATTGACATGGCACCCTATGAAACTCTTTAAAGAAGAAAATATAGGTCTTCGCTTTATTGGGATGAAATAAGTGAAAGAAAAGTTTTAGGGCCGATGCTGTAGAAGAAATAATCAAGATTGTTTGCCAAATTAAGCAGCGAATTAAAGAAGCGCAAGATTGTCAAAAATCTTATGCAGATTCTCGAATATCCGAATTAAAATTTGAAGTAGGACATAAAGTGTTTATAAAAGTTTCGCCTTCGAGAAGAATTTATAGTTTTGGCGTAAAAGGAAAGCTTAAGCCATGTTACATAGAACCGTATGAAATCCTGGAAATGATTGGTCAAGTAGCATATAAGCTGACATTACCGCCAAGCTTTGAGAATTCGCATAACGTATTCTATGTATCCCAGTTGTGTCAGCATGTTATTTGACAAGAAGAAGTGGTTTCAGAACCAGACCTCAGTTATGAGGAGAAACCAGAAGCGATCTTGGATCGAAAGGTCCAACAGTTAAGAAATAAATTGATCGCCTCAGTAAAAGTTAAATGGAGACATCACGGGCAAGAGAAAGCTACGTGAGAGCTCGAAAATAAAATGAAAGAGAAGTATCCCGAGCTTTTCCTTTGAGGTAAGTAAATTTCGGGACGAAATTTATTTTTAGGGGGAGAGAATGTAATACCCCGCTTTTTCATAACTAATCTTAGTAAATAATTAAGATAATTATTTAGAATAATTAAAATGCGAGAACTTATAAAGAAAATAAGTTCATGCAATTAAATTTTTCGGCAGTACTAATTTGCCGAATTCAAAGTTTCTAAGATTTATTCTCATTCCGGTTAATCCGAAATGAGATAATGAAGGTATCTATGATTACGTGCTTATATATTTGATATTATCTGAGAAGTATGTGTTAGTTTTGGAAGATTTGATTTATCCGGAAATCATAAAATTTCTCCGGCAAATTATTTTAGTTCCGGATTTTATTTCCGAAAATTTCTTGAGAAAGCTTATATTAGGGTTTGAGAAACCCAAATAATTTTTTTTAAGTTCGAAAGCTTTTTAATTAAAGCTGTGATGATTGTTTATTGGATGTTTGATTAATTAATTAGAGAATTAATTAATCAATTAAAGTAAGATTTATATGCTTAATGTTTAATAAATTAATTAAGCTAATTTTTGAAGCATAATATTCCTAAGAAATAAAGCTTGTCTTATAAGCTTTATTATTAATTTCTAATTAATTTAATCTAACAATATCTAAGAGAATAAATTATAAGATATTGTTCGTATTAAATTTAATTCATAATATCTTAATTTAGATATTATAACACGAAAGTCAAATTACTAACTAATAAGGAAGTGACACCTCACCTTATCCAAAATGCAATGATGATGAAGAGATTAGTCAAGATTAGCATGCTACATACGTGTGTTTAAGTTCAATGTATTTGGACTTAGCTATTAGTTAAGTGTGTTAGCATCCATCTTCATCCTCATTTTCTCTTCCTCAAACTCTCGACACACACACGGCAACACACACTCAATCACACACAATCTTCATTGAAGAAGCTTCACCAAGCTCAAGAAATCAAAGAAATTAGCATTCAAATTAATCAAGAAGGTTAGATCTTTCACTAATCAAGTTCTTAGCTCAAGATTGAGCATAAAAATCCATCTTATTTTTCAAAATTTATGAAAAATATGGAAAAATAAGGGATTTTTAATTTTGATACTTGATGATTAAATTGATGGATTATTTGAGCTTAGAAAATTATTTTAAGCATGTTTAATGTTGGAATTAATCAAAGATTCAAGACCCTTTTATTTATTTTGGAATTACCGAAAATTAATGAATAAATTAGGGGTTTTTGATTGTTGAATTTCAGGATCAAATTGATGATTTATATGAGTTCATGTGATGTATATAAACATGTTTAGTGATTGAATTTAGCTAGCTTAATCATTTGTTAATTAATTTAAAAAGAGCCGAAATTAAGGGCTAAAACTAAGAATATTTTATTTAATCTTACATGCTTGAATTGATGTTTAATTTGAGCTTATATGATGTTTTTGAACATGTTTTTACATGAATTAAATGAGTTGAAACTCCCTGGCCTAATTTGTAAGAAATTCGAAATTAATGGTCTTGAAATTGAGAGTTTCTGGAGTTTAATTGCTAGCTTAAGTCACAATTTGGATTCAACAATTGATTAATTAAATTTGGATCCAAGCCGGCTTGATTAACTCAATGGACCCGATCGTATGCCTAAATTACTCGGCCAATTGGCCATTGGATTATCTCCCAAGTGGATTTATTACTCGAAATTTGAACCCGTCATTGGTCCCAATTTGATTCGGTCGATTTGGATTTACTCAATTGGAATTACCGAGTCGACTCGGTCGTGGATTTACTGACCCGATCATTGGATTAACTCGGGCAGGTCCGGCCGGCTCGGTTTTCCGGCCGGCTCGGTTTTCCGGCCGGCTCGGTTTTCCAGCTCGGTTTTCCGGCCCGGCTCGGTTTTCCGGCCGGCTCGGTTTTCCAGTGCTTAGTTTTTCGGTAGCTCGGTTTTCCGGCTAGCTCGGTTCTCCGAATAGCTCGGTTTTCCGGCTAAGCTTTGATTTTCCGGTCGGCTTGATTTATCCAAATTGATCTTTGCTCAACTTGTTTTCAGTTGTTTCTTCCGTAAACTCAAAAGTTAAAATGTTAGCTAATTTTTCCTAATGATACGTTAATGATGAGTTTAAGAATTAATGATACGTCATTAATGAGCTTACATGTCAAAGACATATATTGATAATATAATGTTAAGCTTAAATGTTATCAAAGAGCTTAAGCATTTTTTATATGCTAAAATAAATAAAGAAAGAGCTTAATGATTAATGAGATGCTTATATGAAGAAATGAAATGTTTATTTTTTTTATGATATGATGTTACGAATGATATGATAAGCTTAAGTGTTTAATGATGTAAATAGTATGAGTTTAAATGTTAATAAAGTGTTTATATGCTTAAGTATGAGATTAAATGATGAAATATGTGATTTATGTTTCAAAATATATCCTGAAGTTATAATCGATTAATTATCGATTAAGAAGTTAAGTAAGAAAGAGGAAGTAATTAGAAAAGTTTAGTTCCTAATTGCCGAGATAAAAACCCTAGAAAAAGCCGAGACAAATTAGAGAAATTTTAAGAATAACAGCGGCATCCCTCATTTGAATATTTAATTTTTCTCGCTCTTATGTTTAAATTTAATTATTAAATGAAGGAACGAGCGGGATCGAAAAGTGAGGAAAAGCCAGAAGTTAAAGTATAGATAAAGTAGCTTCGGATTGGGCTTTCTGAACTAAAGAAATAAAGAATGTGATATTATGATTATATATAGGTGTGTGATGATTTTCAAAGTGATTGACTTGCCAATTTTTGAAGTTTTTGTATGATACCATCTACCAAAGAACGACGAATTCGGTCCTACGTAATGTAGGATTTGTGTACACTATGTGGTAATCGGGAGCCTTTCTTATGGTGGGACGATTACAAGTGTTTGAGAATGAGGTCTACTTCTCAACACTCAAAAGTTATAGTAGATGTGGTACATACATGATAAGTATTTTGACTGCGCAGTCACTTATAATGAAAGGAAAAAAAGGTTTGAGCATGCACAGGTTTGTTTATAAAAGTTACTTGTGCTATGCTTTATGGCAAGAGGCAATCTATAGCTCTAAGCAGCAAATTTTCAATTATTTTGGCATGTGTCCACTGAGTACAAAAGGACTCGCCACACGTTATTTCTAAAATGCGCAGGGCTTGGATGAAGATGGAGTGTGTCGGGCGGATTTTTGTTGTTGACCTCTTGAGACATTGTTGATGTTGAAGCGAGATTATATGTCTTCATACATATAATCAAAGATATGTCATGTTGTTTCCGCTGCAACACTCTGAATTTATTCAGTAATTGTTGTCTTAGTGTGATGTTGAAGCTATGACTTGATAAACCTTATTTCCGTTGTTAAACTCTGATACGAGATGGTGTTGTCTTTTGACCATTCTCGGCTATTTTGGTTTGACTTAACAGAATGATTTATTGTACGATTGGTTTTTGTTGGATAACTGGGTCGTTATCTTATTCCTTGGTTAATCATAAATTGTGTATGTCGTGGGACCCACCGGCTTGGTTATCTTCATTCGAAGTCGGGCTGCGACAAATAATAATAAAACTCTAATCCTAAAAATCCAAGCCCAAAAACATGACTAAATTTCGTGGAACAACCCAAATCCACGTCCAAGTCAGCTTCCAAGAACTTTCTATCGACTGTTTGTATTTCCTCACGCACAGTCAGTTGGTATGGGCATACCGCTCAACTTTCTTCATGGGATTTTAAACCACCTCCGCTGCAAAACCTCCAAAACCACGTCCATTCTTCCAATTATGCACAACCACCTATAATCCATCACAAAACGCAACAAACCCCGTAAAACATAATCTATAAGCTATTAACATCCAAAAATGTACCAAAAATATCCCAAAATATATAATAAATATATGCCCAATCATTCATTTTGTGTATGTTTAGGTAGTCTAGATCGAGTCTTTTGTTGTCTTTTTGTATTGTTTCGGTGCCTGGGAGGGCACTATTTGGGCAACAGGTGAAGAGCATTAGAGGGCAAGACATGGCTGAAATCTGCTGAAATGGTACGAGAATCGATACGAGGCAATGAGCAACCGATGAATCTCCAGCTTAGGCAAGAATGATGGCATCATACGCGTAGCTGTGGGAATTATTCACTGGCTCAATCTTAATACCAGATGCAGTGTTGGCCTTGTCTGGCATATTGGGCAGGAAGCAGAGTAGAAGACGTGCTGACAAGAGAAGGCAAGATGGAGGGGGGGCAACTGGCATGTTTCTCTCCGAAGCCTATTAGGACAAGAAAATCTAACCTAAATTTCTTTCCTAATCTGATTAGGTGGAGGATCCGTAAGGGATCTTGAAGATCGACGTGATATGCCATGTTGGGGTCGTGCTTATCAAGTAATTACTTGCACTCCAAGGTAGCTCATGGACTTACCATGTAAAGGACCGGGGGCCCAAACCCTAGCGCATCTCAGCCTATAAATATGGTGCATGGCCGCAGCCATCACTATATACATTACGATATATTTTCACGCTGTTATATTATGCTTCTGCTTTGTTTATTTCGAGAGTTGTGAGGAAGAAACAAGTCCCCTGGGGAAATTTATTTATTCTTTTTAGTTTCCAGTGACTATTTCCCGATCGGCACTTTTGGCCGATTAATATTTTGATATTTCGTAAGTTTTGTTTTTAATATAGTTCTTATGATTTTCCCCCAGATTTGTATTTGTTCGATTTACTTTATGTCTAGCTAACCTTCTATAATTGATATGGGCAACAACTAGTTGAAGAAGAACCAAAGCTCGTGAGGTCTAATTGGACAAAATAATTGCTTGTTGCATTCTAGATCTGTTTATGTTCTTGTTCCAAAACGGTTTAATTTGTCGAGGTAATTAATAGGCCGTTAATTACTTAGGTAATATTAGATCACTAAATTGACTAAGAAGTTTAGGGAGAATTTTCTCAACTTATTTTGGTCTGGATTAATAAGCAATGAGTGAAGGTGTCTGTCTTGGGCGAGACTGGCGTGATTATTCCTTGTTGGGTCTTTCTAGTGATTAATGCTCTCTGGGCAAGAAACTGGAAGATTACTCGGGAACAGAGGTATTGCCCAGAGTAGGGAGCTGGCGGTGCGTCGCCAATTCAGTAAGGATAGGAAAGTGAAGGGTTTGTTGAGAGCGTGACGATTAAAAAGGTATCTCGGCATTCAAGTCCTATAACCAACGATGCATGCATGTAATGAAAATTAATGTACCAATGATTGAGCTAGTGTTTTTATTTAATTAGTTTGTCCAGGTCAAGTTCTTTTTATTATTAATCAAGTTACGTGTTTATTTTCAGTATTAGTTTTGTTTGCTCATTGGGCAAGATAGACCCAGTGACTAGCACCAAACTTAAGTTTGAAACCAGGCTGTGAAGGATTCAAGAGATAGTGGCAATCAACTCCCTGAGGATCGACCATATATTTCCAAGAATTGTCTACAGTATTGTGAGCATATGATATTACAACGCTCGTCATTCATGATAGTTCACGTATTAAAATTATTGACATATGAATGTCATGCATATATCAAATATTAAAAAAAATTAATGGAATAAATTGCTTAGCTAATTAGAAATTAAGGAACGAAATCGAAAGTTGGAATTTAAAGAATGATTGAGAGAAAATTATATGAAAATAAAATCTGTTTTTTATATGAAAATTATTTATTTTCGTATCCATTCGTATTTGTTCCTTTTTCGATTTTTTTTAATGTAGGCAAAATTTCCTATTCATATAGTTAATAATTTGATTTTTGCTGAAGACTTTTTTTCAAAATTAATTATAAATTAAAGACATATGACAAAAATACGATGGCCTTTTATATTACTTAATTTAATAATTATTGTATATGGATAATTATTTAGAAGAAAAATTAATTAAAATGCAATAATTTAGAAATATAGGACATTATAAAAATTAATATTCGAAATTGCTCATAAATATTAATATTTATGATTTTATTTCGATTCATTTTCCTAATTATATCACGATTTAGGGAAATAATTATGAATATGATTGAGATTAATTATGAAATAGCTAGATTTGATTTGATTTTTAAAATTTCAAATCAATCATCTAAACTATCCCTTAATTAGTGGTAAGGGCAAGAGAGTAAATGAGAAATTTCGATTAAATAAATTAAATAAATCATAAATACTGAAAATTATACATTGACTAATATAACCCTACTATGTCTAAGACATTATGTCAAAAAATCATTTCCCAAATTTTAAATAGCAATAAACACGAAAATATATCATAAAGGGATAATATTGCTCTATTTAGAGTTGTTGTTGTTGTTTTTTTTTTTAGATTAATTCTATCTAGACTTCTAGAGTATCAAAGGAAAAATATTGACATAAAATAGCATTCAATAATATCCATCCATCCATATATATAAAACGATTACGGATTCGAGACCTCTCCTTAATTCGAGGTCCTACGTGGCACTCTCTCCTTTCAGTATTCTTATTTATCTTTAATCCTTATTTTAAGCATTTTTATTCATTTATTCTATGTATATTTAATATAGATTTTCTCATCCCACATTGATTCTTAATAAAACTTCATTCTTGGAGAACCTATATAAATACTCACAATCCATATGTATGTTTTCATTCCGCACAACCAATATAATTTGACAAATTAATTTGTTGGCCAAATAAGTAGTTTTTATTTTTATTGACAATTTTAATTTGATCAATTATTGTCAATATTAATTTGTTTAATTTAACAAATTTTTAAATTAACGTAAATAAAAGAAAAATCTCAAAAATACGTATTCTCAATTATAATTCTTGAATTTGTATATATATACACGTAGGGATAATTCTCGAAATTTAACTTTGTGACGAGATGATCAGACGTACACAATAATTAACGATGTATATAATGAAATACAATTAACGATGTATATAATGAAATATTTGAAAGATTGTGAAGTAAAAAAAATAGTTTGATTTCTATTGATTTCTTGCAACTAAAGAAAGTGAAATAAAATCAAAGAAACACTCTTTTTGATCAATTATCAAAATATTATCACTCCGAAATAATATTAAATTATTTTTAATGTTCATGCTTATATATTGCAAAAGAATAATAAAAATAAAAATATTTGTTAAGGAAGTACAATAAAATCGAAAAAACAACCTTATTAATATATTTTATTTTAACAATATAATTCACTGTCAATTTTCGACGGAATACACACTAGTTAATCTATAAAATGAAAATAAGACAATTTAAACTAATCTCCTTCCTCTTTAATTTACTAGGGCGCCCGTCACTGTTTTCAAGTCCAAGAAACATAAAAACTTAATCAAATTTCTCCTTCATTTCTAGACGAAACTGCTTCGACTGCCATTGATTTTGCCCTAAAACGAAAAACTCCAATTGCTGCAAATCTGTTGTAGGAGTTGATAACCAAGAAAGCATGCATGTTTGTTGAAGAAAGCCTCCCAACTAATTCAAGAACACTGCAGCAACACCTCTTCTTCCTGCTGCACAACCGCTGCAAATCGACAAAACACCTCGCTCAAATTCATGCCCACATCACCACTAATGGATTCAGCCGCAAAAACTTCATTCTTGTCAAGTTATTGGCTCTGTATGCAGCCTTCAACAATTTCCCCATTGCCCACCAACTGTTTGATCAAACGCCGAACCCGAGTTCCGCGCTCTGGAACCAAATCATCCGCGGTTATCTGATCAATGGCAACCCGCGTAGATCGGTGGAGTTGTTCGGTGATATGGGGCGGCGTTCTTTATCGCCGCCTGATGAGCATACGTACACGTTCGTCGTAAATGGATGCGCGAAAGGGGGGTTGTTGGGGGAGGGAATGCAGGTTCACGGGAAGGTTTTGAAGAGTGGATTTTGTTCAAATGTTTATGTTCAGAGCAGTTTGGTTGATTTTTATGTTAAGAATGGAGGGGAGGATGGCGTTGTTAAGGCGGAGCAGGTGTTCGGTGAAATGACCCAAAGGAGCGTTGTCACATGGAACTCGTTGCTCTTGGGGAGCTTTAAGTGTGGAAATGTTGATGGGGCAAGGAAGATCTTCGAGGAAATGCCGGAGAGGAATGTCGTCTCATGGACTACTATGATTGCAGGATGCACGCAAAATGGGAGGTCGAAGGAAGCATTGGGCTTGTTCCGTGAGATGCAGCATGAAAATGTAGAGTTTGATCAGGTAACTTTGGTGGCAGTACTATCTGCATGTGCTGAATTGGGTGATCTGAACCTTGGGAAATGGATTCACTCGTATGTTTTCGAGCGTTTCACTTGCAAAAAGCAGCCAGTTCTTGTTACATTGAAGAATGCATTGATACATATGTATGCAAGCTGTGGTGAAATTGATGCAGCATATGCAGTATTCAAAGGGATGGAGCAGAAGACTACTGTCTCTTGGACTAGTATGATTACGGGTTTTGCCAAACACGGTTATGGTAACAAAGCTCTTGCAGTGTTCCAATGGATGCAAAGCAGCGGATCAAAAGATGTTAGACCTGATGAGATTACATTCTTGGGTGTACTGTGTGCCTGCAGCCATGCTGGTTATGTCAACGAGGGCCGTGATTATTTCAGAAGTATGGTTGAGACCTGGGGAATCAAGCCTCGGATAGAGCATTTCGGGTGTATGGTTGATGTGCTAAGTCGTGCTGGATTATTGGACGAAGCGCATGAGGTGGTGAGGTCGATGCCTATGAGGCCTAATGAGATTGTGTGGGGTGCCCTTCTTGGTGGATGCCGGATATACAAAAGTGTCGAGCTTGCTTCTAATGTGACAGAGTTGCTGACCGAGGAACTTGACCCTCATCGGGCTGCTGGTTACTTTGTGCTGCTGTCGAATGTATATGCTGCAGCTAAGAAGTGGGAGGATGTGGTGGCTGTGAGGAAGAAGATGCTTGATAGGAAGACGAGGAAGGCTCCGGGTCGGAGCTGGATTCAGATAAAAGGAAGCATATATGAATTTATGGCTGGTGATAGGTCTCATGAGCAGGCAGGTTTGATATATGATGTTCTTGATGATATTACTAGGGAAGCCATGTTTCATGGCTACATTCCTTATTTTGGAGATTCTTGAAATGAAAACTGCGAAAACCACCTTTTCGATCTGAGTTTTTTTGATAAGGCCATCTTTGAGGTATGATGTTCTTGATCAGCAATGAAGAGTATCAAGTGGAATTTATATAATTATTTTTTTAAATTTTGCTTATTCGAAATGTAACTTAATGGGATGGATGCTGTTCATGTTGCCTATAGATTTCAATAGTGTTTTCAAGATTTGCCCATCTATGGAATATTTGCAATTTGGTGAAATGTCTACCTTTTTTGCTTAAACTCTAGTTTCTTCGATTAATTTTCTAGTTATATACAATGAGATGCTATTTAGTTGTGGTCAAAATTAGAGAATAATATAAATTCATCGACATGGTTCAATTTTTAAGGCATTTTCCTATCTAATATCCCTCTGTCTCCTAATAAGTGTCCCGACTTAAGAAGAAAAATTTGTCCTGAATTACTCTATCTCAAAACTTTATGCAAAATAATATCAAACTACCAAATTTACCCTTGTTATCAAGGCAGATTCTTTACTATTTCAATTTTCTATACGATGATATCCACTTCCTTAGTGCGTGTGTTTTGACGGCTGGGGACACCTATTAGGAGACTAAGGGAGCAATACTGAAAACAAATTTCAAATGTATTCTTCAAGGACAATACCGCCAATTCCACAAGAAGGAACTGATATCCATTAATTAAGCCCAACTTTGTCTTGGTGCATACAAATTCAGAGGTAGATATAAAATGGCAGTCTTATCCATTCCTTATGACCAAACAATAATATAGCTTCAAAAAAAATGTAAATCAAAAGTAATACATCTTGAACTTCAATCCTAAAAAACATGGCTGAAACTCTGACTTCCTTAACACTTCTGAAGCCTTGCATCGGACAGAAATGTCTACAGACAACAAAGGCCGAATTCAGTTCATTTTCTAAATCAGTAAGCATATATTTCATGCTCATTTTCAAGTAATTTTATTCGATTATTTTGATTTTTTAAAAGAGTTTTTTGTGTTTCCTTCTTGATTCAGATTAGGCAGCGCTCAAGTTCAAGGTCTTACAAGGTAAAAAAAATAAGCCATCTTCGCAGCCAACTGTGAATATCTAACAATTTAATTACAGTCGATATTATTTCTGCATGAACTGTAATAGATTGATGGTGGGAGAAGTCAAAGAGCACCCTTAGTCAAAGTCAACGCGCTGCCGGATTGGCCGTTGATGGCAGTTATGGTTGAGCATATGGAAGGTCAAAGAGACCTCATCACTCACAAGTCAATTTGGCATCTAAGTGATGAAGCCATCAAGAAGATTTGTGAGTTCTTGATTTTGCAGTCGCCCTTTATTTTTAGCACACGGGATCCTCTATTTCCGATTGAAATATAGAAATGTAACACTGTTTGTAATAGACGGACTGCATAATTCGGAAGAAAATGCATGAGCTGCTAGTGTTTGTGATAATGTTGTTTGTTGTTTGTTGTTATGTTTATGTAGATACATTCTACATAATGTTCACTTGTTGGGGATGCTGTTTCTTTGGCTCCGTAAAGGTGTGATAATGTAGTTAGTTTGTCCTGTTTTTTGTTTATTTTTTGTGAAATTTATGATCATTTAATTTGTTGATTTTTTTTAAATGGTTTATTTGTTGTTTAGGATCCATTCTATGATTCAGAAGGATACAGAGGAGATGGAGGAGATGGAACTGGACATTGGATTTATGAAAAGGTACCAAATTAATTAAGATTAAATGCTTAATTGTCGGAAATAATACAATATTTACCTGAAATTTATAATTTTCACATGAATTTTAAGATAGTGCAGTGACAACACAAATTTTTAATTTGTTGCGTTTACGGCATCTCCTAAATTGTTCGACAAAATTTGTCTGATGTTTCCCTAAGACCACATAGTTTTATTGCAAAAAAAATTGGGCACGTTGTAATTGCAAATATATGAAAAATAGTGTTGTAATTGCAATATTTTAAAAGTCCGTGAAAATTGAAAATTCGGGAAAATACTCAACTATTTCCAACAATTAACCCTAGATTAAAATATATATAAATTGGAAATTCGGGTAAATAATAGACTATAACAATTAACCCTAGATTAAATTAGATATAAATTGGAAATTCAGGTAAAGGCTCAACTATAACAATTAATCCTAGATTAAATTAGATATATACCTTTTTTTTTATACTTGGGAAAAGGGGAGCGGAAGACCTCTATGATCAAAGACAAAATTTATTGTCCGAAGGGATCATATATATACATTTTCTTATCACATAACATTTTTAGTTCTGGAGCTTACAAACATTAAAAATAGTCGAACAAATATTGTTAAGAGTGAATTTGTTGGAAAGAAGCTACCATTTTATTTATTTATTTATTTATTTAATTATGTTGAGTTGGGTTTTTAATATATTTTTATCCTCACTTTAAATTGATGAGTTGATTATACACTTAACATCCTGCAAATAAACATATAATACGTGTAAATTAAAATGCCGGTGTAATAATTTTTTTTTTTTTTCAAAATAAATTGATGATTTTACAGCAAGAAGAGATGGAGGAAGCAGCAAGAGCAGAGCTGTGGAGAGAAGAGTTGATTGAAGAGATTGAACAAAAGGTTGGGGGATTAAGAGAATTGGAAGAAGCTGGCAAAAAATAAGAGCTTCTTCAGTGATTTTCTTCAATCAAGCTTAAGTTTATACATAATTATTTAATTGGAGTTGTAAATTTGTAATATTTCTACTACAAATTAAGTTTATGCGTTCCTTAACACGTCTTATAAGATATTTAGAACCTTATAAGTTTTTAAAAGGTGTTTGGCAAAATAAGATCCTAAACAACAGATTATAAGCTCCAAAAAGAATAAGTTCATCTGTCTCATCTTATTTTTCTCGCGATCTTATAAACAACAATCAATTTACTTATTTCCACCTTTTTCGTTTGTTGTTTTTCTTTTAATCTGTAATCTAAAATTTTAAAATAATTTGAAATTACCTTTAAGAAAATAATCTGAAATTTTTAAAAAAAATCGAAAATTTAAACCCCTGAAAAGATAATAGTGGTACGATTAATTCAGTCAGGTAAACAATCTAGATGATCCTGTTCCATAATAAATTTGGGCTTTTAAAATGTACAATTATTTGGGCTCAAAAATGTAAATTTGGGCTTCTCCAAACTTTTTGGCTAAGATTAATGAAATAAACATGGTTTAGGAACAACTTATATGTTTTAGTAAATAATGTGCAAGCTATAAATAAATGTTTTATTTATTCATTTTTTTGAAGTTAAAAGGAAAAGAAGATTTGATGTAATTTATAAATTTAATGATCTCGATAATAATTTCTAAGGTATTAGAATAAAACATAATATAAAAAATTAAATGAAAAACTGCTAGTGTTGACAAAACGAGAGTAATGCTCATGAGAGTAGCATATCACTTCTCTTAAAAACTATACCATTTCATCAAAAAAGTTTGCATTAATATGATCCCAAATCAGATCCATAAGTAATTGTGGATGAATACTTAAGTACGTAGTCGAACCTCCAATCTTGAGCTATTAATAATAGACACTCAAGTCCGAAGACCTAACTCACTACAAGAGCTAGCTAAAGATAGGAGAGTTGAGTAAGAGAGTGTTTCGTAAAATAAGCTCCCCAAGAGCTTATAAACTAAAAAAAAAGTTCCAGGAGCTTATAAGTTCCTAAAAAAAAAAGTTCATCTACCCCAACTTTTTTTTTGTTAAGATGTTATAAGCAACATTCTGTTGGGAAAATTCTAAGTTTTGATTGGATACCAAAACCCAACTGATCTCCAACCTAGTAGATGAATGCGCAAACCTAAGTTGTGTTTTCCAGCTCGCCTGTTTGAGCGTTAGATTTTCTAAGTTTACAGGTAAGGAAGCTGAAGACAACAGAAGATCCATCTGTGTTACCAGCTGGAGTCAATATCAGCTGAAGAGTTTTCCAGCTGAGCAGAGTTCAAGACTGAAGCGGAATCAAGCTGAAGGAAACAAAGCTGAGTCAAGGAAATCCAAAGGCTAACCGAGCTGAGTCAAGTCTATGAGATACAGCTGAAAAGACCCAAATGTGCAGACAAAATGAAGTCAACTCTGAAGACATCACTTCAAGACAGAACTTCAGATCTAGCTCTAAAATTCAAAAACCAGCTCGAAGACAAAAATCCCAGTGTCAGAGGAAGTCAATATGCCTCGACCAATGAGGGATTGCCAAATTAGCATCCTAAAGTGTAGAACCTAGGATCTGACACTAATGAAGACAGGTGAAGATACGCCCAACGGCAGATCAAGCAAATCCGAAAGTAGGTGAGAATCAGAACGGCTATTCCATCGGCTAGTTTTGCATCTCTACCTATAAATACCGGTCTTCAACCTCAGAATCAAATACGAAAAACATACGAGAAACTCTCCACAAGCTTTCAACTTCTGAAATTTTCAAGCATTCAAAGCTCTCAAGCAGTTCTTGATAAACACTCATTTTGCATGGTTTCAATGGTTTTCTTATGCACATTTTGATAAGATTATTATGTGACGTTGTTTGGTTTGTTTTCTTAAAGTATACTATGATGTTATGTTTGGGTAAAGTTTTATGTGTTTTATGTAGTTTTGAGTGTTTTGGAGAAGCTCAAGATCAAAAGGAAAGATGATTGGGCTAAAGAATCGAGCAAGACAAGCGAAAAATGGGACGCGCTGTGAAAAATAAAGTACATGTTTTGCAAATTAAGCGATGTAGGGATGAAGTTCAGCTCGTTAAGAGTTCGTAGGTAAAAACGAATCCAAAATCGGAGTTATAACGAAGGAGAACGGGCCGAAACAAGTTTACTGCGCGGAAGGTACAGAAACGGCGACCCAGATGTCCCGGTCGCCGTTTCTGCAAAATTTGCTTACAAAACTGGCGACCCAGACAACGACCGTTGGCCGGGTCACCGGAAATCTCTGGAATGGCTCAAGAATCGCAAAAATGGCAACCGAACCGGCGATCTACAGCCCGGGTTGCCGTTTCTGTCTATTAGTGCGCCCAATGTACTATTTTTGTTATCTTTTGGGTCTAGGTTTTATTTTTCATCTATAAATAGGTCCTCTTAGATTAGTTTTAGGGGTTGTTGCATCTTTTTACATACTTTGAATTATTTTTACTCTTTAGATTTCTTTTTAAAAACTTTAGCTAGTTGTTTTGCTTTTTCGGAGAGAAGATTCAAGATTGAAGATTTAAGACATTCAAGACGTGATCAAGAATCTGAACTTCATTTATTCTAATTAGTATCTTTAATTATGTTTTTCTTTTATTTATTTGTTGAAACCCTAATTATGAGTAGCTAATTTTATTTTATCCTAGGGTTAGAGAGTAGGTTAATATTTGGATTTGATTTTGATTTAATTACTCAATTGGGACCTACTTTTGCTTTCTATATTCTCGTGCTTTTTCATGCTATCTTGATTGGTCGTCTTGTATGTATATTTGATGTGTTAATTCAATATTCGAAAGATGAGAATTGATGCTTGATCTAGAATATAGGACATACTCTTCAATATAGTCGAAAGATCTTGAGATTTGTGAGATGGCAATAGATCTAAGAAGCTTTTAGGAGTTGCATGTTTAGTTATTGATTGGACACAACAATTCTTGCATGTAATCTACAGCCTATGCGCTACGACAGTAGGTCTAGGCTAATTTTGTGATCGTCCTAGTAAGAGTCGAGTCTGACAAACCAATTGATTGATTGAAATGAATTTGAATTCGAGTATTCACTGAAATCGAAACCTTGGGATATTTTCTCTCTATCTTCAATCTTTCGAATAACATTTTATCTTAAAGTGTTTCTTGTCCAGAAACTGCTTCAGTTTTTTGTCTGATCTCTAGGAAGAATTTATTGTATATCCAAAGCCTAGTTCTTGAACGAGTTCATCTAACTCAAAGTTCTTCATTGTAAGAACTCGTTCATAGTTGGAAACCCCAAACCAAAACCCTTCTTTACCCAGAAAAGGTTAGGTTAAGGTCACGCTAGCTTGAAGCGTAAAATTCAAGTGTGTAAAAGTTTTTTCAGTACCTGGAAATTAAAAGTTTCAGGCTTCTATAGTGCCCATAAACTGCTAGAACACAGCTCAGGTTCGAGTTGTGAAGTTCCTTGGTACTTGTAAACCAAGTGGAATCCTTAGTGGATTTACCAGTGGTATGTGGTCGTGGACGTATGAGTTGTTTCTCCGAACCACGTTAAAATATCGTGTTCTTTACTGTTTTATCTTTCTTCATTTCAATTCGATTTAAAAAACTAACTCCATCAAGCATATCATATTTCTCAAACTGCATACCTGGTTGTGTGACCCAGCCAGCTCTATTTTCAAAACTGCACAATTTGACTAAGCTGCAAACTTAAAGATTAATAAAAATTTTCAAGCTGAGTTTTTTCTAAGCAAATGAGCTAAGTTTTAAAACCACTACTTTTCGCACCGCCAGCTGAGTTATCAGTCCAGCTGACCATCTTCGTCAAGAAGTCAACAAGATTTATAACTGAGCTCTCACTCTCAGTTTTAACTTGGTTAAAAAGAGTTAAAAAAGTTTTTATCTTTGGTGTATTCACCCCACCCCTCTACACCAAATACTCCACTCAGGGGACCATCACATTCTATTTACTTATTTTCACCCTTTTTCATTTTATTTTATTTTTTAAATTTATAATCTGAAATAAATAAATAAAATCATTTTTTTTTTCTGAATTCTACAATATGAAAATAATACAAAAAAATCTAAAAAAAAGATTATGAAAATATGAAAAATCTCTATATTTTCTCTCTCGCATCTCTCTCTCTTCTTCTGTTGGGAAAATTCTAAGTTTTGATTTGATACCAAAACTCAACTGATCTCCAACCTAGTAGATGAATGCGCAAGCCTAAGTTGTGTTTTCCAGCTCACCTATTTTGAGCTTTAGATTTTCTAAATTTACAGGTAAGGAAGCTGAAGACAGCAGAAGACCCAGCTGAGCTAACAGCTGGACTCAAAGACAGCTGAAAGGTTTTCTAGCTGAACAGAGTTTAGGACTGAGCTGAGTCAGACTAAAATAACAATCAAGCTGACTCTATCAAGCAAAGAATATTGGATCCAGCCAAGGAGATCCAACGGAGCAGAGTAAATCGAGTTGACTCAAGTCTAAGAGATTCAGCTGAGCAGACAAAAAGGGAACTAACTCTGAAGATATCACTTCAAGTCAGATTCTCCAATCCAGCTCTAAATTCAAAAACCAGCTCCCAAGACAGAGATCCCGGTGTCAGAGGAAGTCAATATACCTCGACCAATGAGGGATCAACATCTCAACATCCTAGAAAGACGAACCTAGGATCTGATACAATGATGAAGACACGTGAAGATTTGCTCAACGACAGATCGGCAGATCGGAGAGTATGTGAGATTCAAACGGCTCTTCCAACGGGTAGTTTTGAATCTCTGCCTATAAATACCAGTCTTCAACCTCATAATCAGATACGAAAAACTCTCTACAAGCTTTCAATATCTCTTAATCTCTCAAGCACTAACAGGCTTTCAAGCAGTTCTCAATCCTTCGAAGAACACTTAATCTTCAAGTGTTTCATTTCCAAAAACTGCTTTAGTTTTTCGTCTGATCCCTAGACAGAAATCATAGTTAATCCAATGCTAGTTCTGAACGAGTTCATATCTCAAAGTTCTTCATTGTAAGAACTCGTTCAAAGTTAGAAACTAAAACCCAAATCCTTCTTTACCCAGAAAAAGTTAGGTTAAGGTTGGGTTTTTTATTGCTTTCATTATCTTCTGCATTTTATCACCTTAAAGAACTAACTGCATAAACACAGCACAAGTTTTCAAGTTCAAAATTCTCTGGCTGAATGACCCAGCCAACTGTATTATTTTTCCAAACTGCTTAACCGGACTTAACTGAAAACTGAAACCCTAAGTTTTTCTGAATTCTTGTAAAGGGAACGAACTAAGTTTTTCAAACCACCACATTCTGCACCGCTAGCTGAGTTATCAGTCCAGCTGACCATCTTCTTTAGAAGTCAGTAGGATTCATAACTGAGCTCTCACTCAACTCAGTTTTAATCTACAAAAGTCTTCAAAAATCCCTCTTCGGTGTATTCACCCCCTCTCTACACCGAAGACCTCGTTCTCGGACCATCAATTGGTAACAGAGCTGTTTCTTAATCAAGAGATTTGTCTTGAAACTCTCTGTCAGTGCTCAATTGAACAGATCATTCTTCAGAAAAACTCGTATTAGTGCATACTGTGCATTTCTCTATGGATTCTTATATTAACAGGAATCTTCCTACCTTCTCGGTTGATGATTATGCAATCTGGAAATTCATATTAAAGAGCTTCCTCTGTGCGCATCATGATATGATGTGGGACGTCATCGCAGACAGACTCATCCTTATTTACAAGCAAGGAAATAAGCTTGTACCAGCTCAAGATGGAGGACAACCAGTGTACCAGCCAGTTCTCAAGCCAAAGAATGAATATTCTTTAGAAGAACGGAAGCAAGCTGGATTAGACCGCTTTGCAAGGAACACCATCTCGTCAACAGTCTCCAACGTCTACCTCAGTAAAATTATCAAGTGTGAGACCGCCAAAGACATGTGGGAAACCCTAGCCAAGCTATGTGAAGGGTCAGGAGAGATCAAAGAAAACAAATTCACAATAGCTTGCCAGAAGTTTGACAACTTCAAGCAGCTAGCCAATGAGTCCATCGAAGCGATGGAGCTCAGGTTTTCAAACATAGTCGTTTAAATAGAAACAATCAGAACTGGAAAGTATACCCAGCGGGAAAAGAATCTGAAGGTTCTTTCAGCTCTGCCAGCTGAATGGAACACTTATAAAATAGTTCACCAAAGTCGAAGCGACTTGAGAGATCTATCTACGGAGAGGTTTCTCACTTCTAAAAGCCAACGAATACAACTTGAAGATTACCCAAGAAGAATCTTCAAGCAGACAGAACGAAGGAGAACTGACCTCAGCTCCAAAAGAAATAGCTTTCAGAGCCAACTCTGAAAAGTTAGCTCATGTCAATACAGCTGAGTCATCAAAGAAAAAGAAGGACAAAAAGGATATGAGCAAAGAGAAGCTACTCGAAGAAATTGCCATGTTAGTCAAAAATTACAACAGACTCAACACCAACAAAGGCAAAAACATGACATTCGTCAAGACGTACAGAGACAAGTACGCTGCAGTTGATGAAAAGTCAGCTGACACGTCAAAACGGACAGACGAAGGCTGCTTCAATTGCAAGGAGCCGGGACACTACAAGCAGAACTGTCCCAAACTGTCCAAGAAAGAAAAAGATCTTCTGAAAGCTAAGGCAGCTGACAGAAGAAGAGCATACATAGCAGATGAGGAGTCCGAGTGCAACAAAATAGATGATGATATGGCCAATGATGATCAAGACTGAGATGCTTGCTTCATGGAACAGACAGACGGACTCGACGGTGAAGAGATAACTTCTAAAACTCAAGTCGTATCTAACCCCTCACCATCACACGAACACTCTACGCAGGTATCTAAATCAGAAAGGTCATGAATGATTTCAAGGATCTACAAGAGATTCTTGATGTCATAATGAGTGAAAGTGCTGAGCTAAAGGAAGAATTGAAAAAGAAAGGAGCATCAGAGGCAGCTGATGCTACACAGCTCAAAGAGGAGGTAGTGTCATTCTAAGAAAAGATAGTAAAACAGAATCAGCTGATGAAGGAATTCTAGTATGAGAAAAAGCAGATGTTGGACGAATTGGAGAAATCCATAACTGAGTCAGAAAGAAAGTCAGCTGAGATCATGGAACTGAAAAAGTCAGAAGGCACACTAACCACAAAGTTGGTAGCACTTATCAAAGCTACATCAACGATGGATAAAATCATTAGTGTGCAACGACCAGCAGCATTAAAGACGGGATTGGGTTATGATGGATCTAAGGACTTCACAAATGTTGCGACTACAAGTGGAACCAAGGTAACATTTGTAAAAGTAAAAGAGAACCCAACTCCAGCTGCACAGCAGACTGAGAAACAAAAAATACAACACGTTCCTAGAAGACAAGCTGTAAGACAACCTCAAGTACAAATCAGACAACAGCAACGTGCTCAGCCACAACGAAGGCAGAATGCTGGACAATTCAGATACCAGCAATATCAGCAACATGTGGAAAGATATCAGACAAGATATCAGAGAAGAAACCTAGCTGGATATCAACCTTATGGTCACCAGATTATCAATTCCAGCCGATATACCAAGCTAGACAGTATAGACAGAGACAAAGAAATGTCTCAGCTATACACTCAGCTGTAAACCGAAGGAGAACTGAAAAATAAAGAAATCAAGCTAGGAGACAACGGAGGTCAAGACCCAGCCAGCAGAGTCAAACAAAGAACATAAAGAATGTGTTCGTGGACATAGCTGGGAGAATTATTAGATCAAATGACCTAATCAGAGTCATCAAACAGATCTGGGTCATGAAGGGATCTCTAACTAACCCATAAGAACCCAAACAAAACTGGGGACCTAAATTTTTATTTCTGTGACAGGCTGCAAGGGAAAGACGCATCATAGAAGAGTCGATGAGGACGTTGTGGTACATGGACAGCGAATGCTCAAAGCACATGACTCATCTGAAGCACCTACTCCAGGAATATGTAGAGCGTCCAGGCCCTCAAGTAACATTTGGTGACAACTCCAAAGGTCTAACCAAATGTTACGGTACATTTGAAACTAATAATGTTAAAATATCTAACGTTTCATATGTGTAAGGATTGAAACATAACTTGCTTTCCATTAGCCAATTCTGCGACAACGGTTTTTCTGTCAAGTTTGATGCGCAGGGATGCACAGTGAAGAACAGGGAAACCAAGCAAATATTACTGAGAGGGAAAAGAGAAGCAAACATATATTTTGCCGACTGGAACAGCAGCCCTCCAGACACATGTCTTGTACCGAAAAGTAGCAATGAAGTCAGCTGGCTGTGGCACAGACGGCTGAATCATCTCAACTTCAAGACAATCAACAAACTGGCTAGAAACCAGCTTGCTAATGGAATTCCAGATCAAGTTTATGATAAGAGTCATATTTGCAGCGCTTGTCAACAAGGAAAACAGACAAAGATCTCATTTTCTCTCAATCCAACGCCCTCAACTGATCGAGTTCTTCAACTTCTTCACATGGATCTTTTTGGTCCAGTGACACCAGCAAGCTTCCACGGCAGAAAATACACTCTGGTCGTAGTGGATGACTTCTTCAGATTCACATGGGTGTCATTCCTGTACCAGAAAAGCGAAACAAGATCCAAGCTGCCAGTCCTGCTGGAAAGACTGACGAATCAAAAAGAATGCAAAATTATCTCAATCAGATCAGATCGAGGAACAGAGTTTCTGAATGAAACTATATACGAATATGTAAGAAGAATGAAGTACTACATCAAACCTCAGCTGCACGCACACCTCAGCAGAATGGTATAGCTGAGAGGAGTATAAAACTCTCAAAGAAGCAGCTACATCAATGTTAGCCAGCTCAGCTATTCCAAAGAAATTCTGGGTTGAAGCTATAAACACAGCATGCATCACTCAGAACAGATCGCTACTCACAGCAAGATAAGGAAAGACTTCATACGAGCTGTGGAACAACAGGAAACCCTATATCGGGTACTTCAAGGTTTTCGGTTCAAAATGTCATATCCTGACCAACGGAAAAACCCAGCTGAAGACGTTCGACGCTAAAACTAACCGAGGAGTATTCCTTGGTTACTCAGCTGTGAGTAAAGCTTACAGAGTTTTCAACAGACGAACACAAACAGTCAAAGTGACACCTCATGTCATATTTGATGAAATATCTTTCGAATTCAGAGAGTCGATCAAACAAAGAAACACAGCTAGCAAGCACCGGTCCAGCTCAGACTATATCTCAAGAAATTCGAATCAGGAATCTTGTTGAACCATTGATTTGGGATGATGAACCAGAAGAATCTCAAATCAATCCAGCAGAGGCAAATCAACCAGCTGACAATCCAGAGAGAACCCCAATACCAGATCAAGAGGGAATGCCACCAGCTGGAACTCCAGATCCAGCTCCCTCTCCAGCTGAGTTCACTCAGTCCTCGCCTCAAGAACAATCTGGTTCAAATCCAAGGCAAAATGAGTCTCAAGTCATGACTCCAGAATATCTCCAAGCTACACGTGACTTAGCAACATCTAGCATCAATGAGCTAGAAGAAGTAATTAGAAGAAGACGAAGATGGATCGAAGATCATCCATCTTCAGCAATCATTGGAGAACCATCAGACAGAGTCAGAACAAGAAGCTCAGTTGCTTAGAATACCCCCTTAAATTCTCAAGAAGTAGCTGATGAAGCTCAAGTCTCAATAGAACTAGAACTGACCGTCTACGACGAAGACACATCTCTTATGGCATGTTATGTAGCTCAAGTTCCAGAGCCTCAGACAATTCTAGAAGCTTTAAAAAGTGTGCCATGGATAAATGCTATGCAAGAAGAGCTGAATGAATTTCTCAGAAATTGTGTCTGAGAATTGGTCGATAGATCAGAATGAGTCAAACTGATAGGACTCAAATGGATATTCAAGAACAAGCTGGATACTCTTGGAGTAATTATTAGAAATAAAGCTCGCTTAGTCGCCAAAGATTATACACAGCAAGAAGGAATAGATTTTAAAGAATCATTTACTCCAGTAGCAAGACTGGAGGCCATCAGATTATTTCTTGCATATGCAGCACATCACATATTCAAAGTATATCAAATGGATGCGAAGTGTGCGTTTTCTGAATGGGGAAATCAAAGGAGATGTCTACGTTGAACAACCACCAGGATTTGAAGTAGAAGAAAACAAAGTATACAAGCTAAAGAATGCACTTTATGGTCTGAAGCAAGCACCTCGAGCTTGGTATAACACCTTGTCAGGATTCCTTGTGTCCAAAGGATTCAAGAAAGGTTCAGTCGATAGAACCCTCTTCACCATCAAGCTAGGTGAAGATATCTTAGTTGTCCAAATATACGTGGACGACATCATCTTCGGTTCAAGATCAACTTTCTTATGCAAAAGATTTGGAGAAATGATGTCAGAACAGTTCCAAATGTCTATGATGGGAGAAATGAGTTTCTTCCTAGGACTTCAAGTCAAACAATCAGCAGAATGAATCTTCATAAATCAGTCAAAGTATGTTAAGGACTTGATTGCCAAATATGGAGTTCAATCCAGCAGATCAGTAAAGATCCCAATGAATACCAACTGGTAGATTGAACAAGAAACAAAAGGAAATCCAGTAGATCCCAGCAAATACAGAGGGATAATTGGTTCACTGTTGTATCTCACAGCCAGCCGCCCAGATATAGCATTCGCAGTCGGAGTATGTGCCAGATTTCAAGTTGATCCTAAGAAAGCACATATGCAAGCAGTCAAGAATATTCTCAAATATCTAAAGAGCACTCAAAACGTTGGGCTGAGGTATCCAGCTGAAGATAACTAGCAGCTGACTGGATACTCTGACTCAGACTTCGCTCGAGATCGATTAGATAAAAAATCAACGTCAGGAACATGTCAGTTCCTAGGAAGCAAGTTGATATCATGTTTCTCAAAGAAACAGACGTGTGTCGCCACTTCAACAACTGAAGAAGAGTATATGGCAGCTGGAAGCTGCTGCTCTCAAATCCTCTGGCTGAAGCATCAGCTGGATGACTATGAAGTAAAAACTGGTCAAGTCCCAATCTTCTGTGTCTTCACACAAGATGTAAACATGTGGATGTTCGATATCACTTCATCAGAGATCACGTGGAAAAGAAAGATATCATTGTTGAGAAAATTCACACATATATCCAGCGAGCTGACATTTTAACAAAGTCGCTAGTGGAAGCTAGATTCAAAATGTTGTGTGGATTACTCAGATTGCTTAATCTAGATGAAGAAATCTCATCCATCTGAGAGGGAACTAGACTTAGCTTGATATCAAGAGCTAATGGGATATCAAGCTAGAAGAAACCAGACCCAGCTTATTCGAAAACTAAGTTTAAGATGGGAAACCAGCTGGGGGAGAAAGCTCAGCTGAATAGCAAAACAGAAGGAATTATCAGCTGATGGGAAGTTATTCATCCAAAACTCAGCTAAAGGAAAGCTCAATCAACATAAATAAACACAGTCGTGGTATCAGCTAACATGTTTGCAGATCTTTTAATTTATTTCTCTGAGGAATATGCAATTTAAGGTTAAAATTATTTTGAATTCAATTCAAATACCCAGACGTTCCTTAGATGGATTAGTTAGTAAGCTTTTCATCCAATCGAATCCCATTACATTTAATAAAAATCATGCAGGGTACTGTAGCACGGGAGTATCGAGGCAGAAGTCAAAATGTTTTGACTACCTCACGCGTACTTAAACTACACTCTCTGTACGCACGTCATTTGATGTGTTGCGCAAATCACTCCCAGCCGCAGATCTTCAATTCAAATGCCAAGATCTCAACTGTTCATCAAAAATTAGCAGTTGATATATATATATATATATATATATATATATATATATATATATATATATATATATATATATATATATAGCGCGGATCCAATAAGAACACTTTCTTAGTTAAGAAATAAGAACAAATATGGACCCTTGATCCTTGTTGATCTACAGTCCAGATTTAACCGTGCATTTAATTACTCTAATTTATGCATTTAAATGCTAATGCATTACGTTATTGTAGTTTATGCATTAAAATATTTATGCATTTAGTTTCTGCATTTTATGCATCTCCGATATAATAAAAATGTATTGTTCTTACGTTCTCATATAAGATGTGTTCTTACCAGATCCACTCCCTATATATATATATATTTCAGAGATACGCAAATCTTCGCCATATTCTTTTGCGCTCATATCTATCTTTGAAAATTATCTCAAATTCGAACCTACCTTTCTGCAAATATTTTACATCTGTATCTTCGTTATACTAACCCTCTGTTGTAGAAAAAGATCATGGCACCAAAGAAGCTAACACCAGGAGCAAGCCAGTCTGAGAACTTAATGTCAAAGCTTCATTTTGAGAGTTGTTTAACTCTCAAGAACTACAAGAACTCAGAGTTCCTGGAGGTGCTGGTTTTCATCGATAAAGCCGGCCTGATGCAGTGGGCGACTGCAAGACCGAAGAACATATTCCTCCAGGAAGTGGCCAAATTCTTTCTGGAGATGACAAATATGGATGAACGCATTCGCTCCAACACCACTCTACAAATCAAGGAGAAGACAGGGCATACAACTCCTTGGGATGTCGACATCAATATAAACCGGATGTTGAACACGCTGTTCAACTTAAAGTCTCTTGGGGATTGCTCCCCAGAAAGCTACACTAGAGAGGAGGTCCAGGCGAAACTGGACAAGATGTTGTTCAAACCAGAAACATACAGGGCAAGCATGTCCAAACTCTTGCTCAAGCCCAAATACATACTACTTCTGGATATCACCCAGAAGTGCATTCTCAGTATCGCTGGATCTCAAGGAGAGATCAATATGCCAAAGCTAAAGCCGATGATAGCCATCCTCAGGAATGACCCTGTGGACTGGTTCTCCTTCTTCATGGAAAAGTTGGAGAAAGAATCTAAGAAGATTCATTTTGATGATGACAGTTTCACCCGGGACAGCTGTAGGGAGACAATCTATTTGTGCACCAAAGTAGCCTGTATAATAAAAAAGTACGCTGCCGGATGCCAGATCAAGTGGCACGACTCAGAAGAGTTTCCTGTTTCAGGATACTTTTTGAAAAGCCAAGTCAGCTCACTGACTTGTTGAAGAAAGCAGCCCATGAGGGAAAGAAGAAGATGCAAGAGGCAAAGCAGCAGACTGTCTCTCCCTCTCAAGTAGGGAAAATGAAGCAGCCAGAGAAGATACGACCAGCTGGATCTCCACCTGCCAAGAAGAAGCTGAAATTCAAGGCAACTAGCAAGCCAGCTGATGAGTCAGCCGGATCTGAGTCCACTCCCACAGCCTCCCCAATCCAAAAGAAGAAAACTGAGTGGAGATCAGTCACTGAGGGGACAACTCAGGTATCCTCCTCCAGCTCAGACAATGGAAGAGAGTTCTTAATTACATCACGAGAAGCTGAAGAACCATAAGTGGTGGTGTCTTTTGGTGGAGCTGAAGCCCAAGCAGCAACCTCTCCTACCCTCACCGAGGTTATCGCACAAGTAATTGTCGATAAACCTGACCCCTCAACCACACGTTCTTCTCCTTCCACTACCCATCCTGACCCAGAGGATACTATTCCCCTTCGCCAAATACGTCAAGCATCCTCCCAACCCGCTCCAGCTGATCAACTAACTCTTGATCCCACATCAGCTGGAACCACTCAACAACACTCTCTTCTTCTTCCTCTTCATCTTCAGGTACCACACCCAGTTCTTCCATCTACTCTTTCAGTACCTGAAACCGCCCAACTCCATCACACCCAAAATTCAGCACCAAGCTTATCCAAAGAGCCCCATCCAGCTGACGCTCCTTTGCAGCTGGATGATGAAAACCAAGCTGAACCATCTAGCCCTACTTCATCTGAGGAAGTTGAAATCCTCAGTCCCAGAGCCGTTGCACGTGATGCCACTATCATGAGGTTCGATGGCCTCAGACTTTAAGGTGTAAAGAGCGTACTGCAACAATACCCTACTCTAGCTTCGCTCCCCGCCGCATTAGTCGCCGTCAGCGACTTCAAATTTTACCTTGCTACCAAGATGACTACTTGGTACGCAAATGAAGAACTTGTGGAGTTCTACTCCTTCAATAAGCTCAAGGCCGAAGAAGCAGCTTTGCAAGAAATCTTTGGTTTTGGAAGTCTTCGGGATGCTTTTGTGCATCAAGACGAGTTGATCCAGGCCCTCATCCAGAAGGTCGAGCATGATGAAGTGCCCCCTTCTGAGGAAGTAATTTCAAGGGCTAACTCATATCTCCACAATCTCAGCTGGATTGTTCCAGTTGAGATTGCCAAGGAAGATGTCTCTGCCGACACAGCTAAGGCAATGATGATTCAAGAAGAGCCAACTAATGCAATAGTTGAGCCTACAGAAGCAGCTCCACAAAGTCCACTTGCCGATGACACTCGCGCACTGGTCGAGATTGAGGCAAAAAATTCCAGCCAAGCTGACTCTGGGACCCAGACGGATCCTACTGTCGTGCTTTAGATTCAATTAAGGATGAAATTGCCAAACAAGTTGAGGAAATTCTACTCCATGATCGATTCAAATCCAATGCTGACGCCCTTCTGCGCATCACAGCTGTAGAGTGGCAACTCCATAGTCAAGCTCAGTCAATTGAAGATGTTCATACATTTGCCCAAAATCTACAGGAAAGCACCAATCTAGATCTCAAGAAATCTCTCGTCTCTCAAAGTCTTGATCAGTCAAATCATCTAGAGAAGAGAGTTCATGAAATCATTTCAAAACATCAAGCTCCACTGGAAAAGAGCGTCACAGACTTATCCAGCCAGCTGGAAGCTCTCCGATAGCAGACTCTCTCCAGCAGAACTGACATTCACCAGTTGTTCTATCTTTACAAAGAGCTGGACACTCAGTTCAAAGCTGGAAGCAACAGCACAACACAGCTCAACCTCGTCACAGCAGACAACACATCCAAGATTGCTGATATTGATAAAGCCCTAGCCCAGCTGAATGAGACAATGGTCAACCTCTCCTCCACCCTTGTTGATGATGCCAAAAAGGGGGAATGTAATGACAAGAGAAAAACATCAAAGAAGGGCAAAGGCAAAGCTGTAGCTGAAGACGAAATTCAAGTGTTGCAGTATGAGATTGATGAAGTTGTCGCTGAGTTGGAAGCAGAAGAACCAGCTGAAAGAAAGGGACAATGGAGCAAAATGATTATCCATCTTGCCAAAGCTAGCGGAGCCAAGCCAGAAGAGTTCAATAATACTCAGTGGCTCTGTAACTTTGTGACTCAACAAAAGCAAGAGATGAAAAGCTTCCAAGAGCAGCAAAAGAAGAAGAAAAGCTCGCTCAATGCTGAAGAAAAGAAGCAGAAGAAGAAAAGAGCAAACATCATAGCAGTGAAGAAAAAGTCTCAGGTGCCAATGAACTGGGGAAGAGTAGATTTATGGATCCCAGAAGAGTTAAACGACAACTGAGAACATACCAAATTTGAGTTCATTGAAGACTACTACTACCTGGGAGCTTACCCAAATACGCCGCCAGATGTTGCATTCAATATGCATCTCAATGAGCTATTTCTTCAAGACAGAATGACTGTTAAAGCATTCTTCAATGCTGCAAGGACTGCGAAGATCCAGTTCATTGCTCCCCAGCTGTATCATCTCCAGCCACCGCTGATACCTGGAACTAATCTCCCTGACAAGTTGCAAATCATCGCAGAAGTAAACAAATGGGCGATCAGGAGAAAAATTTCCAAGGTAAATAATGAAGAAGAATATAGGAAGCTGCAACGGATGATCTTCAACCGGTATAGGTTGAGAACAGATGAGCAAATGGAAGAAGATCGAAGAAGAAGTCAGCAGCAGCCTAAAAAATGAAGACCCAGCCAACTGGTATTGAAGTTTTTGTCTTATTTCAGTTTGTTAATCTTGTAATCCTTGAAACCATCTTTGGAGATTAATAAAACTGAAATGTTTTTGCTCTCAAGCTCACCCTGATGACAATAACTCTTTGTCCAGGCTCTGAACTCTGAATTTGATTATCTGCTGAATTTATTTATCGTTTCAACCCCACTTTCCTATTAAGGGGGAAGTTGGTTATTTTTCTCAGTTAGGTTTTGACATCATCAAAAAGGGGAAATTGTTGAGAAAATTTTAAGTTTTGATTTGATACCAAAACCCAACTGATCTCCAACCTAGTAGATGAATGTGCAAGCCTAAGTTGTGTTTTCCGGCTCACCTGTTTTGAGCTTTAGATTTTCTAAATTTACAGGTAAGGAAGCTGAAGATAGCAGAAGACCCAGTTGAGCTAACAGCTGGACCCAAAGACAGCTGAAAGGTTTTCCAGCAGAACAGAGTTTAGGACTGAGCTGAGTCAGACTAAAATAACAATCAAGCTGACTCTATCAAGCAAAGAAGATTGGATCCAGCCAAGGAGATCCAACGGAGTAGAGTAAATCAAGCTGACTCAAGTCTAAGAGATTCAGCTGAAAGATTCAGCTGAGTAGACAAAAAGGGAACTAACTCTGAAGATATCACTTCAAGTCAGATTCTCCAATCCAGCTCTAAATTCAAAAATCAACTCCCAAGACAGAGATTCCGGTATCAGAGGAAGTCAATATACCTCGACCAATAAGGGATCAACATCTCAACATCCTAGAAAGGCGAACCTAGGATCTGACATAATGATGAAGACACGTGAAGATTTGCTCAATGGCAGATCGGCTGATTAGAGAGTAGGTGAGATTCAAACGGCTCTTCCAACGGCTAATTTTGAATCTCTACCTATAAATACCAGTCTTCAACCTCAGAATCAGATACGAAAAACTCTCTACAAGCTTTCAACATCTCTGAATCTCTCAAGCATTAACAAGCTTTCAAGCAGTTCTCAATCCTTCGAAGAACACTTAATCTTCAAGTGTTTCCTTTCCAGAAACTGTTTTATTTTTCATCTGATTCCTAGGTAGAAATCATAGTAAATCCAAAGCCTAGTTCTGAACGAGTTCATATATCAAAGTTCTTCATTGTAAGAACTCGTTCAAAGTTGAAAACCCAACCCCAAATTCTTCTTTACCCAGAAAAGGTTAGGTTAAGGTTACGTCGTCTCGAAGCACGAAAGTCGAGTGTTTAAGATTATTTCAGTACCCGAAAACTGAAATGATTCAGGCTTCTACAGTGCCCGTAAACTGTTAGAACACAGCTCAAGTTCGAGCTGCAAAGTTGCTTGGTACTCGTAAACCAAGTGAAAATCCTTAGTGGATTTACCAGTTAAAACTGATCGTGGACGTAGGAGTTGTTTCTCCGAACCACGTTAAAATCTTGAGTTTTTTATTGCTTTCTTTATCTTCTGCATTTTATCTCCTTAAAGAACTAACTGCATAAACACAACACAAGTTTTCAAGTTCAAAATTCTCTGGCTGAGTGACCCAGCCAGCTGCATTATTTTTCCAAACTGCTTAACCTGACTTAACTGAAAACTGAAACCCTAAGTTTTTCTGAATTCTTGTAAAGGGAACGAGCTAAGTTTTTCAAACCACCACATTCCGCACCGCCAGCTGAGTTATCAGTCCAGCTGATCATCTTTCTTAGAAGTCAGCAGAATTCATAACTGAGCTCTCACTCAACTCAGTTTTAATCTGCAAAAGTTTTAAAAAATCCCTATTCGGTGTATTTACTCTCCCTCTACACCGAAGACCTCGTTCCGGGACCATCATCTTCTCTCGCTCATCTCTCTCTCTCTCTATCGCATATCTCTCTCTCTCTCTCTCCACTTTTTCTCTCTATCATCTTTCTCCACTTTCTCTCTCTACCCTCTCTCTAATCTCTCTCGATCTCCACTCTCTCTCTCCCTCCCTTACGATCTCCACTCTTTCTCTCTCTCTACTCACTCTCCCTCTCAATTTGTTCTCATGTTTTTTTTAAAATGATTTTTTTACTCCACATTTGGATTTTTAATTATAAATTGTATTTTTCTAGCACTATTAATACATGTTATATATTAGTCATATTATTTAATACGTGTAATATATTGATAATATCATAAATAAAATGCAATTAAAGGTCCACTAATTTTAAGAATGCACATTTTTGAGTAGTTTATAGCTTTTTAAAAAAAATAATTATAATTATTATTACAGTAAATGCAATGAAGATAGAAGAGAGAGAGAGAGTGGAGAGAGATGCATGATAGAGAGTGAGAGAGACGAGAGAGAGAGAATGATGTAATTACATAATAAAACAAGTTTATAACATCAAACAATACTCAATCATCTTTCAAGATTTCAAGAGCATATAAGCTCAATTATCCAAACACTTTAATAACTTTTAAGCTCTTGAGACATAACATCTTATAAGCTTTTGAGAGAGCTTATAAGCTCCAAGAGCTTTTGAGAGAGATTTTAAGAGCTTATAAGCTCTTTAAAATAAGCTTAGCCAAATACCCTCTAAGTACCCAACCACAATTGTATGTACATCTGATCTTGACTACATATTGTATTCAAATCAAGAAAAACCTAAAATTTTAATCATTTATTAGATTTAGTGATACCCCATAGAATTAAAAGAGGAAATTCATTTTAACCAGTATCGAGATAGTGTGTACCTCCTACGACCACTTTTGATGGTGTGTATAAGCAGTACCCACTGACCCACCAATAAGATTATTATATCCATCTTTTGTGTATAAAATACTGTATAAAATAAGGGGAAATATTGATATAATCTTAGTCAACCTTATAATCATACAAAATTGCGTAAAATCTTTGATCTTTTACCCTTCTACTGAATTTCTTCATTACATACTCTGATTTATCAATTCAATTTTTCAATTTGGAGATAAATCATGCAAAACAATCAGGCTCATCACACTTCCGTATAAATAAATTCTACGTATACCAACTTCATACCTTTTTGACCGGAATGCTGCCGGGTATTTCTGCCGGAAGTTTTAGGGACCACGTCCAACCACACGATCGCAACCGATGGTTTCCAGATGCAGACTCCTTCAGCAGCACACAACACAGCCCTCGTTCATTTCCTACCCGGGGCGTAGGGTTTTCGGTCGGTACACAAAGAAAATAATATACTGGAAGGGATGAACAAAAGCCCAAACTTTTATTTAGGAATTATATAATATTTATTACAACATAAGTATATCTCCTTTTGGGAGGAGACAGACTTGTTTAGCTACCTATGGTAGCGGAATTGAAATACATAAACTATACTATACTAGAATAGGAACTATAATAATTTTATTTTGGAGAGAGCAGAGAGGATGGTGTAGAGGATTTCTGATGGATTTTCGATGATCAATGTTCTCTTCAATCCTGGTTTATATAGAGGTCTTCAGTGTCCTCTCGGATGCTCTTATCCTTCGCCAGCTTGATTTCACGTGAATGGGGTCCTCCATTGTCTTCCCTTATTGAATGAAAACAACCAACTTTTGGTGTGAGGTCCCTTTCTTGTAACTAATGGACCACTTTTCTATTGATAGTGGTTCTCCTGTTGCTTTACCCATTTGTTATTTAGTGGGTAATCACTTTTCCCTCCACACACTACTGTCGTTTTCTTTTTAGTGGGTGCTCCAGCTCAGAGTCACATGACTCCACCAACCTGTATCGGGAATCTACTTTTTTCCCGGGGCCCTGGGCGTCCTTGCTTTTGGCAGCACCTTCTGCTCGAGATGCTCGTTGGACCGAGCCTTCTCTTTTCCCTTTCTGGGTAAGAACCCCTTCCCGAACTCTGGTTCCTTCTGGTTCTGACAATCCGAACAAACTCGCTCAGACCAGTTTCCAAAATGAGCCATGTTGCAGTATTTGCGATGAGTTTCTTTACTCGTCGCAAGCTTGTTTTCCCAGAGCAAGGTTCTCTTTCTTTCGAAAGCTTCCTCTGCGAATCTCGTTGATTTTCCTGTCATAGTATTCAACAGGAATGATCCGTTCACTGAATTCTGAAAGAATTTGAACGGAAACTTAACTTTGTCCATCTCAGTGAGACAGACCCATAATCCCCATGCTCTTCTGGTAGAGATGAGATCTTCTGGTAATGTAGAGACTAGAGTAGTCTCTTTTTCTGTTGGCGCTTTAATCTTCTCGAGGGCGCGTGCATCTGGTCTTCGAAGCCTAATATAGTGGGAGGCTTCATGGTTTCCTTTCCCTGCTGGTTCTGGGGCTGCACTAATAAAATACAGCTCCAAAATGTCACCTCGGCTAAGCTGTGGATTGTTAGCCCAGGTATCATACACCGCTTCTTGAATCCATTTAGGTAGATTCTTGACTTCGGCGAATGATGGAGATGTGGTATAAACCGAAGCAAGTGCTCCAAATTCATACCATCTTTTGACTTCGTGTGGATCTGAATTTGGCATCATCCACACCCGAGGGTATTTCCCTGAAACATCAACCCTTATTTTTTCTGGGTTGATTCCCGTCCTTGTATTGAGCTTCTCCCAGTTGGCTTGATAAACCTGCCATGAAGAAGAAACTTCAATTTTATCAGTATTAATCTTAGAAATACCAGTTATTGGCCTAAGATTAATCTTTCCCTCTTTTTCCCCAGAGGTGCTGGGTTGACTTGATGGTTCAGAGTGTGACCCCTGAATATCATCTTTTTCTTGGAGCAATGGTTCCGAAGATACCACCACCTTAGAACTTGGGCAAGAGGTATTTGAATCCTCTGCTACAGGTTTAGAGCCCTGTACTCGAAACTCTTCTTTTACCAAATGATCTTTGGCCACCCAAAGGATTGGTGTTTGGCATGCAGCCCAGAGTTGCCACTGAGACCATATGCAAGCTCGTACTCTCTCGGTGACTTTCATCTTGTCGAGAGTCTGCAATCTTCCTACTTGTTCAGCATTCAGAATGCACTCGTCCCACTCTCCCTTTAACATCTCCAGATTTTCTCTGAGATGCCTATGGGCCAGTAGAATGGAGTTCACATCAGTTTGCTCCATCTCTTGTTAGGAAATCTGCAAGAACATTTTCGTGAGATTTCAAAACGACAATATCATAAATATAATATTGGCATTCAGCTTGCCATCTAATTAATCTAGCCTTTTCAGGCTTAGATTTCATCTTGTTTCTTAAGAAAGCCTTAACCTGTGTGTTATCGACTTTCAAAGTAAATTTCTTTGCAAGTAAAAATAAAGGCCATTTTTTAAACGCATTTCGAACTGCAAAGAATTCCTTCTCGTTGATGTGCCATCTCACAGCCTCATCTTCAGAGAATAAACCACTACAGTATCTACAGGGTTCTTCTCCATTAGGAGTGATCTTGGTTAAGACCGCTGCCCACCAGTAATCGCTTGCATCTGTATACAGGACCAAGTCGTCTTCCTCTTGAGGTATCGAGAGTTTTGAGAGATTTCTGCAAACCTCTTTTAACTCTTTCATTCTCTGTCGATGTTCTTCTGTCCAAATGAACAGAACATCCCTTTTCAGTAATGTACTGAAAACTTTTCTATGTTTTGCGAGATCTTTAATGAATGGTCCTGCAAAATTAACAACTCCCAAAAAGCTCTGAAGTTGTTTCTTTTCTTTCAGATCTTCAGGAAAATTCTGGACCTTCTGAACAATATGGTCCTGCATAATAATTCATGCTTCGTCGATCTCAATACCCAGAAATTCCATTTTCCGAGTTGTCACGACTGCCTTCTTCTCAGACAGTACTAAACCTTCTTTATAACAAACATCTGTAAAGATCTCAAGATGTTTGATATGTTCTTCCATATTTTTTGATGCAATTAAAATATCATCAATATAGACGAACATAAAAGAGAAATCATCTTTAAACAGATTATCCATCTTTCTCTGATATATTTGAGGCGCATTAGCTAACCCCATTGGCATTACTTTCCAAACATAATGCCCTTGTGGAGTAGAGAAGGGCTGTGAACTTCTTACTTCCTTCCTCCATGCGAATCTGGTATAAACCTGACTTGCAATCAAACTTAGAGAATACCTTAGCATTTCTAATGCAATTAATAAGGTGTTCCCTACTAGGAATGAAATATCCATCAAACTCCAGAATATCATTAATTCCTTTATAATTAATAACTAATCTGGGTTTACCTCATTTGATCTCACCATGATTTCTTACCAGAAATCCGGGACTGCTGTAAGGCGAGTTCCCTGGTTCAATCAATTTTAAATCAAGGTGTTCCTTGATTATCTCCTTCATATCCTGTTGATCTTTGAGGTTCATCATGATTGGTCTGTATCTAACAAACTCATACTCCTTTTCTGGCTTCACCTTCAAGGTAGCTTTGAGCTTGTTTCTGTCCCACCATGCCAAAGGATTCTCATTGTAATTCCTTTTAATCTTTCTTTTGACATCTTCTAGGGATACATGCATCTCTTCCTTAATATCTTGATGAGATATTAAAGATGCTTTGAGGATCTGGATCTCTTCATCATTGAGATCCTCATCCCTAATACAGCTTAGCACTGCTTCGCTGAATCTCCTTTGATCCTTCATTTTTGGGTGTCGAAGTTTTCCTTCATCACCACGCTTGCTGCGAAAACTCAATGGTATCTGGCGATTAAAAGCCCCTTTGAGCCTCTTATACCATTTTGAAAACGTAGGATCGATTAACAAAATATGTAATAAAGAAATACATAGCTATCATTTTAAATAGCTAAAAATAGGAGGGTAAATACATGATTTTATATGATTTTGATTAACTAGTCAATTTTTCCCCATTTTCACACAAATAAGACACTTTTTTAGAAAATGTCACAATAGATATAATTAAGAAAGTCAAAAAGTCTTAGTGGTTATGTGTTATACATGCCCTCAAAACTGGTTATGGGGTATACACTATCACCATACTGGATATACATAAATAATACTCTAGAATTAACGTAGTACCATATAGTAAAACACCATTTTATTATTGGAAAAAACCTCAAATCATAGTCTCTAAAAGCTATAAGTCTTGATTGAAGACAAACTGTGTTCTAAAACTATGTGCACAACTGCAAAATATTGGTTTCCAATATATCATATTAATCCAATAGTAAAAGAAACTTCACATGTTTGTACTGATCAGTGGGCCATCTTTTATCTGTTATCCACACAAGTCGGCCTTTGCTTATTAATGCTGTCTTTTTAGGTCTCTCACTAATATAGTACCCCTATATCTTAAATGAATATGGTTTAACTAATATTTTATAACTTATATATAATCAAATACACACCACATTTTTGAGGGACGGAGGGAGTAGCAATTAATAGAATTAACTGTTAGTTAAATACAATATTAATTATTGCATTTTAAATCCAATTTCTAATTCATTTTATTAAAGTTCAAACTTTTGATTTGTTGTCAAAATATCTACTACAATTGTATGTGCCAATCTAGAGTTGAGATCTAATAATCCATTTAATTCAATATCAAAACTTAAAATTGATAGATAGCTTTTGAAATTCCTTATTTGGATTATCCTCTTTATATTATCAATTTTATCTTTGCACGTTCATAATTTCAACTCGTATTATCGCTAAGCCCCAACTTTGTTGAGTCAACTTTTGACTTAATTACTCAACCATAAGATGTTTGATGAAGAAAATTAACAATACTGGATTCGATTCCAAACAATTTAAAAATTCAACATCGGATGGAGTTCTAGATCTTAACTTTAGATTGCAAATCAGTACATATATTGATAGGTGTCTCGATCGATTATTAAATCTATTAAATTGAGTGAACACAGCGTTGATGGTATAAATGTGACCTCCATTAATTGGGGCACATTACAACACGTGTATGTATAAACAACCGTGAGTTACCAAGTTCATATTATGATTGTTTTTTTGTTTTTTTAGTCTTTTAGGAGATGAATTGCGTATCGAATCTCTATCTCTCGTCTTTATGAAATTAAATAATACCATAAAGTTATGAAAATTGTGATATCTTATAACTATATTTAAATATAAAAAAAAAGTCATAATTTCTAAGTAGTTGAACTTAGCAAACACTACAAAATTCCGGTACGAACTTTATTTCTTACTAAAATTTGTTTTTATGCAACTGGTATCGGCGTCATTCTACAAGATTGGATGGGAGTTTTTGTGGCGGTGAAGGTCATTACCTTGCCGGGCTGCTTGAAGGTGGAAGAAGGTGAGGCTATGATCATTGATAGTTGTCGTCTTGTTTTTCAATCTTCTTCCAATTTTCGGCGTGGAGCCAATGCAGTGGCTCATAAACTAGCTAGAAATTTAAAGATTATCTTTCTACGTATGTTTGGGATGAACCTCTGGATACTGTGGAGGGTTTTCTCTGTGCACCATGTATTTGTGAGCAATAATATTGAGCTATTTTTACTTAAAAAGAACTGAAATTTGTTTGCAATAGCCTTTTTTTTTTAGATAGTTTTAATGGCGATTAATAGTGTTATTTTCATCTTTTCGCCTTCCATGATTTTAGCGGGCCAAAACAAAATTTTAGTTGGATATAAATTTCTAATTTTAAATTGTACTCCCTCCATCCCAATAGCAAGATCCCCCTTATTTTGGGCAAGGTTATTAAGAAACAAGAGTGAAAAGATAAAAAGTGATAGGTACCACAACTTTTGAAAAGTTAATTATTTTCATTTTTGGACGGTGACTTTGCTATTGAGACGGGCGAAGAAGAAAAGAAGGGCTTTACTATTACGACGGAGGGAGTAATATTCATTTAAGGTAAAATTATAATAATAACCAAAATAATTAAGTTGTAAATTGAAAAATATAATTTAAAATCAACTGAGAAATAAGTCATGCATGCAAATAATTCATGCCAAAGTATGATTATGCAATATTTAGCAAGAAGAAAGAAGAAAGGAATACGAACAGTCATAGAACCTTGTTACCCTTTGTCACCACTTATAAGGCCAAGGATCCTTGCTAATTTAATCAAATTCAAAGAAATGGTAAATATATATTTGGGTACAACCAACCATAGAGTTAGTTGTAATTAGGGAATAATTAATGAGGGTTATGAGATAATTAAGGAAATTAGAGGCAATCGAGGGTAATTAGAATTTATTAATCTCGGTTAAGGTTTAATAATCTTAATTAGTTTTTAATCAATAATTATAATTTATTAATTTCAGCTAAAATTTATTAATCATAATTATGGTTTATTAATATGATTTACTAATTATGATTAATAAAGACACAATTATAATTAATTAAAAATAAAAAGTAAAAAATGACCGCGTATAAGTGTAGCCCCAACGAAATTAATTTAAAGTTGATCATAGATTGATCAAATTCTTTAGGTTGAAGGCATATCTTAAAATATAGTAGAGTAATTGAAACACAAAAATGTACGGCTCAATTAACTATCGTGTTTAAGCATGTGGAGATAGACTCCATTTTTATCTATACCCTTTTATTAAACTTTAAGCAACGGATTTCATTTAACTTCTCCCCACACTTATATTTTTCTTGTTAGTTCTTATTGTTAATTCTGACTTTTCGAACCTTCCAAAAATTAAAAAATAAAATGGTATTTAACTGCTTTTACGTAATGCATCAAAGTTGTATTTTAATTTTCTGAAAATTGCACAACAAATATATATATATATATATATATATATGTGTGTGTGTGTATTGTATTTAATTTTCTGAAAATAGCACAACAAATATATGTGCTATGCTACATGCTGTCTAAAACAACTAAGAGAAATCAAAAGAGAACTTAATATTTTTTTTTGAGACAAAAGAGAACTTAATATTGTTTTGGTTTGTTTGAAACCTAATTTTCTACGAATTGAAATCATCTCCAAATCAAAACAGATGTGGCACCTAATTTTGACATTGTGGCGAGTTTTGATTTCGTCACATTAATTTTGATTTGGGGATAATTTTAATTTGTGGAAAATTATAAAATAGGCTAAAGTTCATGTACTTTCATCATACTTTTATTTTTGTTGTGAAAAATTGAAAAATAGATAGTATAGTTTATGAATTCAGATCAAATTAAACTTAATGTTTTAATTGATTTACTGTAAAGAAAAAGAAAAGTAACAGTTTGACTGAGGGACTAGTAAAGTACAATAAACGCATAAATTTAGTACTGACAAGTAATTCAACTGAATCACTTTAATTTGAAAGTAAACTCAAAATTACGTCCAACCGCTAAAATCATACCTAAAGTGGCAACTTTAATTTGAAAATATTTACTAATAATTGACAAGAACACCAAATTCGATTTTTTTTTTCTGGCACACATTTAAATACACAAAATTGAAATGGGAAAAAGACAAAATAGTACACAAAACGGGGAACCTCAAATTTTGTGTGACACAAATTTGTTCAGTTAGGCTAAGGTCATCATAGCTCACAACGCACCACATAGATAACAAGGACTATACATTAATGCCTCATTTGGAATTTAGTTTAATCTACAGGTATATATGCCATTTTGATGTTTCTTGATGTATAACCAAGAACCATATTTATTTTCGTATAATTGCTATTTCTTTTTGGCACGGAAATTTTATGTAGGTTATTAAGATTCATTTTGTTTTGCCAGACCAAAATTGGGAAATTAGATGATCTTCGATATATCGATAAGATATGAAATTCATATATTATTATATAGGTCAAGCTACCTAACTTTAGTTCAGTTCGATTTTGATCATTAATTAGTAGTTCTAAAAATTGTTTCCTGTGGGAAAGGACATATTTGGTATAATTATCAACAAACAATCTTATCGGCAAGTGATCCCATGGGATCGGAAAATATAGGATTAATATTAAGAGGCATACTCTATTGCAACCGGTTGCATCCTAAGCGACCGGGTTGGGTTGGGTTGACTCGGGTCAACCCGTTGACTTTGAATATTTGTTTTTTTTTTTGAAAATTCAGTTTTTTTTTCAATTTTTTTCGTCTCCGCCTTCGGTTCTGATTTCAATTATAAGATAGTAATTGTGACATTAATGTCCTTTAGCTCGCTCTGAGGACTTCGGCTCCCCTCGCTCGACTCTTAAATAAAAAATTAAAAATAATAAAAAATTAAAAAAATAGATATTAGGACACTGTGTCCTAATAAATTTGACGGATTAAAATAATATATATATTAGGCGCGCGTAATTAAAAAAAAAAAGTGTCGGGCGCGTGGACGCGCCGTGAGAGGCGTGTGTACCACACGCGCCCGACTTAAGGTTCAGGTCGTCTCCCATGCGACCGGTCGCAGTACTCAAGTATTTGCGTAATATTAAATGTTCGGAGTATAAAATGGTATGCCTTCATATTTGATTTAAATTTAAATTTAAATTTTAACGTATAAATATTTGATTTGTATCAGACAGTCTGACAGACTTAAATTTGTCAGACAGATTGGCTGACTCTACACAAAATTATGATGACATTTTTCTAATTATTTGGATAAAAAGTATAATTCTTATACTTAATAAATATATTTACTATAATACCAAAAGGTATTGTAAAAATATTTAGATTTAAAAAATATTAATTATAATACTGAAAATTAGTGTTTCTAACATTGCAATTATTAATTTTAATATTAAAAGGAGTAAATTCTTAAAAAAATATATATATACCCCTCCCTCCCATTTCAAAAGGTTACATTGCCTTATTTGAACGTTTCATTTCAATATACCACTACTTAAAATAGAAACTCAACACATAACGAACACCCTCAACATAACTCATAGTCATAAATTACACCATATGCTACTACAAAATAACTATCCTTTTCCTTCTCTCTTTTACTTGACTTGACAAAAATATCCCAAAAAAACTGTTTTCTCTTTTCAATTTTATTACAAATAACTTCTTAATATTCGTAATTACAAATCATTTCTTAATATTTGTGACCGGGACGCCGGGAATATTAAGAGGGTGTTTACTTTGGGTGATATGATAGATAAATAAAAATAGTATATGTTAATCCATCATTTACTTTGATGGATTGATTATTTTTGAACTTGTTTGATCATCTAATTCTTTATATAGTCAATTATATATTTTATCAATCTATCCGATCCTTCAAAGTAAATAGGACAAAAATACTCATAAATTAAAGTCTTAATTACCACATTGAACACAAAATCAGTCCGGAGATCAAGAGAATTTCAGTTAGATCAGATCACTCTTATTTATTTTATTTTATTTCCTTTTATGCCCCTCCGTTTGTTCTGTAGTATGTACGTTAGATAAGGTCAGCTACGCGGTGAAACGACCGTCCACAACGAAATTTTTCCAAAAATTACCAAACAAAGACCTAAATCAAATCTCGATAATTTAGGCTTCTTATCCACTTTCTAATTATAAATTCTCAGCAAATAAAATTTAATACGTTATCTATATTAAAAACTTGAAAGTCTCATTTAACTGGAAAATGCTAAACTGAGTTCATGTATTATTATTCTGAATAAAGAAGATTATATTTTATAATTAGTAAAGTTTTAATTCTGGATAAAATTCCCGATCAAGAATTCGGTTTATGTGTTTTAAAGAATATTCAATGTCTATTAAGTGTAGATTAATTTCAGAGGTAGCAAACTTTGACCTTGTTTTGGGATTCAAATAATCACATTTAAAAGACAATTTATATTCAATTAATGATTTTGAAAATTCATAATTTTCTCGCAGAAAACTGAAATCAAATCAGTGTTTTTCCGTTATAAAATTATTAGAGATTGTAAAAATAAAGATTTGAAGAAAATTAAAAAAGGAAAAAAGAAAGTACATTTTGGATAAGGGCTAACCGGCTCAGGACAAATCTTTTGACCCCACCTCCTTCGCTTTGCCTCTTTTTCCTTTTATCCACAGCTCTTCTCTCTCTCTCTCTCTCTCACAAGTCACAACCATTTCTCTTTACTTTTTCTCTCTTCCCCTCTACCGAAACTTCAAATTCACAGATTCACAAACCCCTTCATCCCAAACTTTTTATCCAAACAACAGAAAAAAATCATAGAAAGAAACTATTGTATTCCTTTTCCTCGAAGTTTTCGTTCGAATACAAGTTTCTGGGTTGATTTTTTTTCTTGATTAAAACAAGAAAAAGAGGGTTCTTGATCCACAAAAAAGGAACTTTTTTTGTGGGTTTTTTTGTTTCATGGTATTTATTTTCTTTGGTTTTAGTTTTGATTTCATTAGGTTACGAAAATCTTGAAATCATCATCATGTCTTGTCTGCAAGCCGGTTTCTCTCTCTCTGGGTCGAGCAGTCTGTTTGTCAACAATCGAGAAAAAGGGTCTCCTAGGTTTTGTTCTTCAATTGGGGGTTTGCAATTTAAGGATTCTAATTCGAAGGATGTTTGGGGCAAAACCCTCGATTTCCCAGATCAGAAAGGCTTCAGCAATTGGAGCAACAAAGCCCCGAATTTGGACCCTGTTCATGTGAGTATTAATTACTTCATCTTTTGTGAAAAAAAAATAAAAAATTGATCTGAATTTATCTCTAATATTGATTGTGTGTATTATGAAGGCACAAAGAACAATTTCATTTGGAAAAGCTCCAAAATGGTGGGAAAAATCTCTGCAGCCAAACATGATTGAGATCGATTCAGCTCAAGAATTGGTTGAATATTTGAGGAATGCTGGTGATAGATTGGTTATTGTTGACTTTTTCTCTCCTGGTTGTGGAGGCTGTAAAGCTTTGCATCCTAAGGTAAAAATTGGAGCAAAATTATGAATTATTTTATTTTATTTTATCCATTTAATTGTGATTAGTCAAGATTTAGTATTTTACTTTCAGCCCTTAATTATTTTCTTGATTTAGATTGTAACTGTTGTTGTATATAGCTTGATGGGATTATATATCATTGTATGAACAGATCTGTCAGCTTGCTGAATCAAACCCTAATGCCATTTTTCTGACTGTAAATTATGAAGAACATAAGGCTATGTGCTATGCTCTCCACGTTCATGTCTTGCCCTTCTTCAGATTCTACCGAGGCGCAGACGGCAAGGTCTGCAGCTTCAGCTGCACCAATGCAACGGTAAGCGATTCTTGCTCGTCCCGTCGTTTTCGTGCCTTAAAATGGATCAAGAATGCATCATTTCTGATAAATGTGTTGAGATTTTGAGTTGAGATTGTTTGTATATGCAGATCAAGAAATTCAAGGATGCATTAGCAAAACATGGAACGGAACGATGCTCGATTGGCAAAGCTAAAGGTTTGGAAGAGAAAGAGCTGTTGGCATTGGCATCAAATGATCTGATACCAATAGATTTGGTGCCACTCTCATCACCTAAGGAGGAAAGGGTGCAGGAATTGGTCGGAGCTGCGAAATCGAGCTCTTTTAGCAGAGATGAGAGTAAGATTGAGGTGAAGGAAGGCAATGCCATGGTTGCTGCGTAGATTTTTCAATCATCAGATGAAGTTAAGAAGGATAAATATATCTATCTCTGAATATCTTTTTTCTTAGTTTTGTGATCTTTTGTTGGAGATGTAAATATATTTTCCATAATTTGAGTGTGTATTTCCTATGATCAGGGCTGTTTGTTTTAGATATAAGCCCTGAAATATTTGGAGCACCATCTTTTTTTTGGTGGTGTTGCATAATCTCATTTGTATGTTGAAGATGAAATGAATCAATGCAGAATATGGGAAGTTGCATTATAAGTTGATTTCCCCCTTTTAGTTGTTATTTTTTAGTGTAATTTTTACAGTTCTTTTTAGGTTTATTCTGAAATCAGCCTTAATGCAACCCAGTTAATTATTTTTCTGTAAGTGTTATATTTCTAATAACAACCGTAAATCGAATCAATATGTGTGGGCCATTAATTTATTCATATTATATTTCATTATGAAAAATTGTACTATTATTTTCCCATAATTAAAAAGTGTGTGCGTGTGGTATTCAAAGGGAACTCCAAAGTGCATTTAATTTGTACCCAACAATTTTATTTTATTTTATTTTTGCAAATAAATAATGATAGCCGAAACGACAACTTTGGTCATAATGCTACCTCATTCAAATAAACAACTACCCCAATTCAATTATGTCTTTTCCCAACAAAAAAAAGTTGATTCCACAAAGATTCTATCTTCCGATGGGTCGGATATTTTTTGGTTTATTTGGAAAGTGAAACATTAATTTTAATAAAAATATATATATTTTTAATATTATCAGTAAACAATAAAAAGGAGCCATTATAAATAGGGATGTAAACGGGTCAGGACGGGGCCGGGTATTGCTTCCCCATCCTCATACCCGCTTCAGAATTCCGTCCCCATCCCCATCCCCATCCCCGTTTATATCGGGGCGGGGGCGGGGCGGGGATTACCCGTCGGGAAAAGGATACCCATCGGATACCCGTTAGATAATTTATTTTATTTTTAATAATTTATTATAACAAAAAAAAATAATTTATTAGTAATTTATTAATAATTTATTTTTAATACTTATTAAACTTTTATTAATAATTTATTTTTAATAATTTATTATTCAATAAATAATTAATCGGGTCGGGTTCGGGGCGGGGATCTATATCCCCATACCCGACCCGAACCCGAACCTGAACCCGATTCGGGTTTTATAGTTCAAACCCGTCCCCGTCCCCGACCCCGAAAAATTTCACCCGAACCCAACCCATTAGAGGCGGGTACCCGCAGGGACCCCGAACCCGTGGGTAAAATTGTCATCCCTAATTATAAAATTCTCACGGATTTGTTCTTTTTTTACCCTTTTTCTTTTTGTCTTAGTTATTTCTCTTTTCCCCCATTATCATATGCAACTTTTTCTTTAGTCATATTCGTATGTACTACTCCCTCCGTTCTTTTATAAGTGTCCCCCACCGTCAAATTACACATACCAAGGAAATAAAGAAATTTACCTATGTAACCTTATTAATTACCATCATTAATGTATACATATAACTAATTAACAAATTACGATAAGCATTAAATAAGGATAAAATAGGAAGAATGTCATTATTTTACTCTCAAATTTTGAAATAAGACACTTATTTGAAAACAAAAAATTAAGCTAAATGGGACACTTAAAAAAGAACGGAGGGAGTAATTACTATTACAAGATTTCGAGGTCGGCCAATGTTATTACTGGTTTGAAATGAAGCAGGTGGTATAGGTGGTTGAAGCACAAATTAATTTTCAAATATCCAATATCCATGTCATTTTCCGATTTTGTCATTTTCCCAATAATTAAAGACAATAAAATTCGAAAAATTGAAAATTAAGAGATTCATGAAGTGAGACGTGGCAATCTTGTAGCTCACCCTTTTTCTTGGATAAGACATAATTGCACCAAAATTCGGATGATTTTCAATAATGTGACATTTGGCATTTTGAAACGGCGTTGTCAAATTCATGTAGATTTTGGCTGGAAAACTCCACAAACAAGATCTAAAAGAAGCAATTTTAAAAGAAAATAATGTAATAAAAAGAGAACTATGTTTTTTTCTTAATTAAATTGGGGGTTAACGGAAAGAAGAAATAATTTATGCAAGTATAACCGAACACAATAAATTTGGAGCGTAGTATTAAATGATTCAGAGCTATGTTTCGATTTTCAAATCCACTGCATTTAATTTTCTATTTACTTGTCGAGTTTTTTTCCCCTGTATTTCACATACAATTTTATTTGACAGTGTTTCTAAAAATATATTTTGACTTGAAGAAATGAGAGCGGTAGAAATTGAATCCGAGAATTTTCTGTACATATAAGATTTATTGCCATTTGAATGTCCCGAATGATCCTATATATATATATATGTGCACGACGAATAGATTGTATATAAATTAGATACATACCCATATAAAATGGAAAGACAACCTACACACGCTTCTTTCATGAAATGCACTTTATATTATAATACTATTATTTCTTAAAACAATTGTAAATTATATACATAAAGATTGAAGACTCACATTTATTTCTAATATATTAGTGCGCGCGCGTGTATTGTATAAATAATGTGAATTTGCTCCTCATTATTGAATATACCAGTATGTATGCCAAATAAGATTAGGTTGTTACATCAAAATGAAAATAACTTCATTGTAGGAACTAATAAGAAATGGAAATGCAGTTTAAAGGAAAACAACTTAATTCATTGTATATTTTGCAGTATAAAAATCATTTTCATATTTTGTCATATACAATAAACATTATTTTCAATAATTAAATAAATATTAATTGTCAAGAAAAATAATTAAATAAATATCATGTTTTACATAATGACTTCATAAATATTTTATTTACATTTATAATACGGCTATTTATAAGTCAAAAGTACCATTTTTAACAGATTATTTGATTCTCTTTTCGAAATATCAATCAAAGTAAAGCCAAAATTTCAATTGTCACTTTGTGAGCCTCATGCAAAATTATCGAACGATTTTGTGCAAATCAAAGAATATTATGTGGGTCCCACAGCCTGTAAAAATTATAATTTGTAATCAATAATAGAATTTGACAAATTAAACAAATCATTAGTGTTAAATCAAAATCAAATGAACAAATCGAGAAGACACCACCTGGCTGTTGGCCGTTGGGGAAAGAAAAAAAATAAGAGAGCAAAAAAAAGGTACAGATAAGTTTGGATAATTTATTTTGAATGAAAACCATAGGAATTTTCGAGGCCAAAAATAGACTACCAAACTTTGTCACGTGTATTTTCTCTAGCGGACTATATTGAATTGTTTAAAAGTTAGATTTTGTGTCACGTAATATATTTGTGTGAAAGTATTATTTATGTCGGCTTTTTGAAGGATTCACGCCTAACTCTAGTCAGGCCACAATAATTGTCAATATTATTATTTTTTTGAAATCAAGAAGACAAATATATTAAGAACACAAACAGAAAAGAAAAGAAAAAAAAAGTCGAGAATTGTTAAATTTTTAAATTCTAATATTGTACGTGAATCGTGATCATGTTCCTCATTTATCCTACACACCCATTAATGAATCTTTTATTTGTGTAATTAATACGCAAAAAAATTGATTTTTAAGAGAAAATGCATTAAATTCAGAAATATTGATATTTGACTCTGATTGTATTTTAGTAAATTAATTGTCAACACAAGAAGTCCACTACGGTGCAAGCAAAAGCCGCAATCCGATTATTACAAGTTAATATTATTTAGATGAATTAAATATTACTGCAAATTCATTCAGTTGATAAATCATCCAAACGAAATAGTAACACACAAAAAGTCAATTTTAGATCAATAGAACATAAAATCAATTGCTTTCAAGACTTGATTTAATCATTTATATTTGAATAAGTATAACATAGACACTTTGACGGAGTGTATTAGGTACATGATTTCAAAAGTAATAATATTATTAGGTACATGATTAATAATCTGTATATTTAAGTGGAAAATTGAGTCAAATGAGAACACATGGTAATGTGGTTTCAGAGGAATATAAAAATATAAATATATCAACAATAGTTGTTGTGTAGCAAGGTAACTCCTCTCTTGTCAAATTTGAACGGATTTATTAAAATTAAATTGTCAAAAGAAAAGGCGGATTTTAATTATTCTAAGAAGATTCCTCAGTTTCAAAATGTTCGAACTTCTGTCCACTATATTTCATACTACATGTTAGATACTCCCTCCATTCAGTATATAGGTCGTTCTACATTTTCAATTATTTATAATATAAATGTCGTTTTAGAATTATCTACCAAATCTACCCTTATTTACTCTTTTCATTACTGTGAAGTTTATCGATTTCGTCGTTCTCTCTTCTTCTTGATGTCCTTGACTCTTATTCGTTTTCTCACTAATTATTCTTTAAAGCAGAAGCTGAGATTTGTGGGTCTCTGCGATTGGTGAGGTGGAGAGAGCTGAGCTTGTGGTGTGCAAAGTGTGTGTGTTGTGCGTGAGAGAGAGAGAGAGAAGGGGGGGGGGGAATGGGAAGGATTTGTACTTTGTAGTGTTTTTCTCTTTCTAGAAATGCAGTGTGCTTTGGGGGCAAAACATCTTCTACTTTGAGGGAAAATAATAACAAATGTGAGTTGGAGAAGACAATGAAGGTTCTTCTTATTTCCATAAAATAGTTATTGTTATTTAAAATAAATGACCATTAATAAGGTTAATTTAGGTAAAACTATTTTTTATTAAACTGTGTGAAGAAGCTCAGGACGTCAAATATATTGAATATGAGGGAGTATTAATTTATGTCATCCCAAAATATTGTAAGCGGTGACAAAAAAAATAGTAAATTACCTATATAGTAATTAAAATCACTATCGAAAAAGTGAAAGTATGTTTTTTAATAAAAATTTGTGTTAGATAGTCTTACACTAATACTAGTCAGAGATTCAAATTGAAACCATATCTACAGAAATTTTATTCGGGTATTTATAATTAATTACTAATTACGATTCCTTTCACTGTATTTTTTAGGTAAAGCCAAAATAACAATTAATGGGACGTGTGGAGCTGACGAGGATTGCTGAATTATGACAAACACATGTCCCTACCTCAATTATGTGACAACTAATCATCCAAAATTATCGCAACATTTGGATTAGATTAGGAGTCAAGGTTCCCAATTAAGCTGTATTTTTCTATTTATTGTTTTTTTTTAATAAAATGTAATTCTGGAAATATTTTAATTTTGTTACAGCTTATACATGCCTAATCTTCACCTCATATATTCTGAATTTAAAAAAAATTCTTCTTGTTTGGTATGTAATTGATTTTACTTAAGAGTTTCCCATCTTACGTCATGATCGCTTGCACTTGTCTTCAAGAATAATCACAGTATAAATTATACCAGTAAACCTAAACATTTAAATTTTGGAGAAGAGAATTCAAAATGATGCAAAATCTTATTTTAGATATAAAAACAAAATGACATTCGTAAAAAGTCCACTATAAAACATAAAATATTTTTAATATTAAAAATGGCATCAAATAGAATTATAGATGTATCTTGTTTTGAATAGTAATTTACAGATATGTCCTTATAGATTCGGGCTTGCTCTGTTCGGCTACGGCCCACTGGACAAAGAGGCCTGAGAGTTCGGATCGGATCTCAACTAGGGGTGTAAACGAATCGAATCAAATCGAATATCATTCTAATCGAATCGAATTTGTAATTACTACTCACAAATCAGAATCGAATTCGAATCGTGGTTGAATATTAAATTTGATTTGAATTCGAATACTTTAATAATTTCACGAATTCGAATCGAATACTCGAATCAATAGAGGAAGGAGATGAAGAATGACTCGTCGGAAATTTGTGAAGGAATATGATGAAGAACGATAGTAAGAACAATGGAATAGAAAGACAATGTAAACTAGGGAGTGATAGAGAAAAAAAGAAGAGGTTGTGACTTACATCTGTACCACTCAAGATATTAGAGTTAATGCAATACATATCTATTAAGAAAAATATTGACCTTATTTTGGAATGGGCTTAAGGATGGGCTAAATTAACCTCAACACATTTAACATATATTTAAAAATTTAAGTATATAATCCATAATCAACTTAAGAAAATATATTATATAAATATATATTAAAATTATATTATTATTTAAATATCTAATCGAATCTTTACGAATATCGAATCGAATATTGTAATTACTAATAAGTATTTGAAAACTAATCGAATAAAAAAAATATTTGAATTCGAATTCGAATCATAAAATTTCGAATACGAATATCAAAATTCGAATAAGAATCACGAATCGAATCAAAATATTTGATTTGATTTACACCCCTAATCTCAATTACTGATCGGAGTATTATTAAAAATAGCGTGATAATTTTATATTTTAAGTAATAATTCTTATTCCTTAATAAAAAAGGTAATAATTCTTATAAAATTAAACATTGACACTAAATAATAATTTTGTAATTGAATTAAAATATTCAATTGCAATGAATATTATCATATTTACATAATAAATAAGGAATTAATATGCTTTTTATATGATAATCTTTAAGTCAAAATGCCACAAAAGTTGTGGAATTTTAGTTAGTCTGAATTAGCCCTATCAAAATAAAAAATAATACTTAGGTTTTAATTTTTCCAGAAGCATGGCTCACGAGAAAATTGCTCAGGAGAAATTGCAACAAAATGAAAATTCATATTCTTGGTGTTATAATTTAAAGTTCATGAGAAAATTTAAATTATGCTTGAAGTTTATGGATATTTCGGCAATTAGCCATATTTTAAACAATATGATTTTATTAACATTTAGAATTCTACATATTGCTATTTAATAAGAACAATGTGATTTCTTGTTCGCATACTTGCATACTTCTCCAAATTAAGTCAATGCACTTAATTTAGTTAAAATCATGTTCTTAGACGCTTATTTTGGTCGAAATCATGTTGTTGTACAGTTGTACTATTATTTGTTTACGGGATGATTTTATTTTGACCTGAACTTTTGCCAAATAAATGTAGTACTCAATTCTAATAAGTATGTTATTTATTAGAGCATCTGCAGCGCGGAGGGCGAAGAGGAGGGCGGAGGGCGCTGCGGTGGGCGGAGTGGATGGCGCCCATGGAGGGGCGGCGAGCACGGGAGCTTGAGCGCCATTTTTTGGCGGAGGGCGGATGACCCTTGCTGCACACGTGGCAGCTGGCCATTGGCCTAGACCTGCCCAAACTGGAGGGCCCGGCGGGCCTAACCGGAACCGGCCCGCCGGTCAACGGTTTTTTAACCGGCCCGGCAGTCAACGGGCCGGAACCGTAACCGGAACCGTGAGCTCAAGGGCCGGTTCCGGGCCTGCCTTCGTTCAAACCGTGACCGCCGGTTAACCGCCGGTTAAAACCGGCGGTTAACCGGAATTATTAAAAAAAAAAAAAATGTGACGTGGCGCCGGTTCGAACGGTCAAAACCGGCGGTTAACCGTTGGAACCGGCGGTTAACCGGCGGAACCGGAACCGCCGGTTCCAACGGGAAGAAGACAGCAAGCACAGCTGCCCATCAATGGAAGGCTGGGCCGCAGCTCAACGGCTAGAAAAATAGCCGTTCTTCTTCCTCTCCCCCTCCCTTCCCCCCATTTTACCCTATAAATACCACACTATAATCTCTCAAATAATCACACCAATTCTCATATCTCTCTATTTAATTTCAAGCATTCAATCTATTATTTGTTGCTCAAATTCTTCATTTTTGTGTTAATTTTGTGCTCAAGTTCTCAACTTCTCTCACCACACACTTCACCAATCCATCCATAACAATATTCCATAATGTCGACCTCCTCTCGTGTCGATAAGGGCAAAGGCGTTGCCGAAAATCAAGATGATGCTCCTCGTCGATCCAAAAGAGGAGGAAGATCGGCTCGGCAAGCTCGAGCAATGGCCGCCGAAGAAATATCAAGGGCGTATGCGGAACAACTTCAACAACAAGAGGATCGAGAGTTTGCCGAGCAAGTTCATCGTCAAGAGGAGGAGATGCTTCGGCAATCTCAAGAACAATCCAACGAAGAAGAAGAAGAAGTCGAAGCGCCGCCAAACAAACCGACGGCTCGACCTCTTGTGTCGGATATCTTTACTAAGCATTTTAAAAAAATGCCTAGAGCCCCGGCACCTAGCGACAAGCCCGGAGATCCTCCAAAATACAACGCCTATTGCAACTATTGCAATAACGTCTACAAATGGACGCATGGAGGAGGCTATGGCACACTAAGGCGACACATGGAGACGTGTCATCCGGGAGAATACGGGATTGCATCAACACAAACTCAAATTCGTGGCACCGCTTTCTCGGCGACGGGTACGTCTTCTCACCCTTTATTTAAATATGATCATCCACATGCCGAAGATGTTATGGCTAGATATTGTGCTATGGAAAAACAACCTTTTACATTTGCCGATAAAATAACCTATCAAGAAAGTATAAAAGATGCATATTGTCCCGCCGCTAAAAAAATTAGTAGAAGTAATATGCTTAGACGAATTAGAAGACAAGCTTTTGATAAAAAAATGGAATTAATGAAATATTTGATAAACTTAGACCATAAAGTTTCTATTTGTGCCGATATTTGGACGGATTGTTTTCATCAAAATAATTACATGGGAATAACATGTCATTGGGTTGATGATAAATGGATACTACAAAAACGTTTAATTGCATTTAGGGAGTTCGATGATCCACACACGGCCACTAATATTGCTTTAATAATTATAACCGTTTTAAATGAATACCAATTGATTAATAAAGTATTTTCGATTGGTTTTGATAATGCATCCGCCAACACCGCTAGTATTCCCGAACTCATTGAAGCATGTAATCCATCTTTCCAAGGAAAATATTTTCATAGTAGATGCATTTGTCATATTTTGAATTTATGTGTTCAAGATGGACTTGAAATTTTTAATGAATCGGTTATGCCAATTAGAAAAGCCGTTGCCCTTTTGCATACAAATATAACTTTAGGTAAAAAATGGCAAAAATATTGTCGTCATAAGAATATTCAACATAGGAGTTTTGTTAGAGATGTATCACATCGTTGGAATTCCACTTATGAAATGCTTAATTCTACTTTAGAGTATAAAGATTATTTATGCGAATTTTTTAGAAAAAGAATTTGCGACGGTTCAATTGACTTTATTACCTTCTTATTGGGACCAATGCATGGATTTATATCAATTGTTAAAGGTTTTTAATAATGCCACCGTTCAATTATCGGGTGTTTATTATTGTACTTCCGTTCGTGTGTTGGAACATTGCATGTATATTGCACTTAGCTTTAAAAATTGTTTTAGTAAACCCAATTTGCAAGGTGTGATTTATTTTATGGTTCAAAAATGGCTAAAATATTTTAGAAATATTCCGGATGTTTTTCTAGTAGCTAAGTGCTTAGATCCTAAATGGAAATATGATGGTGTTTGTCAAATGTTAGATATTTATTATAATGCTTTTAAGCAAATGGACTTTTTAAATGTACGAATTGATGGAGAAATAATTTTCTTTGATATTCCTAATGTTACTCAAATAAAAGATGATTTAGAAAGAACTTTAAGATCTCTTTTTGCCGAATATAGGATGACTCATGGTATTGATCTTGACATGAATGCACCTATTTCTTCTACTTCTACCTCTTCATTTATACCACTTGATTTAAACTCCTTAGATCCCTTAGTTCAACAATTAAGTAGCATGTACCAAGATAGATCTTATGAACTCCCTAGGGAGCCAAGGTAATAGTGAATTAGATATGTATTTGGGTTGTCGTTTTGTTTTTGGTGTTGAAGATAGTGCTCCACAAATCGACGTGATGAAGTGGTGGTCAAAGAGAACGGAGTATCCCGTACTCTCTATCATGGCGAAAGAGTTGTTTGCCGTCCGCATCCACCGTCTCGGTCGAACAAGCTTTTAGCATTGGCGGACTCATGTTGGACCAAAGAAGATCAACGATGAAACCAAGAAACATTGAAGCCACAATGTTGCTTGATGATTGGTCGAGGGCCGACCTTAGAGCTCAAGAGCTCGATTGGGATGATCGCGACGAGAGCCCAAACGAAGAGTTCACCGAGAGTGATCGATCGGTGGACGAGAACTACTAGGGAGTAGGGAGTAATGTAATGTAATCGAACTACGTGGACTTTGATTCCTCTATGAGGATACGTAGGCAACTCAATTTTAATATTAAAATTGAGCTCAAGTCCTTTTTTCCTTTTTTTTTTCATTTCAACTTTTCAAGTGTTGTAATTTCAACAATATTAATGAGAAATGATTTAATATTTTTATTCAATGACTACTAAGTAAAATTTAAATTTTTTTGCTTATATTGTCTTAAGATATATATATACAACAATTAATTACAAAAAAAAAATTACAAAAGTTGAAAAAAGTGCTCCAAAAATACAAAAACAATCTGTAATTAACCGCCGGTTTTCGGCCCTGAACCGGCGGTTCGGCAGAAACCGGCGGTTTTTAATTATTATTATTATTATTTTTCCAAAACCCTAAATTCTATCTATAAATACCCCCCCAAGCCCAACCCTTTTCTCACTCACTCTCACTCCCTCAGCCGTCTTCACCTTAATGATCTATCATTCAATCTTCCTCATCTCTTCACCTTATCTATCTTCTTCATTTTTTCTTCTTTTTTAATTTTCTCTCTCAAGACTCAAGTTTCAACTTCAATTCTACAAAATACAAACAACAATGCCTCCTAGATCTAGTATTAAGGTTGATATTTTCAACAAGCACTACACCCGTAGTGCTCCATTGCCCGACTATTCTAATCCAACCTATGAAGTTCATTGCAATTATTGCAACAAAGTTTTCAAGTGGACTCAAAATGATGGCTATGCTTTCCTTGTTCGTCACATTCAAAAAGCACATCCGACCGAAGCTATGGGAAATTGAGTATGTAATGTTACTAATGCAATCTCTATTTTGTAGTTGAAAATTGAAATATGTATTTTGTAATGTTTAATTTAATTTTCAAGTACTTGTAATTTCTATTTAGTCATGTTTATTTTAATTTTCAAGTATTAATGAAAAACTAGTTCATTTTCATTTATGTTTCATTTTCTTAATTTTCAATGTTTTTTTTTATATATATATATATATATATAAGAAAAAAAAAATTAAAACCGGGCCGGTTTTTAACCGGAACCGGCGGGTTTTAACCGGGCCCGGAACCGCCGGTTAAAAAGCCCGGCCCGTAACCGTGTACAGTGTACACGGGCCGGTTACGGTTCACTCTCCGGTGAAACCGTAACCGGCGGGCTCGGGCCCGGAACCGCCGGTTCAGGGCCCGTGGGCAGGTCTACATTGGCCAACGGATTTGCCGTTGGCCTAAAAGGCTATTTTCAATTTTTTTTAATTTCATTTTAATTTTGAACTATAAATAATACCTTCCATTTCACTTCATTTTCACAACATTCTACACTCTCTCAATTTCATCTCATTTCTCTCTTCCCATTCTTATATTTTTAGACAAATGGATCTCAATTCGGGTTGGCCTTGGTTCCCTCCTAGTGATGCTAGTTTGGATCCTAATAATCCAAATTACTATAGAAATCATCTTCACGTGTCGCCGCTACAGACGAGAGGTTAACATCGATAGATAATCATCGATGTACTCACGAGAGACACGTCCAACATGACTCCCGTTGTTCTTGAAAATCACCTTCTCATGTGTGAGTTTCTCAAGAATAAATATGAGTTGGTGAAGAAATAGTTCAATTTTTAATTTTATTTGTAATCCCGTTTTTTATTTTATTTTATTTTAATTAATGTAATTTCAATTATTCAATAAAATTAACATTTACAAAATAATTATTATTTAAATTAGTAAATAAAATTAATTATAAAATAAAAATAAAAAAGGGGAGTGTGCCCTCCAAATTTGGAGGGCACCATTGTGGAAAAACTATAGTGCCCACTTTGGGCCCACAAATTAAGTTGGTGCCATCGTAGGTGCTCTTAGATTCAAAACCTATTTTTTTATAATGTTAGTATTAATTGGAATTGGAGTTACGAAATACATTTATGGCTTCATTATTGTACATATATGGGTGTGCATAATCGAATGGAAATCAAAAAATTAAACCGAACCGATCGATTTTAGTCAGTTCCGATTAATTGTGGGTGAGTTTCTATTCTTCTGTTGGAAAAATAATAATTGAAATTGATTTTGGTCTGTTATCGGTTTTGAACCTCGGGTTTGATCGAACTGATCGAAATCTCATGCATTATTGAGTACTCTCTCTGTCCTCGAATAAGTATCAGGAGCAGTCAAAATGCATATACCAAGATATAGGATGCATGAAGGATGAAAAAATTCACGAGAGGTTCCCAGACTCAACATTATTGGCATGGGGGGCACTGGAAATTTTCTCTCAGGTAATCTTTGTACATTGTATTATGGTATGAAATTGGCAAATATATACATATTAAAGTTTTATTTATATACTTTTTTCCCATGTTATTCATTTAATTTTATTTCGATTTTTGTAAATCCTAGTTGTGAAATTTCTTTCCCAATTTTGTTGTGCCTTCTTTTTAACTAATTTTGTCCATTGCGATTTACTGAATTTTTGTATAGATCTTTTGATGGTTTTTTTTCCCCTTTACGAGAGTGTTTGGCTGAGCTTATAAGCTCCTTGAAACAGCTTAAAAGCTGTTTAAGAGCTTATAAACTCTTACAAAGTGTTTGACAAATACCAAGAGCTTATAAGCTCCAAAAAAAAGCTCATAAAAAAAAAAGTTCTACCCCAACTTTTTTTTGTCAAGTTACTATAAACAACACTCAATTTACTTATTTTCACTCTTTTTCATTTTATTTTATATTTTAAATTTATAATCTGAATAAATAAATACAAAAGTCAATTTTTTTTCTTTCTAAATTCTACATATGAAAATAATAAAAATAACTATTATGAAAATCTAAAAAATCTCTCCCTATCTTTCTCTCTCCTGTAGTCCTGTTTATCTCTCTCTCTCCCCTGTTTATCTCTCTCACATCTCTCTCTTCTCTAGCTCATCTCTCTTCTTTTCTACTCTCTCTCTCTCACACACACACAGCTACAACATTCTCTCTCCTCTTCTCTCTCTGTTTATTTTCTTTTCCTTCTAAACACCATTTCACAGCTGCAAATGGCGGCCGCCGCCCACCACCACCACATCGATAGTTCGAGCTTCTTTCCCTTCCCTGCAACTTCCCGTGTCAGCATCTCTCGACCAGATTCCGACGAGCAGAAATGATACGACTCTCCGTCGCCTGCCACCGCACCGGAAGGCGGGAGCAACCACTACGAGTTGTCGTCATTTCTCTGAAACTAGAGGGAAGAGAGAGTGGAGAGAGAGGGGGACGAAGAGATTGAGAGTTGAGAATAGAAAGCCAGAAAGAGAGAGAGAGAGTGAGGAGATAGATTAGGGTGTCTCCAATGGTTGGAAACCAGTTTCAGCTTCCAAACCGCCACATCAGCATCACGTCAGCTTTTGGAACTCACCTACTTTTTTATCTAACATCTTCTCCAATAATGAAACCAGTTTCTACCATTTAAAGGGTCCCACTATAATACACACTACATTAGTTTTGAACTTTAAAATATCATCATTTGCTCGTTTCAAATCGGATTTTTACGATTTTTATGTCGAATAAAAGCTCTCGTCGTGATTTTTAATATAAGATATATGTTCAATATATTTTAGACGAGTTAATAGGTCCGTATTTATGAACAACTATTAAAAAATTCGAAATGAAAAAGGCAAAAAGAAAAAACAAAAAAAGTCAAAGTTTGCTGCTGCTGAAATTAGTTTCAGTTTTGAAACTGATTTCTAGTTTCAAAATTGAAAACCAATTTCTTTTTTACACAATGGTGTATTTGGTGGGTTCCAAAATTTGGAACCCACCATTAGAGACACCCTTAAGATAAGAAAGTAGAGAGAGGGGGGAAGAGAGAGAGAGTGAACGTAGAGTAGAGAGAGAGAGCTCAAGCAGAAAGCAGTGAGGAAAGAGAGCAGAAAATAGAGAGTGAGAGAGATGAGAATAATATAATTTTTTATTACATAATAAAATAAGTTTATGCTAAATAAATACTCTTTAAAAAATATAAAATATTAAATAAATATTCAATCATTTCATAAGATTTTAAAGAGCTTGTAAGCTTAATTATCCAAACACTTTAACAACTTATAAACTTTTAAAAGATAACAACTTAAGAGCTTATACGCACTTTAAAATAAGCTTAGCCAACCACCCTCTATGTTAAATCAAATTCATGTCGACTTGGCTATGTTTTAGGAATTCAAAATTTATTTCCTCTGTTAATTGTTGGGATTATTTCCGAAAAGGGCATCAAACCATACCCTTGGTATTAAAAAACTAAAGTAAAATTTGTATTAAAATAAGTGTCCCCACCGGGCATTTGAAACTATCACCCCAAGCATCATACTCTCATTTAAGAGTTAATATTACAGATGGTGATTAGCATATTTTTTTAAAGAAGCATTATTAGTGAATGAAAAATGTTCGTTTTCGTAATCAGGATTATAAATTATTTTGTTTCGCCCATTTTGTGTATTGTCTTTATAAATTGAAGATTTCGTAGAGAGACAAATATAGCGGCTCATCGGCTTGCTCGAGTAGGTAGAGATTTTCTAGACCCTCATGTGTGGGATGAGCCCCGTCTATTGTGGATGGCCTTCTCCATTTTCCTTGCACTTGCAATTTGTTGGTTCCAAGACGGATACCTTGGTGTAGAGGGGGGTGAATACACCAAGGTTTAAAAACTTTTCCAAGTTAAAACTCTTTTCAGAGAGCTGGATGTGTTCGATCCAGCTGGATGACAGCTTGATCGACACAGCTGGCTGTGTGTGTGTGCGGAATGTGGTGGATTTGGAAAGTCCGTCTGTTGCTTCAAATATATTGCAAAGCTCTGTTTCACTTTTCAGTTAGTCAGTTTATGCAGATTGAAATGTATGCTTATGAGGGTTAGTAACATGCATAAAACAAAGCGATATTTAACAGAGCATTTTTAACGTGGTTCGGAGTAACCCCTCCTACGTCCACGACCAGATTCACTGATAATTCACTACCACTTGGTTTCCAAGTACCAAGCAACTTCACAACTCTAATCCGAGCTGTGTTCCAACAGTTTGCGGGCACTGTCAAGCCTACACCTTCAGTTTCATGCTTGAAGAACCTAACCACTCGAATTACACGCTTCGAGCAAGCGTACCTTTACCTAACCTTTCTGGGTTTGGGTTTGGGTATGGTTTTCCAACTATGAACGAGTTCTTACAATGAAGAACAAGGAGTATGATGAACTCGTTCAAACTAGGCTTAAGATATTTATTCTGATCTATTCTGCCTATGACTGAATATGTGAACAACTAAGAACACAGCTGACTGGCTGGGTGTTCTTGAAAGATTTGGCTTTGAAGATCGTTGTTCATTTTTCTGTTTTCTTCTATTTCTTCAGTCGTCTTGCCAGCCTCTCATCTTCAATGGTGGAGGAGAGATATATATAGGTGGAGATTCAAACTAGCCGTTGGAAGAGAGCCGTTTGAATCTTACCTACTCTTGTTGACTTCTGGCCGTTACCTACGAAGTAGGTCTGCATCTGCAGAAGCTAGTTCTTCTCTGATCTGACTGCGTCAGATAAGATCTTCTGACATCGGGATCTTGTCTTTGAGAAGGTCTTCTTCTTCGAGCTGCTAAGCGTCTCTGCTGTATCTTCAGCGTTTTGGACTCTGCTGTGTCTTGACTCTGAGCTGTCTTAGACCTGTGCTGTATCATCAACCTGAGCTGTGTCTTCAACCTGAGCTGTGTCATTGACCTGAGCTGTGTTTTAAACCTGAGCTGTGTCATCGACACAAAGCTGGGTCTTTTACAATGAGTTGGGTCTTTGACACTAAGCTGGGTTTCCGTCACTGAGCTGGGTCTTGATACTGCAAGATCTTTGACTCTGCTTGGTCTTGCTCTGCTGAGTCTGTTTTGCTGAGTTCTTTAAGCTGTCTGCTTAGCTGTGTCTTCTGCTGTCTTCAGCGAATCTACCTGTAAACTAAGAAACTCTATAAGCTCAAACAAGTGAGCTGAAAAATGCTTAGGCTTGTGCGATCATCTACTCGGTTGAGGTCAGCTGGGTTTTGGTATCCAATCAAAACTCTATTAATTTTCCCAACAATTTTCCCCTTTTTGATGATGCCAAAACCTAACTGAGAAAAATAATTTACTTCCCCCTTAACAAGAAAACGGGTTTTCAAAAGTTTAAACATACACAGCAGGTATATCAAATTCAGAGTTCAGTGCCTGGACAAAGAGTTATTGTCATCAGGATGAGCTTGAGAGCAAAAACGAATTTTTCATTAATAAAAGATAATATTTCAATTTTACATTTTACAAAAATTCAAAAGACAAAAATTCCCAGATGACTGGGTCTTCAACTCTGCTTCCTCTGCTCGTCCATTTGATGGTCAGTCTTGAGATCATATCTGTTGAAGATGAATTCTTCCAAGTTTCTCCATTCATCTTGATTTTTAGACTTGGAGATTCCTCTTTCGCCAGCCCAGTGATGAACTTCTTTGATAATCTGGGCTTTGTCAGGAAGATTCGTTCCCGCTATAGTTGGAGGCTTCAATTGCTTGACTTTTGGAGCTTTGAGCTGGATGTCATTTCTCTTGGCAGCTAGGGCTAATGATCTTGCCATCATTGGATCTTCTTCATGAAGTTCGAGCAAGTAATCTTTGAATGCAGTTTCATGATCCATACCTTTATATTGATTTAGGTAGTAGAATTCTTTGATGAATTCTGTTTTGCATTGTTCCCAGTTTTCATTGATTTCATCTGGGTTCCTCTTGTTGGATCTTGGAATACTTGAAGCTGCTTGTTTCTTCCTAGCTTGCCTGTAGCTTAGCCTTTTCTTCCTCTGCTTTTTCTCAGTAGGCTGGATCGATTCGGCTTTCTTCTTGATGATTTTGTCCAGCTCTTGCATTTCTCTTCTTTGCTCATTGTGGAAGTTACACAACCAGTGATAGTCCTTGTATTCTTCTGGCTTATGTCCACAGGCTTTGGCAAGAGCAACCATCTTCTTTCTCCATGTCTCTTTGACTGCTTTGGCTGCTGCAGTTGGCTCTGGCTCTTCCTCATCCAGCTCTTTGGCGAAGTCGTCGATTTCAGATTGAATTTGCTGCACAGGTTCCCCCTGAGCTGCAGCTTCCCTCTCCATTGTTTTTCCCGCTTTATTCGTATCTTCCCCCTTTTTGGCATTATCAACAAGGGAGGCGGAGAGGTTAATGACTGTTGCGTTGAGCTTGGTGAGAGTGGCTTCAACATCAGCAAGCTTGGCTGAGTTGTCAGCTGTGGCGATGTTCAGCTGAGCAGTGCTGCTGCTTCCAGCTCTGAACTGAGCATCCAGATCTTTGTATAGGTTGAAGAGTTGGCGGATGTCAGAGCTGTTGGAGAGAGTGGACTTTTTGAGAGCTTCCAGCTGGCTTGAAATATTTGCTATGTCGTCGACCAGTGGAGCTTGATGTCTTGTTACAATCTCAGGAACTCTCTTTTCTAGAAGGTGCGATTGATCAATTCTTTGAGAGACAAGAGATTGCTTGAGATCTAGACTGGTACTTTCTTGTAAATCTTGAGCAAATTTATGGACTTCATCAATTGTCCGCTGTTGCTCTCTAACTTGACAGTCTAGAGCTGTGATCGCATAATGACATCCACTTGAGACTTCCGTTTGTCTTGAAAAAGAATTTCTTCAACCTATTTAGATATTGCTTCTTTCATGGCGGTTGAGAGCTCGACAGCTGAGTCCGTTTGAGTTGCAAAATCAACATGACTGGATTTGTTTGCCTCGAGCTCGACCAGTGCGCGAGTGTCATCGGCAATTGGACTTGGTGGGACTGCTGCCTCTGGTTCAGCTGTTGCATCAGCTGTTTCTTCAATGATCATCACCTCAGCTGTGTCATCTGGTACAGCGTCCTTGGTAATCTCAGCTGTGACTTCTATGGACATAACATCTTCACAAGATGTCTCCCATCCCGCTGTTGTTAGAAGCTTGTTGGCTGATTCCCAGACGTCTGCTGGGTGCGGCTTGGGGTATTGCTGAGATACTTCGATAATTCCTCTGATGAGATCATTTTGATGTAAGTAAGCATCTTCCAGACTTCCAAAGCCAAACGTGTGCTGGAGGCATGCTTCATCCGTCTTCAATTTCTCATACGAGAAGGTCTCGATCAGTTGCTCATTCTGGTACCAAGTTGCCATCTTGGTGGCCAGATAGAATTTGAGATCTGCAACTTTGACAAGGGCAATTGGCAGGTGCGCCAAGATGGGATACTTAGTTAGAACACTCTTGATCCCTGCGATGCGTAGCTCCTCATACATAGCTTCCATGAAGGCTGAGTCAGAAAAGTTGAGTAATGTAGAAGCAGTAGAATCACTCTCTTCTGATTCTGTGGAGATTTGAGCTTTGGGTGATGGTTGTTTTGGGGGTGAGCTGGGATTAGAGGGTTCACCTTGGTCGTCAGCTGGCTGTGAAGGAGCTTCAGCCAGTTGAATATTTCCCTGTACGTTTACAGGAGATGAGTCTCTTGTTGATGAGCTGGGTGGAGGAGAAGGTTGTTTGGGCGAAGAGTTGTGAGGCGGTGAGAGCTGGGGTGAGCTGGGAATAGTTGTCTGACTCTTTGAAATATCCAGCTCGTCCTCTGAACTAGATGATGATTCATCATTCAATCCCATATCAGCCAAGACATTTGATCCGTATTGATTGAAGGCCGACACTGGCTGTTGGGAGAGAATCACCATTGCTTGACTTGGAGTTTCTTCAGAGGAAGGTTTCGCCTTTGATGGTGGAATGACAGCTGTTTTCTTTTTCTTCTCAGTTGGACCTCTAGCTGGTTTGGGGTCAGCTGTCTTCCTTTTTCTCTGAATCTTCTTAGCTGGAACCTCTGCCTTTGTTTCTTCCAGCTGCTTCTTGCCTTTGCTCACAGTAGGCTGTTTCTTCAGAAGATCATTGATTTGACTTATTCTCTGGAAGAGAATCTTCGTTTCTGGAAACGGTTCTGAATCAGCCCACTTTACTGTGTGCCCTTTCACAGCTTGCTCTATCAAGAAAGAGATCTTAGAGCATAGATACAGTGGCTCTGAGGTTGAATACGTCGTCCTAATGGAGTTGAACTTGATCTTCTCTGACTCCTTGACTAATCTGTTGAGTAAGAAATCAAACCAGTTGACGTTTGCGCCTTTAATCATGGCAATCATCGGCTTGAGCTTTGGAATACTTATCTCTCCTTGAGATCCAGCTATCCCTAAGATGCATTTTTGCGTGATATCCAGCAGCAGCTTGTACTTTGGCTTGAGAAGGAGCTTTGACATGCTTGCTTTGTACGGCTCTGGGGTGATAAGCATCTCTTGGCTAAGGAATTCATCCACTTCTTCCCGGCTGTAATCGTCTGGGATGAATTCTCCTTCTCTGGGTAGGTTGAACACCTTTCGTAGCATCTTGTTGTGCTTGATGTTGACGGTTGCTGAATCAAACTTTCTGTCTGCTCCTTTGACGATCATGTCAAATGAAGATGAGTAGAATCCGTCTTCATCAATGATGTTGAGGTAGAAGAGGGCAGCATCTCTCTTCAGCATAAGCTTAGGCATGGAGGTTGCCCATAGCAAGAGACCGGAGTCTGTAACTAGATCCACCATCTCTTTTAGTTCTGAAACTGGAAGGTTGGCAGTGAAAAGACAACTTTCAAATGATAATTTTGTCATCAGAACTTCGAACTGGTTCATCCCTGCGGTTGATTTCTTGGGTGCCATCTCTGCAATCTGTTGATTTTGATCGAGCGAGGAATTTGCAGAGGATAGATAGATGACTTGAAGATTTGAATTTCGCAGAGATAAAGATTGAAGAATTCTCTGTATCTTTTCCATGTATATCAACTGCCATAATTGATCATCGGTTGAGATTTAGACAGCTGGTATTCTGATCAACGGCTGGGAGAGATTCACTCATCACGTTCTGACGTGTTTACGGCGAGTGTATTACAACTGCGCGTGAGGCAGTTCAAACGCTTGACATTCTGCCTCGATCCTGCCGTGCTTCAGTGCTCAGCAGTCTTTATAATTAATGCGATGGGAATGGAAACTTATCAAGCAATTTAACTAAGGAACATATGTGCGCTTAACATTGGAATTCAAAATAATTGGACTTAAATAGTATATTCCTTAGAAAAATAAATGCATGAGACACATTCCTGTCAGCTTGGACCAAAAAGTCAGCTGATGTCGCGGATGTCTTTTCCTTTGCTTGACTGAGTTTCTCCCTTCAGCTGAGTAAATCTTCTGCTTTGGGATCCAAATTTGGGTTTGTTCCCCCTCAGCTGGATGAACTTTCTTCATCCGGATTGAGCTGATATCACTTGTTGGTCATTCTCAGCTGTATGACTCAGTTTGGAATGAGTCATCTTGTCTTTCTTTCTCTGCTGAAAGACATCGTTTGCGAGGTTCCCCCCTCAATTGGATAAACCAATTGGGTTTTATCAGCTGGGTTTGATTCCCCCTGACTTGATAAATTCATTTTGAAATCCTTGGGATTCCTGCTGAGTTAGTCCAGCTGTGTCTGAGTCCTTCTTGATGACACACGGTGATCCAGCTGAGTATTTCCTGCTGGATGCTCTTCTTGATGATTCTGCTGGACTATGATGAGACCAATTGATGAAATCCAATTGTTGGTGAATCTGCTGAACTGAGTTCCCCCTCAGCTAGATTCCTCTTCTGGATTCTGTGATCCACGTTTGATCCAGCTTTGTTTGATATCCAGAGGATGACATTTGATAGTTCAGCTGGATTTTTCTCTTGATTCTCCACTTGAATCTTCTACTGGATTGACTTTGCCCTCAGCTGATATCACAGCTGTATCGATTTCCAGCTCGGTGGAGTTCCCCCTGAATTTGATAGTAGGTGGCTGTCTTTTCTCAGCTGCTTCCTACTTCACTTGAGCCAGTGATTTTCTCAACAATTACGTTCATCTGTCAACTTGATCTCTGATCTTGAGAAGACAGTCAGCAGTTCCATGATCAGCTGAGTTCACTGCTGCTTTGCGGGATAGAGTCTTCGATTTCCTGTTCTTTGCATTGCATTCCTGCGCATTGAACTCACCAGGAAAACCGTTATCACAACAATTGGCTGATGGACAACAGATTATGCTAAAGTCCATCAATCATAAGAGACATTTGAAATTATTATTATATGTCTCAAATGAGTCAAATCCTTTGATGTATCCTTTCGAGATATCACCAAAGGTTACCTGGGACCAGTACGCTTGACATATTCTTTGAATAGTTTTGAGGTAAGTCATGAGCTTTGATCACAAGCTGTCTTTCTTTCACAACACGCTTGATGACATCCTCAATTGCGTCTGTCCCTCCTTGACCTGTTATCACTCATTCGGCACTCAGTTGTGATTGGGTCCGACTTTGTTGTTGAGGGTTCCATTGATAACCCAGATTTGTCCTTCTGGTTGGTCCTTGAAAGGGTCCTTTCTCCTTTGGACCTTGTTGACTCCATTTTCTTTGATGAGGTCCATTTCATAGCTGGAGTCTGTCAGCTTGATATCTAGCTTGATATCCCGTCTACTGGAATCTTGATGTGAAGCTCGGTTGATTTTCAGCTTTATAATCAGCTGAAATCCTTCTCAGCTGTCTTTTTAGTTGACCTTGAAGTCTGTGCTGGATGACATTCTGTCTTTGATTTTGATTTCAGTCAGCTGGATTTATCTGCTGCCTTTGAGCTCTGTGATCAGCTGGGAGTTGTTGCTTTTCTTGGGCTTGAAGTTGCCGAGCAGTTTTCTTCTTGACTTTCAGACTTTATGATGATGGGTCCGTTAAAGATAACATCCCACATCATGTCGTGATGAGCACTCAAAAAGCTGTTGAGTTGGAACTTCCAGATCTGATAATCATCGACAGAGAATGTCGGATGTTTCCTGCACAAGGAAGATTCCACGACAGTATGCAATATAATGATTTTTAAAAAAAATTGAAGCGATGAAGGATCTGTTCAAGTGACCACTATCAGGAATGAAATGCTGACTTGACAGATACAGTGATCTTTTGAACCACTGCTCTGATACCAATTGTTGGTCCCAAGACGGATACCTTGGTGTAGAGGGGGGGGTGAATACACCAAGGTTTAAAAACTTTTCCAAGTTAAAACTCTTTTCAGAGAAATTTGTGTTCGATCCAAATTTGGATGGCAGCTTGATCGACACAGCTGGCTGTGTGTGTGTGCGGAATGTGGTGGATTTGGAAAGTCCGTCTATTGCTTCAAATATATTGCAAAGCTCTGTTTCACTTTTCAGTTAGTCAGTTTATGCAGATTGAAATGTATGCTTATGAGGGTTAGTAACATGCATAAAACAAAGCGATATTTAACAGAGCATTTTTAACGTGGTTCGGAGTAACCCCTCCTACGTCCACGACCAGATTCACTGGTAATTCACTACCACTTGGTTTCCAAGTACCAAGCAACTTCACAACTCTAACCCGAGCTGTGTTCCAACAGGTTGCGGGCACTGTCAGGCCTACACCTTCGCCCGGTACTGAAGAACCTAACCACTCGAATTACACGCTTCGAGCAAGCGTACCTTTACCTAACCTTTCTGGGTTTGGGTTTGGGTATGGTTTTCCAACTATGAACGAGTTCTTACAATGAAGAACAAGGAGTATGATGAACTCGTTCAAACTAGGCTTAAGATATTTATTCTGATCTATTCTGCCTATGACTGAATATGTGAACAACTAAGAACACAGCTGACTGGCTGGGTGTTCTTGAAAGATTTGGCTTTGAAGATCGTTGTTCATTTTTCTGTTTTCTTCTATTTCTTCAGTCGTCTTGCCAGCCTCTCATCTTCAATGGTGGAGGAGAGATATATATAGGTGGAGATTCAAACTAGGCGTTGGAAGAGAGCCGTTTGAATCTTACCTACTCTTGTTGACTTCTGGCCTTTACCTACGAAGTAGGTCTGCATCTGCAGAAGCTAGTTCTTCTCTGATCTGACTGCGTCAGATAAGATCTTCTGACACCGGGATCTTGTCTTTGAGAAGGTCTTCGTCTTCGAGCTGCTAAGCGTCTTTGTTGTATCTTCAGCGTTTTGGACTCTGCTGTGTCTTGATTCTGAGCTGTCTTAGACCTGTGCTGTATCATCAACCTGAGTTGTGTCTTCAACCTGAGCTGTGTTTTAAACCTGAGCTGTGTCATCGACACAAAGCTGGGTCTTTTACACTGAGCTGGGTCTTTGACACTAAGCTGAGTTTCCGTCACTGAGCTGGGTCTTGATACTGCAAGATCTTTGACTCTGCTTGGTCTTGCTTTGCTGAGTCTGTTATGCTGAGTTCTTTAAGTTGTCTGCTTAGCTGTGTCTTCTGCTATCTTCAGCGAATCTACCTGTAAACTAAGAAACTCTATAAGCTCAAGCAGGTGAGCTGAAAAACGCTTAGGCTTGTGCGATCATCTACTCGATTGGGGTCAGCTGGGTTTTGGTATCCAATCAAAACTCTATTAATTTTCCCAACACAATTAATTTTATTTTCCATAAAAAAAAACATAATAATCGGATTTATTGATTTGAATGAATTTGTAGCAGTTGAACTTTACATATGTGAACTTGTTCATATTAGTGAATTTCAAAAATTTGCTAGATGAAAGTGAATTAGCAAGCAGTCCATATTTCTAATGTTAATCAAACATCTGAAGACGTGTATTTGAAAGTAGGTCTGACCCCCATATCATATGTATGAGCCGTAGTTTGTTTTACAGATTTGGAGTATGGGTTGGTTAAGCAATCGAGACGGATGAATTCGGTGGTGAGTGAGTAGGAGAATGCATCGATCAAACCAAAAGAAGGTAGGAAAGAAGAATGTGTATAACCCATTTCAAGTAGGGAGGATGGGGCTGTAAGCCTGTAATTGAGTTTACAGAATGGTTATGAGAGGAGGAAACTAAGTGGTCACGAAGCATTATGCGTGATTATATGATTTCAATAGAAACAAATATACATATATTGCACTACTAGAGCTCTAAAATTGGTATGTATTTCCCAATTAAGGTAAATGTGTTTTCACAAAGAATATTCCCCATGGCGGTTCTCGGATCTTGGGGGTTGGGGAGCCAAACAATTGGCTGTCCACGAATGTGAGCATTCGGTTAATATAAACGTACAATTGTGTTATGTTGCGGAACTGAATTTGTAGTGTTACCAGTTTTCGTTGTGAATTGTGATGCAGGAATAACATATTCTATTGTGAAGGGTGCAAGTGCAATAAGCATGATAACTCAGCCACCCAAAGGCGTTTTCAATATTTTCAAGTTTAGTGTTTTTTTTCTAAATTTATCTTGATTATTTATTATTATTTTAACTAATACTCTTTTATTTTATTTTTTTAAGTTTATGTTTAAAGGTGAAGTGTTTAATGGTAGTAGGACAACTCAATTGTTGTTTTGGGACAGAGTAACTCAACTCTTGGGAAAGAAAGCTGGAGAGATACAAATTACTGATGATTAGGTTTGTCAGATTTTTTATCTGATTTTGTATTAGTTTTATATTTATTATTTTATAATCCTTCCTTTTAATTAGGTTGGTCATGGAATTACTAAAGAAGTTCATAATACCCTCATAATCCCTATTTAAGATTCAGTTGAAGAATGAAGAGAAGTTTAAGAATGATAAGTACTACAATGTAATAAGGTTTGTGAAAAACATTGTTTAATAAACTAAAATTTAATAAGCCTTCACCATTGTTTATCATGATGTGTTTGTTAATGTATTTGAAGGATCGATAGAGAGAAACTCTTATCGTAAATTCTACCCTGTTATTCTGTTTATGAAAAAAGTATTTGAGAAGGGAGACACAAGATCATCAAAAACTCTCCCCATTATAGACACTGATTTATTTTCCCTTATTAATCTATTAGAGCATCAGTAATGGTTGAGCCTCAAGTTGGCTCGATAGTGATATTTAGGTCTCTTATTAGTCTATTAGAGCATATCAGTAGTGACTCGATAGTGATATTTAGGGGCTCGTTCTCCAGGTGTTGTAAGGTTTGGCTTATTCACTAACTCGTTCTAATTAATTTTGAGTTATTCAATTTTCATTTAGTTTACAAAATGAAATTTCCATTAATTGAATCCAATGAAATTACATTAAACATAAATTAGAAGAAAAAAAATTATACATAAATCTAAAAAAAATAACACATAAATTTGAAATAAACATAAAAAATACTATTCCAATCCATGAGGTCCAAATTTTTCTCAAATAAATCATTTTGAAGCATTTCGGCCATTCGTCTATCTCTATGTTCAACATCCCTCGCCAAATAGGCTTCAAAATTATTCAGGAGTGATTGAGTTGCACCAAAGCTACTGCTAGACAATCTATTGTCAGAGCTGTCTTCCCATCGGACGAAGAAGACGATGAAGAAGAGTAAAATGAAGCCATAAAAAATGCTACGATTTTAAATATAGTCTTAGGGTTCGTTTGGTAGGTATGTTAGGATAAGGCAAGATAGATAAAGTCAAGATAAATATAGTGAATAAGGGATGATTGTTAGTGTATATTTATGTTTGGTAGATAAGATAATGTCAAGATAAATATAGTGAATAATAGGTAATTGTTTAGTACCCTAGTTTAAAATCAAAATTAAATTTATCTTTACAATTATAACCTCAATTCCCAATTCTCTCTCCTCTCTCTCTCTCGTCTTCTCCTTTTCCACCAAATTCCCAATTTTCTCTCCTCTTCTCTTTATTTTTCCACCCAATTCTCTCTCCTCTCTCACTCTCATTTTCTTTTTTTTTTTTCTGCCTCTCTTCTTCGACAACTCTTCCACCGCCACCGCCACCGCCTACACCACCACCATCTTTGCCTCCGACCGCAGCCACCACTACCACCACCACCACGTTCGATCCCCTCGTCTCACTCTCTATCTCACCCCCTTTCTCTCTCTTCTCCTCTTCTCCAATAACTCTTCCACCGCCATCGCCTACACCACCACCACCTTCGTCTCCGACCGCAGCCACCACCACCACCACGTTCGATCCCCTTGTCTCACTCTCTCTCTCACCCCATTTCTCTCTCTTCTCCGACAACTCTTCCACCGCCTACAACACCACCACCTTCGTCTCCGACCGCAGCCACCACCACCGCCGCCTCCTTCTTCTTTCTTACTCTTTCTCTCTCTCTCTCTCTCTCTCTCTCTCTCTCTACCACAACGGCCGCCTCCTTCTTCCGCCGCCTCATCCTTCCGCCCCGCCTCCTTTTCCAAGAGTGACTTCTGCCGCCTCCTTCTTCTTCGTTCACGACGTCAGACGGGAAGAGAATGAGAGACATGAAAGAGAAGAGAGAGGACATAAGGTCATTTCATGAGTTAACTTGGTTACTGTTGAATCATGGTTGAATAATCCGACCAAGTTAGTAGGATTGGTAGTCTAAAGGTGAACAGTAAATTAATCACGGACCGAGCTATATCACAGGCCTCCTACATTATTTATCTTGGCTACCAAACACCTAGATTAGCCAAGATATATATCCTATCTTGGCTAATCTAGTCTACCAAACACGTCCTTGGCATATAAAATATGTTGTGCAACTTTTCATGCGTGGACTAATAGAATTTTGATTCTCGAGTGTAGATTGATGAGTTTAAACTTTAAATGACATTATATGCATTTCTCTCAATCTCAAATTAAAATTATAGTGTTTAATGACATTAAGGGCTTGTTTGCTAGGAGTGATTAGGGTATATAATATATATTATACACCCTAATATCTTGTTTGGTACAAAATATGGAATCCTTTATAAAATTCAGGCCCGTATGAGTTATACTTATTATTGTTATTATGTTATACCATCTATGAGATAGTATAAATAATACTGCAACTAAATATAAGAATAAATTACTATAATTTCACACTCTTACCATAATTAATATGTTTTGCAGAGAATTTAATACACCATACTAAACACAATAATAATTCTTTATACGTATTAAAACATCTCACCTAATCATATCAAGCCTTATCTCATACTTCATAGCAAACGAGCACTAATTATGTATTCAAAACGTCTGTTTCTACACAAAAGAATAAATTTTACTCCGTCCGTCCCACCGAATATTGCCTATTTGTTTTCGGCACGGAGATTAAAAAAAAGAAAATTAGGTGTAATAAATTGTTAATAAAATAACTTTTTAATTAATAAAAACCTTTTTTGGTCAACAATGTACTACCAAAATGTTTTTTCAGCTTAAAGTAAACTTAAATTCTTTCCCAAAAAGTAAACAGATCATATTCGGTGGGACGACCAAAATGGAAAACAGGCCAAAGATAGTACATAATAATGCATTCTTCAATAATCGGAGTAACCCCAGCCTTCATTTAAAGTGGAAAAAGTTAATTACATTGATACTTTTGGAGCCAAGGCTACAATATAATAAGCAGGCTTCAACATAAGCACCATTCAAATCTCCGTTCTTTCTGTGTAATCATCAGGCAATATTAGGCCAAGCCAAATTATAAATAATACTACAAAACAAAAATTAAATAAAATTAAAAATATGTTACAAACATAATAATAATAATACCTTAAAATGGGAAACAAACAAACTAATCAAAGAAGTGCCATAAAAAAGTAGGCCTACAATTAAAAGATAAAAATACAATAAAAGAAATACCACAGTTTGCCTCAGCGGTAGTGACAATCACAAATCAACATTGTTTTATTCTGCTAATACGTGCAATATAATAGCAAACTAACTTCGAAACATTCAAAATTAACCAAAAAAATGTATTTATAGCACCAAGATACCAAGATTAAGAATATTAATTCAACACAGAAACAATAGATACAAAATTTGAAGAAAATTTCTAGTGCAATTACTCGAACCGATCATAAAATAGAATATGTAAAGGGTATTTAAAAAAAGCATCAGAGAGATTCCCATTAGACTTAGTCATCATTCCTCTAAATGAGTTCTGATGTCCCTGTCTGTTTTATCATCAATTGCCCAAAATTGAAATATAAAATCAACTCAAAATTTTACCATAAAAATTCTAATGAAATACAGATCAAAAATAAAAATAGAATTATCAATTTCCTTCAAGCCTCAGAAAGATATGATTTATACATGGTGAAAACTCACTCATAGTATATTTAACACCATCACAGGCTGAAGAACAACACACGAAAAAAATTACTTCTAAAAGTAAAAAACCTCATGATTTTACAATAACACAGACACTGTCGATTTTGTGTAATTGACTGCGTAATGCATCTATAAGTTACAAGATTATTTAAGCAAAAATGCTAAATAATCGAATTTGAAATTTAACTAGATCGAAATCAGAAGTAGAACTTCCATCTCAAAAAACATTATTTCAAAAGAAAGAATCATAAAATCGAAAACATTAAACAAAATCTCAAAATCAGAAAATAGAAATAACAGAAACTACCCATCCCCATAGAGAAAAAATAAAAAAAACCATGGCACAACGCCGATTTAGGGTTTTAGCTCGCAAGGTTGAAACGTCTACGGTTAGAATTAGGGGTTTTTATATACACGCCTTAACAAGAATTCTAGAAGGTTCGTGGTTGGGTTTTGAAAGAAAAATGTGGGAAAAGTAATACTTTGCAAATATGCCCCTATAGAATAAGGTAAATACATTTTTTCACTTTTTTCCTACCCCTGGAAAGTATTAATATACTAGATTCAATTCTTTTTCTCTAGACCAAGATGCCTGAGTTTTGGACAGGTTCTCGGGGTAATACTAAAAATAATAAAAATTAATTTTTAAAAAGTTTGAGACTATCACTTTTTCTATCTTAACACATTCTTTTTAATTTTCGTGCTCAAAAAGTACGAGCACACTAAGGGAGTATAATTTATTATATTAATTTCAAAATTTCACTAATAACTTATACCCTCTCATCCTACAATAAGTAAAACGTTTCTTTTGGGCACGAGAATTAAGGAAAAAAGGTAATTTATAGGAGAAGTGGTGGAGTCCATACCTTTATATGAGATAAGGTAATTTCCAAAAAAAGAAATGGGACACTTCGGTGGAATAAATCAAAAGGAAAGTAGAATACTTATTGTGGGACATAGGGAGTACTTGATTAACTATTGATATTATATAATAATTTTTAATATATAATTCAAATATTTAATTGCTCGTGAATAGTAATACTTGAGCAAGAAATTAGCAATGAATTAATATGTTTTTGATACAATCATCTTCATGTAACCATATGCCCCTCGACCCTCAAAAAAAAAGAAAAAAGAAAGAAAAAAAGAAAAGAAACAATATGCCCCTCAAAATTTCATTGAATTTTTGCCTCAACCCAATTAGGAGTCGATATATATACATTTTCTTGAAGTTCAAAATTATTTTTAGTAATAACGTATGAATTGTAAAGATTCTCATATCCCATAAAATTAGTATATGTAAAAATATTACTCCCTCCGTCCCCCATACCATAAACATGTCTTTCTTAGAATGACGGGTTTTAAGAAAATCTAGTAAAGTATATTATGAGTAGTGAAAGGTCCCATATTTTGTGAGAGAGTTTTGTGTGAAATAATGTTTATAAATTAAAAGTGCATGTTTATGGAGGGACGGAGGGAGCATATCTTTTCCATCCTGGCAAACACATGTGCTAGTTTCAAATGTATTCATAGTCAAGTCTCCTGTAAACAAAGCCCAGTGGAGAGGCAAATCGAGGGATCAAGTATTCGAATCCCACCAACATCTTTACGTTACTACTACAAGATACAAAATCCTTTAACGTGTCACTACAAGAGGCGAAATCAGGCAAAACGAGAGGCAATATGTTTCGTCCTAACAATGAAGAGAACAAGTGCAACAACAACTAACAAGCGAAAAATGAATAATCCAAGTATTGCCACTACAAAAAAACACATATTTAACGACGGAAATTTCTGTCAACCCCGCCATAAATTCCGTCGCCGATTTCACGTCCCGACAGATCAGCTACGGATCAATTTCGTCGTCAATTTCTTGATCGCCGGTGAAATTAACGACGGATTTCATGTCCGTCGGGAGATGGGACGACGGATCGACGATGGAAAATTCCATCGTCGAGAACGGTCACCGGTTTGGTCGTCCTGGAATCGGCGACGAACCAGGACGACCAAACCGGTCCGTCGTTAATCGACGACGACGGACAACATTCCGTTGGCGATTTAAAGGAGTAACGACGCAATATCGATCGCCAATCCGTCGGCGATCGACGACGGAATTTGTCCGTCATTAGATTTGAGCTTGTTAGTACTGTTACTTTCCGTCGGGAATTTTTATTTTTTAGGCCAATAATTTGTTTTATTTTATTTCCAACCACCTGTTCATATCAGACCCAATCAAAAACACATATATTATTTTCAAAATACAAATACGCAATGAAATAACGAAATTCATATATAATACTAATGTTTGAATCTGACATTCTTCAATCAACCAACACAACAAAGTATCTAATATTCAGTTTTCAAATATAGAGTCAAGATGGTGGGTGTCCTGATCTCATGTACTGCATAAGCATGTCGAGTTGTTCCTTCATCCTAACTGACTCAGCAGCATATTGCATTTGCTCCTCCAACTGCAGCCGTTGTTCACGCTCAGCTTGCATCTGCTCCATTATCCGAACATGCTCGATCCTCTCTTCCTGCAGCTCAGTCTGCAACAAGGACAACTGTTGTGTCATAGACTCCGTATCAACGCCTGATGACACTATTGAGCCACCAGTCATGCTTAAATTTATATACATTCATGTTTCGAATAATGACAACCATAGATCATACAAAGATCAACGGTTCAGATTGGTTCTCAGTTCCCACACTAGGAATAGTTTTTATATGAACCAATCCATATATATAGGGAATGGTTAAAATAGAAATGATTCTCCCTGTGTTAACTAAAAATTTATATAGACCATTGATTTGATCAAATTGAATGGATTAGATTACATAGAAATATGATGAAATATTTTTATATTTTTTGCTATTATCTAGAGCGAAGGGCATACGGGTAATCTAAATAATCCGTCCCCCACGATTAGAAATTGGCGGCTATTAATTGGGAGAAGATCAAGGCAACCCAAAAACATCACAAATATGTATTTTTTTTTCGAAAATTGTACGCATTACGATCAAATTAATTTTCAAAGCTCTAATTATAGCATCTGGTGCTATTATAGTAGAAGATTTGAATATAATTTCCTCATTTCATAATATAGCTTTCGAAATTGCATATTATATGATAAATTATTGCATATTATTATGTTATTGTATAATATTATTGCATAATATAGTTTTCACAATTGCATATTATTATATAATAAATTATTGCATATTATTAGATTATTGTATAATATTATGTAAATTATATATTGCATAATATAGTTTTCACAATTGCATATTATATCATAAATTATTGCATATTATTATACTATTGCATAATATTATGTAAATTATTGCATAATATAATATTCACAATTGCATACTATATCTATAATTTGTTAATATTATGTAAATTATTGCATAATATAGTTTTCACAATTGCATATTATATCATAAATTATTGCATATTATTATACTATTGTATAATATTATGTAAATTATTGCATAATATAATATTCACAATTGCATACTATATCTATAATTTATTAATCCAATTTGAGCATGGATTTTTTATCTTATGTGAACGAACAAATAATACACTCCAATTAAATAAAATAATTAAAACCAGAAATAGTTAATTTGCTAAACTGACCGATATTTTGTTCTTTAATGAAATTAAGAATTATAACAAGCAATACATAAATCCCATAAAATAGGGAGGCAGCCGTTACAAAATGGGATAAAATACTAATCTAGCCTTCTAATTTTTTAAGGTGGCCTGAAAATGCAAATAAAAGACACCATTAATCTACACCCTTTATCTATTAAATGGACGTCCACGATTTATTTCTAGTTAACACATATGGATTCATTTTCTAGTGTGTGTGTGTATATATATATATATATATATATATATACACACTAACAAATAATATTTGTTGGGAGACGATCCTTAAGACGTAAATAATTTCTATCCCAAAGGGAAAAGATCCTTAAGAAATTATTACATCTATCCCAATAAGTATCATAGATATTAAGAAACAAATCAAAAACCAATTAATTTCTAGCAATACAACATGTTTTTCTTATACAACAACAACAACAAAAACAACAACAATCTATACCTATTATAAAAGTATCTTGTTTACAAAAATTGATTTGCATATTATGTCCTTATTATAGATTTAATTATAGAAAAATAATGTAAATCATATACTAATCCATTATATATTATTAGATTATACTTATAATATTCTTACATATTTAAATTATTTAGGGTAGTTTAATGAATTAATATAAATACGTTTTATTTATTTGATATGTGATAAAAATCCTTTGATATAAGATAAGAATCCTCTTGCATTTAAATTTCCTCAAAATTGCGGTATGATTTATCTATTTTTTACGTATCTATATTTATATTTAAATTTATTATGATATGATTATTTTATTTTTCATATATATACTTATTATTTTTTTATTAAATATATATTCTTATTATTAAAATCTATCAATAGTTACGACACTACTAGTGCCTATAAATGTACAATGCCTACGACGAGCAAATTGGAAAACCATGATCATACAAGCCATCAAAAAAAACCTCTCAAGATGAATGTAGGTAAAACTTGATTCACAAAGATGTTAATGAGTCGTCGTACCGTTGTCTGCAGAATAGATTGTGAAGTGGTGTAAATAAGCTCCCACTTGCCGTTGAGCAGATCGGATTTCAACGGCTCTTTTGTTGGATTAACTGCTTCTAATTTCCGAGCTACCTAAGGATGATGTTCAAATTAAAAGAAAAATAACTTGATTATAGTGCAACTAAAACATGACATTATCATAATTAGGCACATTTATCATAATTAGGCCATTTCCATCTAATACACGTAGCATATATAGGAAATTGATCTCCAAAACAGAGGAAATTTATAATTTTTAGGGCAAAGAATGATGTAACACTAATTAGAGAGAAATTGAAGAAATTTGAAAAAATAAAAATTAGAGAGAGAGAGAGAGATGGGCTGACCTACTAGTTACGGCAGATTTGCCGGTTAGAGGGCTGACGACGGGCGGCGGCGCGGCAGAGGCTCCGGTGACGGGCTCACTACGAGAGAGATACAATACAGAGATAGTGAAGGGGAGGGAGAGAGAGAGAGAGAGAGAGAGAGATGAAGCCTGACCTAAGGAGCAGCTGTGGTGCGGCGGCGGCATACAACGAGAGAGAGACACTGTGAGAGAGACGATGTAAGATAGTGAGAGAGAGAGACACTGTGAGAGAGAGGACGGAGCAGATGGACGGAACACGACTTACCAGCGGCAACGAACGGCGACGTAGGATGGCAGCACAGCTGTAGGAGAAGAGCTCGCACAGAGAGACGGTGAGTGAAATGAAATTAGGGCTTGTTTTGAGAGAGGGCCAATCTGATATGGTATCAGATCTTCGGCGATGGACGCCTCCATCACCGATCCATCGCCGATTACTTAAAACAACTAACAGCGGACACTATTCCGTCGGCCAAAAAAAAAAGGATTAACGACGAACTGAAATCCGTCGGCGTTATTTGGAAATTCCAGATAAAAAATGGAGAAAAACATTAACGACGGAAAAGAGTCCGTCGTCGCCCTTAACGTCAGAATTTCCGTCGTCGATGATGACGCGAAGAATTCCAGCCACGATCCGTCGTTAATCCGTCGCCAATTCCATTGTCAAAGACGGCGTCTTTTGTCCGTCGTTGGTTCGTCGTCGATGGGCGACGGAGTGTATTCCGTCGTCATGTCCGTCGTAATTTTGATGTTTTTTTTGTAGTGTGCAGACCTTTCATATCAACAAAACGGTCATCTAGTTTGTTATTTGACAAGGAGAGAATAATGAGACTTTGCAGAAGTAAATAAATTCAACCACAAGAGGCTCTTCATATTGCCAATAACTCGAGGTAAAGAACCGCTAAAGAAATTGTTGGCAGAGTGCATGAAAACGTGATGCTCATTAGACCGTAAGGTTGAGGGAATGCTGGAACTGGATGTATTGTTACTTACACTGATCTCTCTCAACAGACGAAGGCTCCCTAAGCAACTCGGTAGCAGTCCAAAAAAGTTGTTACTGCGACATTAATTATATACAGATTTCTCATATTGCAAGTTCTTGCCATCAATCTTCAAACTCTGCAAATCAATAAGGCTTTCAATGACATTGCTTCAAAATTTAAGAAGTGCAATCAAAGAGGAAAACATATATGCCATGTTGACTCAACATGAGAACAAATAATATCATAAACATATATTCTGATTTTTTTTATGAATTAATCACGCATAACTCTGTACAGCATAATTGTTCCAAGACCAACAAAGGCATCAATAAAGAACCCAACATTATTAAGCACATAAATTGCTGACCGTAGAGCATAATCTCACCAGAAAGTTATCCATGATTGAGAGTCTACCAAAGGACAGCACAAGGCAACATCAGTTCAGAACAGATGCCTTCAAGAAATTTTGCAGTATCATGTCCTCCGATACCTGCAGACGAGCATATCGAACAGACTCTCGTGAGTTGTAATTGGGGTACAGTGAATAAAATCAACCGAACTATTTTCTCATTCACAAGACACACGGATTATTAGAACATATAATCTGAGCAGCATACTTTAACTGATGAAGATCATGGCCGCAATTTAATTTTTTGTGCATGTTGGTAACAATTTGCTGTAAAATGCTTTGTGGGTGCAATCATTTCATGCTACCAGTAGTCACCACAAGAGCAAGCTCCATCCTGAAAATGATGGTAACGAACAGGATCCCTAATGATGATGCTTCTATTCTCCATTTTCGCCAAAAGCTTTGCAAAAACATGACAGTCACCACATATCCTGAGATTTTTTCTGATTCTTACAGACTTCCCTTTAGGCAATCTCATAATACCAAAAACAATCGCCAGTTTCTCACTGTGGTACACTAGAGAGTTTTCCATCTGTTCTCCTTCAAGATCTTGATAGACAAAATTTGTGTCTGGCACATAACCCTCTTCCTTTAATCTCCGAATGATATGACTCAACTCTTGATGAATAGCATTGATCTCCGAATGAGCTTTGTCACCCAATATGAAAGCATGAACTTGCTTATTTATCTCAATCCAACTGCATCCAGGTTCTTTCTTAATCCCTCTATCCTTCATGAGTCTCCTCAATTTTGCAACATCTTCCCATCTCTGGCTGTTAGCATAGATATTAGATAGAAGCGTGTATGTTCCCGCATCATTGGGATCCAAGCTCAAAACCTTTTTGGCTGCATATTCAGCTATATCCATATTACGATGAACTCTACATGCCCCAAGTAAAGTTCTCCACGTCACGGCATCTGGTTCACATTTCATTTCATGAATTAGTTTCAAAGCTTCATCAAGCTTCCCTGCTCTTCCAAGGAGATCAATCATGCAGCCATAATGCTCCCTACCGGGATCAACTCCAAAAAGCATCTTCATCGACTCAAAGTAATGCTGCCCATCTTTCACTAGTCCAGCATGGCTGCAAGCAAACAGAACTCCCAAAATTGTGATGTAATTTGGTTTAATTCCTGAAGTTTTCATCATATCAAATAAATCTATAGCTTTCCGGCTGTAACCATTTTGGGCGAAGCCTATTATCATGGTGCTCCAAGAGATCACATCTTTTACAACCATTCGAGAGAAGACAGAGTTAGCATCTTTCAAACTACCACACTTACAATACATGTCTACAAGGGCATTGTTGAGGACTAGATCTCGATTAAACTTGATGACATGAACATGGACTTGTCTCCCCAATTCCAATAGTGCTAAACTAGTGCAACCACGCAGAACACTTGTTAGAGTTGACTGATCGGCCCAGAAACCAGATCTCTTCATTCTGATAAAAAGATTGAGGGCTTTATCTCCTTCACTGTTCTGGGCAAACCCACCAATAATAGAGTTCCATACCACCAGATCTGAAGTTACCATCTCATCAAACATGTAAAGTGCTGCTTTTGGTTCACCCCATTTGCAGTAAATATCGATCAGAGCACTTCTGACGAAAACATCCAACTCCAAACCCACCTTGATTATGGAACAGTGAAGTTGTTTGAGGGTAGAAATCTCCTCAGAGGCTCGCAGCACTGATGAATATGTGTACATGTTTGGTCTGACACCATCTCTAAGCATCATAATCAACATTTGCAAGGCCTTATACTTATGCTCAGACTTAGAGTACATAGCAATCATAGTTGTCCAGGAGACAACATTTCTCTCGAGCATTCGATCGAATAAGAATTGTGCTTCATTCAGCAAATTAAATTTCACATACATGTTCAGAAGTGTGTTGATAAGGAAAGTCTTGGGCTCGTAGCCATTTGAGAAAACATGCTGGTGGACTTGCTTTCCTTGTTTAATAGCTCCGTGGGCTATGCAGCACTTAATGAGCTCTGCATAAGTGACTGAGTCTGCCCATAGCTTATGTTTTTGCATAGAGTCCAATGCTTTCATTGCATTGCGAAGATCCTTCTGATAGCAATATGTGTTGAACTTATTAACTATATCTTGGTCATTACTCGACAATGTACCGGGTCTAGTCCTCCATTCAGATACCTCCACAGAATAGAACTTTGGGAGATGAAGAACAGTGTTTAGTACTGATATGGGGGTGGAAGTAGCCTGCAAGGCGCTGCTGTGGCATTTGAATCTTGACATAAGTTTCATAGCTAAAGACTGAACTCAATCAAAATCATAACTGCAACATCTTCAATCTGTAAAATCCTTCATATATTAGTTGCTCGACACCTTAACCGAGACAATAATTCATTAACCAATAACAAAGCAGCATTCTGCTAAAACCAAGCACCAACTTTATCTATTACATCCAGATTCCGAAATAAAGTAAAACAGGACAACTCATGAAAAACAAAATAATAATGTAACAAAAGGAGAAATAGGAAAGAACTCACGCTGCCAGATTCATGGAGGTGAGGAAAACTAGGAAAGTAAAGAAAATTTCCCACCAATTTTTTTCTGGATTTTTCGTCAATTCATTATTTGATTTGAAGGAGATGTCCGTCAATTATGATCCATAACTTAATTCTTGCCAATGTCGCATGTATTCAGGTTTCAAGGGAAAAAAAAAATGCTTCGCTCACATTCAGTTACAATTAGTAATCCTCGGTAGCACAATTCCAGCTACAAAATTCAGTTTCGGACTGTTCTCATTCATCATTCGTATCTGCCGTCCATATTCAGTTTTGAAAAAACTTTTTTTCTTCCAAAAAATAAAAAGAAATCAAATTTATGAACTTAAAGAGTAAATGTAAGGGGAACAGCTTCGAAATTGATTATTTCATTCTTCGAATTTTTAAAAAAAAAATCCAATTCCGAAATCATTCCATCCGTTCCTGGTTCGAGAGGATGTGCTTTTTAACAAGCCCATCGCTGTCATCAAAATACATTTGCATACACACAAACATCGCAGCTTGGGTTTTCGATTGTACCTTAAAATGTGAGAATTTGTTCTTCTATGTCCGTGAGAGAAATACAGAAATGGCCGGAGGCTGCTTCTTTTCACCGCCACAAAACTACAAGTCCACACTCTCGTTTCCGCCGCCAGATGCCGCCGTCTTCAGACACCATCTTTCAAGGTGAGAGGGTGCTTTCTTTCTTTTATGTAGGTTAAGTGTTTGTTGCGAGTACTGAACCAAAATTTCAATTCTGTTTTTTATCACTACAACTGAAGGCGTTTAATGTGAAAGGCGAAAATTTCATCATGTTTGATATTCTATGGCAAGAAACAAGATTGATGAGTTTGATTGTCGGGGCGTCAATTTTTTTAAAATATAAGATACTCCTTAATTAATAATTTTTATATTTTCAAACTAAATCACTTAACGAACATTGAGCTAACGAGTCAAATATAATCATACTTAAACTTGACTTGTTTGGCTCACGAGTTTCTCAATAAAATTTCGAACGAGTTTTAATTTAGCCTAGATCCGAATAACTCAGAGAATAATTTGACTCATTTTCAGCCATATACACAAATTTTCGACTTCTTTTACAGTGCACAGCTAGTGAGCTAGATGTGGGGTATTGTTGATACATGCGTACAATTTTTTTCTTGCTTTTTATTCTTTTTTTCATCTAAAAATTTTATTTTTATTTCAATTTTGCAATAAAACATGCATGCATATAATTTCTCCGTAATGCTGCTGCTGCGGAGCTTAGTGAATTTTACAACACCAGTAATTTAATAATATCACAATTTATTCCACAATTAAAACATATGTATTATATCTCTTGAATAAATCGGTTGATAAATTAGGCATCCATAATAATCTGCATTATCTGTAACTTGTGCTCAAATGTCAAAATTACAACCCAAAAAGGAAGAAAAACATTCCAAGTTAATTTGTACCCAGAAATGTTGATGGCCATTGAGATACCATCAAGATAAGACTCTTCCAAAAAGAATCCCACTGCAGACGATAGCTCCAAACCATTTATTGGATACAAATCTGATAACAAAAAAACAGAAAAAAGAATTCAGATTTTAGACCAAAAAAAGACGAGTAATTTAGAAAATCTGGGCAAGCATCAAGTTCCCTTATGTTGTTATAAGCTATACAGACTAGAAGACAATTGAAGATAACAAAAAATTTTGGAACATATAGGGACGTTTGGTTAGATGAATGAAATAGATAATATTTGATAAGATAGTGTAGAATGTGATTATTTAGATTATTAGTCTTGTGTTTGAATTGTTTGATTGTAGTGTAGGATAATTGAAAGACTATGCGAGTGTGTGTGATACTGTGTGCTGTGTGTGTGAGTGTGTGTGCTACTATGTGCAGTGTGTGTATTTTATGTGTGTGTGTGTTTATGGATGATTATTTTAAAATTTTGCATCATGGATTAGACAAGGATTAATAATCAACCCAAATTTGAGATGATAAGTTATCATCCATTTGAATGATTTGATCACGAGCCTAGTTATTTATCACAGGTTTCATCATTCAAACCAAACATGTGATTAGGTGGAATTATATTATCAATCACTCCTTATCAAGCAAATCAAACACCCCCATAATGTAATATCCAGGTACCCACTTTCTGTTGCAATCAGCACGACTTGAAAGGTCGACTGTGAATATCTGCCAAGCTAATTGTGTCGATGCAGCAGTTAAGAATACGTAATAAGGCCAATCTGTACCAACCATAAAAAAGATTAAACAAGGTAAAAGGAAGAGACATGTATATACGGACAGACATCGGAGAGGAGAGAATAAAACTAGCATTACCAAGATTGGCATTATATCCACTAAGAGCAAGGCTACCGATACATGCTGCTCCAAAGCCAGAAATCCATTGTTTGGTTGATTCCCCAAATCTCAAGGCCGTTGATTTCACACCCACTCTCTTATCGTCTTCTTTGTCCTGCAAGTACAATTCTCACATACTTCAATGGCACTACAACCTATATTTATGTGATTACAACCAATACTTCAATGCATGAGGTTTATATGCATTGAGAGGGAAATGGTATTAATTGTTTACATAACTCAATTTAAACTATTTTTCTTATTTTAGAATACAAGTAATGTGATGGAGAGATTCAACATTCAGAATATAGAGTGAAATATTAAAATTTAAAGGGGAAATAGTTATTGTTATGGAATGTTGTACCGGTTTCTATTTATGTTGAAATTGTGTTCGTAACCATGAACTTCCTCAGACTTCGTTCTTTTTCTTTTTTTCCATTAAAAGGCCAGAAAATATTTGCAAGCCAAAACGAAAATGAAAAGGCTAAAAAAAGTACCAAATTCCTACAAGCCCTAAAGACGTCACATTTCCCAAATTAAGATTACATGCATGTCCAGTTAGGAGTTTTATATCATGAACCAAGAGATAAGACTATACCTGATGTGCATATATTGTATCGTAAACAAGGGTCCAAAATACACCAGAAGCGTAGAGAGGGATTACTACAGCAGGATCAATGCTTCCTCTAACAGCAGCCCAACCAAGTAAAGCACCCCAGTTAAATGTCAATCCAAGATAGGCCTGAGGCTGCACCAACACAGATACAGCTATATATATATCCTATAGAAGCGTTTGTACAAGTTCCTTGGTGTATGCATGCATGTGTGCGGTATGTGTGCCCGTCCCAAGACACCATGATGAATACAAGGATGAACATGGGAGCAAGTGAAATGTAAGGAATGTATAGACTCAAGAGGATAGAGATCAGAATTCATTACCCAAAACGTCAGTCTCTTCATCAGAGGGTATGAAAACACAAGCAGCAGAGATGAAGCTCCCAGAACACGGCTGTAAAATATTTTATGAGTCAAGCTATTAGCTATAGATACACTCAATCACCGTCTTTCCTTTTTTGTGATGCAAAATAGATACTGACGAATAAGAAACATTCCAAATTTTCAATAGATAAATAATTTGCAAATCACTCCTATTTCCTAAGAAGAATGGCATTTAACAAGTGTAAGAGCTCCGTGACAACCTCAAAATGTCCCTTCATACAGAAAAAAAAATATTCCATGTAGTTGGATACATTTCCTCAAAAAATCACTCATCATAATCATTGCACTTTTTTCGACCCTGGCTTCTAGAATGATTAAATAAAAATTCATTTAGCAATTCAAGTTTCAGTTACTTAGTATGTAATGTCACTGAATAAATCCACTAGGCGTGCGCAATCTGTAGATGATTAATTGGTAAAGCTCAAATACTTATGGTGTTCTTTTCATTTAATCAATATGCTAAGCTGTTAAGCAAGCGCCACACACAATTTTCAAAGAAATATACAGCCATAATCAGAGTAAAGAATGAGTACAAACCTAAAATTGTTGAGTTGCAGGAGAATTCCCAATCCCAAAGACAACTGAAAACCAAGAAAACAGAGTCCCTGAAACGGTGATAGCACACCGCTTGCTATGGGCCTCGATCTTGTCCTATCTACCTACACCATATTAAACTATCAAAAACACAAACAATACAATCACTAGAAGGAAGAAGGATGCACACTTAACATGCAGACGAATCATATAGTGTAAAAGCTAAAGATAGTAAAATAAAATATGTTCTCTCTTGAAGCCATCCCTGACCCTCAGTATCAGAATGTAAAGCATGCCAGATGATTTTTTTTTCTACATTGTGAATACACTAAAAACAATGATTAACGAATAAGTACCTTAGTGTCAATATCTCGATCTAGTAGATCATTAACGGTGCACCCTGCGCCACGCAACAACAACGACCCTGTACCAAAAAGCATCATCATCTTAATATCCGGAAGGCTCCCTGAAGCTGCCGCCATCGTAATTGACCTTTAAACCCAAAATATCACCTCAATGAACTTCCAAACATCATGATTAACCCCTTACACTCTTTGGATGTTAGGACGGACAGAGAGCAAGTAAGACTAGGAAAAGCAGTTATCTTTGTCTAGTTTCTAAAGCAATTCACAAGAAAAATGCTCGAGCACATGATCTAAACCTATTTGGTCTATTAATCGTCTATTTCAATTTCTCTATACACTTGCATCATATCATATGCATTCTTTAAAACCATAACTAATCTGTTAAATTAGTTCTTCTTCTTCACCTTCCTATTTACCCAATTAAACGTGTAATTACAGAAAAACCGACACCAAAAAAAGTCAATCCACATTTTACAAAATGTCACGCCATTACAAAACCAATACTAATATTCAACGAGTGCAAAAAATTTACCGTAACATGACAGCATATTCAAAATATAAATTGGGAAATTATGATGAACAAACGTACCACATACATGGCCAAGCCAGGAGCCAAGTGCCAATCGGCTTGTCCAGCCGCGCGAGCCGAGCGTACGGCCGCGCCTTTTCCGGTAAATATACATCTATCCACGAACGATCACCTTCACTGCCGTTGGATTTTTTCGGTTCTTCTCGTTTCTCATCGGGTGCTCCAGTGGAAAAGCTAGAATGGTGAAGAAAATGGTGATAGACTCCAATTGATCGGAATGAATTGGCGTCATAGAAGAATTGATTTTTGGAGTGACAATCTCTGGGGACTTGGAAGGGATAACACGAGTGGCGGCTTGAGTCGGCGGAAATAAAATTAGGGTTGGAAGGTGGAGGGGAGTGGAAGTAAGTATCGGCGGCGGAGAGAGAAGAGTGACGGTGGCGGAGCTGGCGGAGGCTCAGAGCAGATCGGGAGAGGCGATAAAATGCCATTGCTGACGAGTAATTTCTCAGATGCCGCCGTCTTCAGATACCATGTTGACAACTTTATGTAGGTTATGTGTTTGTCGCAACTACTCAATGAAAATTTCAATCTGCTTTTCCTACAACAGTGAAAGGAAGATCGTCGTCGACAAAACTTTAAGAATTATGTTTGATTTTGTATGGCAAGAATGCAAAAATTAAGAGAAAAAATTGCAGATTGTTGAACAAATTTCAGTGGCGTGCAAAATGAAAGAAGATTTATCAGTGTTGAACTGTCTTTGGGCTTCATTTTGAGGCCAAGAAGACCCCTAGGTTTTTAAAAACAAGTAGGAACTTTATAAATTAATACAAATGAACTGAAAAAAATTATTATTGTATAGATGTTATTAATTTGTCGTAGTGTTAATTTAGGAGACAATAATATACTGTAGTCATACTCGAGAAAATTACTATCTTATAAAAATTATTAATTTATCGAGTATTAGTATTTGGATGATTCTAAACGTAACCTCCCATTTTACTTAGACCTGCCCAAACTGGAGGGCCCGGCAGGTCTAACCGGAACTAGCCCGCCGGTCAACGGTTTTTTAACCGGCCCGGCAGTCAATGGGCCAGAACCGTAACCGGAACCCGTGAGCTCAAGGGCCGGTTTCGGGCCTAACTTGGTTCAAACCGTGACCGCCGGTTAACCGGAATTATAAAAAAAAAAATATATATGACGTGGCCGGTTCGAACGGTCAAAACCGGCGGTTAACCGTTGGAACCGCCGATTAACCGGCTGAACCGAAACTGCCGGTTCCAACGGGAAAAAGGCAGTGCACCAGCAGGCAGCACAGGCTGCACAGCAGCATCAATGGCAGCAGCTCAAACGGCTAGAAAAATAGTCGTTGTTGCTGCCCTCTTCCCCATCCCTTCCCACCCATTTTACCCTATAAATACCACACTATAATCTCTTAAATAATCACACCAATTCTCATCTCTCTCTATTCAATTTCAAGCATTCAATCTATTATTTGTTGCTCAAATTCTTCATTTTTTGTGTTAATTTTTTGCTCAAGTTCTCAACTTCTCTCACCACACACTTCACCAATCCATCCATAACCATATTCCATAATGTCGATCTCCTCTCGTGTCGATAAGAGCAAAGGCGTTGCCGAAAATCAAGACGATGCTCCTCCTCGATCCAAAAGAGGAGGAAGATCGGCTCAGCGAGCTCGAGCAATGGCCGCCGAAGAAATATCAAGGGCGTATGTGGAACAACTTCAACAACAAGAGGATCGAGAGGAGGAGATGCTTCGGCAATCTCAAGAACAATCCAACGAAGAAGAAGAAGTCGAAGCGCCGCCAAACAAACCAACGGGTCGACCTCTTGTGTCGGATATCTTTACTAAGCATTTTAAAAAAATGCTTAGAGCCCCGGTACCTTGCGACAAGCCCGGAGATCCTCCAAAATACAACGCCTATTGCAACTATTGCAAGAACGTCTACAAATGGACGCATGGAGGAGGCTATGGCACACTAAGGCGATACATGGAGACGTGTCATCCGGGAGAATACGGGATTGCATCAACACAAACTCAAATTCGTGGCGCCGCTTTCTCGGCGACGGGTACGTCTTCTCACCCTTTATTTAAATATGATCATCCACATGCCGAAGATGTTATGGCTAGATATTGTGCTATGGAAAACAACCTTTTACATTTGCCGATAAAAATAACCTATCAAGAAAGTATAAAAGATGCATATTGTCCCGCCGCTAAAAAAATTAGTAGAAGTAATATGCTTAGATGAATTAGAAGACAAGCTTTTGATAAAAAAATGGAATTAATGAAATATTTGATAAACTTAGACCATAAAGTTTTTATTTGTGACGATATTTGGACTGATTGTTTTCATCAAAATAATTACATGGGAATAACATGTCATTGGGCTGATGATAAATGGATACTACAAAAACGTTTAATTGCATTTAGGGAGTTCGATGATCCACATACAGCCACTAATATTGCTTTAATAATTATAACCCTTTTTAAATGAATACCAATTGATTAATAAAGTATTTTCGGTTGGTTTTGATAATGCATCCGCCAACACCGCTAGTATTCCCGAACTCATTGAAGCATGTAATCCATCTTTCCAAGGAAAATATTTTCATAGTAGATGCATTTGTCATATTTTGAATTTATGTGTTCAAGATGGACTTGAAATTTTTAATGAATCGGTTATGCCTATTAGAAAAGTCGTTGTCCTTTTGCATAAAAATATAACTTTAGGTAAAAAATGGCAAAAATATTGTTGTCATAAGAATATTCAACATAGGAGTTTTGTTAGAGATGTATCACATCGTTGGAATTCCACTTATGAAATGTTTAATTCTACTTTAGAGTATAAAGATTATTTATGCGAATTTTTTAGAAAAGAATTTGCGACGGTTCAATTGACTTTATTACATTCTTATTGGGACCAATGCATGGATTTATATCAATTGTTAAAGGCTTTTAATAATGCCACCGTTCAATTATCGGGTGTTTATTATTGTACTTCCGTTCGTGTGTTGGAACATTGCATGTATATTGCACTTAGCTTTAAAAATTGTTTTAGTAAACCCAATTTGCAAGGTGTGATTTATTTTATGGTTAAAAAATGGCTAAAATATTTTAGAAATATTCCGGATATTTTTTTAGTAGCTAAGTGCTTAGATCCTAAATGGAAATATGATGGTGTTTCTCAAATATTAGATATTTATTATAATGCTTTTAAGCAAATGGACTTTTTAAATGTAAAAATTGATGGAGAAATAATTTTCTTTGATATTCCTAATGTTAGTCAAATAAAAGATGATTTAGAAAGAACTTTAAGATCTCTTTTTGCCGAATATAAGATGACTCATGGATATGATCTTGACATAAATGCACCTATTTCTTCTACTTCTACCTCTTCATTTATACCACTTGATTTAAACTCCTTAGATCCCTTAGTTCAACAATTAAGTAGCATGTACCAAGATAGATCTTATGAACTCCCTAGGGGCCAAGGTAATAGTGAATTAGATATGTATTTGGGTTGTCGTTTTGTTTTTGGTGTTGAAGATAGTGCTCCACAAATCGACGTGATGAAATGGTGGTCAAAGAGAACAGGGTATCCCGTACTCTCTATCATGGCGAAAGAGTTGTTTGTCGTCCCCGCATCCACCGTCTCGATCGAACAAGCTTTTAGCATTGGCGGACTCATGTTGGACCAAAGAAGATCAACGATGAAACCAAGAAACATTGAAGCCACAATGTTGCTTGATGATTGGTCGAGGGCCGACCTTAGAGCTCAAGAGCTAGATTGGGATGATCGCGACGAGAGCCCAAATGAAGAGTTCACCGAGAGTGATCGATCGGTGGACGAGAACTACTAGGGAGTAATATAATGTAATCGAATATGTGGATTTTGATTCCTCTATGGGAATACGTAGGCAACTCAATTTTAATATTAAAATTGAGCTCAAGTCCTTTTTTTTCCTTTTTTTTCATTTCAACTTTCAAGTGTTGTAATTTCAACAATATTAATGAGAAATGATTTAATATTTTTATTCAATGACTACTAAGTAAAATTTAAATTTTTTTGCTTATATTGTCTTAAGATATATATATATATATATATATATATATATATACAATATTTAATTACAAAAAAACAAAAAAAATTACAAAAGTTGAAAAAAGTGCTCCAAAAATACAAAAACAATCTGTAATTAACCGCCGGTTTTCGGCCCTGAACCGGAGGTTCGGCAGAAACTGGCGGTTAACCGGCGGTTTTTAATTATTATTATTATTTTTTTTTTCAAAATCCTAAATTCTATCTATAAATAAAATATCCCCCAACCCTTTTCTCACTCACTCCCTCAGCCGTCTTCACCTTAATGATCTATCATTCTATCTTCCTCATCTCTTCACCTTATCTATCTTCTTCATTTTTTCTTCTTTTTTAATTTTATCTCTCAAGACTCAAGTTTCAACTTCAATTCTACAAAATACAAACAACAATGCCTCCTAGATCTAGTATTAAGGTTGATATTTTCAACAAGCACTACACCCGTAGTGCTCCATTGCCCGACTATTCTAATCCAACCTATGAAGTTCATTGCCATTATTGCAACAAAGTTTTCAAGTGGACTCAAAATGATGGCTATGCTTCCCTTGTTCGTCACATTCAAAAAACGCATCCGACCGAAGCTATGGGAAATTGAGTATGTAATGTTACTAATGTAATATCTATTTTGTAGTTGAAAATTGAAATATGTATTTTGTAATGTTTAATTTAATTTTCAAGTACTTGTAATTTCTATTTAGTAATGTTTATTTTAATTTTCAAGTATTAATGAAAAACTAGTTCATTTTCATTTATGTTTCATATATATATATATATATTAGGAAAAAAAAATTAAAATCGGCGCCGGTAACCGGAACCGGCGGGTTTTAACCGGGCCCGGAACCGCCGGTTAAAAAGCCCGGCCCGTAACCGTGTACAGTGTACACGGGCCGGTTACGGTTCACTCTCCGATGAAACCGTAACCGGCGGGCTCGGGCCCGGAACCCCCGGTTCGGGGCCCGTGTGCAGGTCTAATTTTACTCTCTATAATTTCATATTTAAAAAATAATTAAAATTATATTAATCGTACTATTTAATCCCTTACCTAAGAATTATAATTAATAACTAGTACAAAATAATGGCAGCCATTAATTAATAATTAGACTTTACCCCTATTGGCCACATCCTGAGTTCACACAGACAGCCCTCGGTGGTGTGCAGGCCGTAGGGTACATTAGGGTGCTTCCAATGGTTTGGAACCAGCTTCCAAACCGACACATCACCGCCATATCAGCTTTTGGAATCCACCTACTTTTTAATCTAACATCTTCTCTAACAATGAAATCAGTTTCTACATTTTAAAGGGTCTCATTATAATATATTTCTTCAATTAATTTTATTTGCATTATTGTTTATATATTATTTACATATTTTGATTATATATTTTATTTAAAATTTTATATTTAATGATTTAATATAATAAAATAAAATGGCTTTACAATTATAAATAATAATTAAAATTATAGTAATAAAATTAAAATTACATTACTAAAATTGAAATTACAATAATTGAAAGTACATAAACATTAATAATGAAAACTAAAATATTACTTAATTATGATCATTGGCATTGGATTGTGCCCAAATATGTTGTGTCAAATCGTGTTGAAGTTGGAGATGGGCTTCTTTATTTTTTAAATCTTTGTGATTTTTGAGATAATTTTCAAATGCTTCGAGGTTATTAGTACCCATTGGTATTGGTTGTTGAGGAGTTGCATCTTCTTCAGACCAGTTGACCGTTTCTTCACCCTCATCCTCAATGATCATGTTGTGCAAAATAATACATGCGAGCATTATATTGTTGATATCCTCCTTGTAATAAGATCGTGCAGAATTTTGAACTACTGCCCAACAAGCTTGTAGAACTCCAAACGTCCGTTTGATGTCTTTTCTTGTAGCCTCTTATCTCTGCGCAAATTTTTGTCTACACAGATCTCCCATGGCCGGATAACTCTTGACGAATGAAAGCCTATGTCGGATAGATTCTATCTGTCAGATTGTATCCATGGTTATACGTCCGACCATTCACCGTGAATTGAACTGGTAGAGCATTTTCCTGAAGGAATTGATTAAATAATGGAGACCCATGAAGAACATTGATATCATTGCTTGCTCCAGCGACACCAAAAAAAGTATGCTGACAAACATGGTTTTTACACTATTTTTGAGTGTTTATTGTGTTGATTTGTCATGCAAAATCATGTTTGTAACGAGCTTCTTGTCTATGTTTTACTTTCTTGAAGAATTTGATACTTGGTTGTGGTTTTGATGGTTTTGTACGAAAACAAAATGTTAAAGTTGGAGGAATGGTTGTTTGAGAATTAAAGTTCGTTAAGAGAGGAGTTTGCAGGCAAAAACGGATCCAAATTCGGAGCTCTAACGAAGGAGAACAGACCAAAACAAGAAAGTTGTCACACTGGTGCCATCTTTGGTGCGACAACACTAGAGAGAGCATCAGAATCCGCCCATACCTTATTATTTTCCTTATTTTGCTATTTTTCTTATTTTGGTAGTATTATATTTCTACTAGGTTACAACCTTGTACTCTCACCTTTGTATATATATCCTCAAATACTCTTGCTAGGGGGGACTTTTGCATCTTTTCATATTTTTGTTTTCTATATTTTTTTTAAACTTTTAGCTAGTTTTTCCTTGGAGAAGGTTCAAGATTGAAGACATTCAAGACGAGATCAAGAATCGGAACTCCAGTTATTTTAATTAGTATCTTTAGTTATGTTTTTCTTTTATTTCTTTGTTGAAACCCTAGTTATGAGTAGCTAATTTCCTCGTTGATCCTAGAGTTTGTAAGATTCAATTGAGATAATATTTTTGATTTATTGATTCCAATCTTCCTTTCAATTTATGGTTTGTGATTCTTGGTGCTTTATTCATGCTTAGATAGTTGGCCACTATTTATGCATGCTAGTTGTTCAATTAAATACTTAGCTGGTTTAGTTGATTAATGGAACTCAAGAATGCATGATATGAATGATTATGAGACCTAGCGGAGATTAATTCGTTCATAGGAGGTTTTAGATCTGTTGTGCTTTTTGGAGTTAGTAGATTATCTTGAGACTTAGCGGAGATAGATACTTTGCTAATCTACTTTTCAATGACTTGTCGAGAGAGTGTGTGAATATATTTGTGATCCCTTCACGTGAATTGAATTAAAATTGGTAATTGGGTTAATAAGTTAATTTCGTTGTTGATTTTGAGTCGATGCATTCCCTAGGGCCAGTCTTTTACCTTTGATATTTCATAAATCTGTTTCTTTGTTATTTGTTTTCTTTTAATTAATTAATTTCTGTTTAATTTGAAAATAAAATCCCAAATCAAAATAATCAAGAGCTTGAGTAGTAAAGAGGTTTCTAAATTTTATTTCCCACTATATTTTCGATTTACAGTCCCTGTGGATACGATACTCAATTTACTAACTATCTACAATTGCACCGTTCAGTTGCGATATATATTGCTAAGATTTTAGTGATCACATGCCATATCCACAAATTTGCCGATGCCACCGCTTCAAGAACTATTGTATGAACTCCATAATCGCCTCTTGTATAGAATCCTTTGTAAGCGACTGGACAATTCCTCCACTCCCAATGCATACAAACGAGGTTCCCCAATATTCCGGGGAAGCCATGTCTTTCTTCATGCATTTGTAGCAAGCGTTGAGTATCTGCTGCATTTGGACTTCTCAAATATCGTACACCATAAACAACAATGATACTCTCGCAAAATTGATGTAGATATTGCAACGCAGTAGTCTCACCCATTCGCATATACTCGTCTAGTGAGTCACCAACAGCCGCATATGCCAATTGTCAGATAGCTGCAGTGCACTTTTGAAGTGGTGATAGACCATTTCTCTCAGTTGCATCTTGCCTCAATGTGAAATAGAGTGTGTAGTTGCCTAAAGCATCAACGATCTGGACAAATAACTCTCTCCGCATTCAAAATCGACGACGAAAAAGATCTCCATCGAAGATGGGTTCTTCACAGAAATAATCACGAACGAGACGATCATGGCCAATTTCACGCTCCCGATCCCTATATTTTCTAGGACCGCTGCTCCTTCGTGAAGTTTGACCTCTTCCTATTTGACTCGAAACCGATCGATCTAGCCATGAGCAGGTTGAAGAGAGCTCTAACAGGTGTTGTGTCCTCTGCATCGGCCATAGCAATCATCTTTCGCATAATCGGATCTGTATCCGAATTTTGAATGAATTGCTTCCACATTTCATCAATTTCATGTAAACTAGGAATATCAGTCATTTTGAAGAAAGTTTTGTTTTCGGATGAAATGAAGGTTAAGATTTTTGTGCTTAAATGATAAATGAAACACTAGTATATATAACCAAAACATCAACATCTATATTTATAACCGTTGAATTGGTATATTGTAATTGTTGGACTCAACAACTATATTTATTACATTTGTGACCGTTGCCGATAATTTTCAATATAGTTGTTGGACAATAAAGTTATATTTTATTACATTTGTGACCGTTGCCGACAATTTCTAAATATAGTTGTTGGACAATAAAGTTATAGTTATTACATTTGTGGCCGTTGCCGACAATAATAAGTACAAGTTGAATTTATAAGATAATAACAAAACTAACATAATTCAAATTACATATAACTAATATTACAAATACATTAACTTCAAAATACATAAATAGATAAACGACACTTAAAAGTATTACATCCATCCGTATTTAGCTTTGATCTCGGCTACCATTTGGTTAAAATTATATAGTTCTGTCTCCGACATGCGACTAGTATCCTTACTGCAAAACTCAGTATGTTCGAGCTTAAGTTTGGACTCTTAAGGCTTAATTGTCTATCCATAACCTCCTGCAGATGCTTCCACTTGTTGTAGTCTTCGCCAGCTGTAGCTGTCATTTTGACCCTTTGTTTCGCTTGTCGTTTAGCTCTCTGTTGTCCCATCGGACGCATTCGAGGTCCACTATCAGAAGATGGGCTATTTGTTTCAGAATTTTTTGTTTTTTTTCTGAGGATTCTGTGGCATTTGTTGAGGAGCCCATTTCTCACAAGTTTGAATGATCTTCCATATGTGCAAGAACCTAAAGGCCTTGTTCTTTGGATGATCATTTATCCATGCTTTTTGTGCAGCCTCCAGTACATCATCATCGCTTTGTCCGTTCGCTCGATTGCTCCAGAAATTATTGTAAAGACCTGTCCACTTATTAATATCTGGATTTATTTTATAGTAATGATTTTTAACCTGCTGGTAACTTTGCTCAATAGTGCCCTCCGACTTCCACTCGTTGTAGTACGCAACAATTTTCTCTCAAAAATCTCTTCTCTTTTGTTGATTGCCAATTATAGAGTCGGTGCTGGTGTTATACCAAGCTTTTACAAGAAGAACGTCTTCATCAGGTGTCCAAATCGACTTTGTTTCCTTTGCTTTTCTAGTGGGTTTAGCAACTTCCTCGCCAACATCCACGTCATCATCATCAGCAAGGTGGATCTGTTCTAGTGGAATTTATGAAGAATGCTGCGGAAATTGGTAGCTATTTTTTTGAAATTGGTTTGGTGGCGACATGAAATAGTTGGAAGGAATGTTGGATGCAAATTGTGGAGGAAAATTTGATCCAGTAGGAGAGTTGAATGAAAATTGTTGAGGAAATGATGTGTATGTTTTTGGTTGTTCAGAAGTTGGGATTTTCGAACATTTTATGCGAGTATAATGCACGTTTTAGTGTATCTTGTGCAGGATTTTGGAGAATTTTATGAGTTCAAGGATTTGGACGAGATAAATCGGAAAAGAAGTATATTTTGCATGATTTTGCTATGGATTAAAGATGCAAGGAAGAGATGGGCTGTAATTAAATTTTGGATATTAACTTGTAGTATTTTATTATTATTGGGCTAATTAAAAGTGTCCTAATTAAGCCCAAGCCCAAGCCCTTATTTTTGGTGGAGCAGCTGTTATCTATTTAGTCTAGGATTAGGAGATTAATTAGGGATAGACTTTACCTTATTTAATTTTGATCAGCCGCAGCTTATACTTGGGGACGGCAATTAGTTTTAGAATGGAATTCCATATTTTTCTTTTTACTTTTTGGAGTTGCCGAGATCACAGCAAACACTTTGTGAAGTTCAACTTTTGATTTTATTTTCTTCCGTCGTTTTAATTCACGGGTGACGAGTTCTTGTTTTATTTTATTTACTTCGATTTATATTATGCTTTCTTTTTATTGTATGATCATGTTTAGTTTTAATATTATGTGTAGCTAATTCTTTAATTCGGCGAGAATATTGAAGCACTAGTTTAATAATTTGTGAGATCTAATTGTTCATATAATTAATTTCCTAGGGTTTCGATTTATTCCTTATGTTTAAAGTTAATTCCGATTTTGTTTAAGCCTGATCAACTTAGATTTAATTGGATTACAGTCAATTAGTTCCCCCAATCCGTAATTGTTGGAATAGAGCTAATTAGTGATAAAGCTGCCATGTTCGTAGTAGGAATAAATTGGTAGACGGGTTATTACTTGCGTTCTTGGGTAATTCGTCTAAATTGGGTTCCTTCAGATCTAAAAGCTATTAGGGCATTTAATCTAGGTCTGGCGTCTCCAGCTAGGTTGTGTTTTAATAAGGGAAATAGTTAGGTCTGGCGTCTACAGCTAACTATCGATAAAGCACGTAGGAATTGGGGTATGTCCGCTGCGTTCACGGTACCCTATAACTGGTTGGTTCTTGGGAATTAATTAATCTTTGCATCGATGATCAGAGTCTAGACTAGTGTGGATTTATTCGAAGCCGGATTGCTTTTCTTTTTGATTATATTCTCGTTTGCTATTTTAGTTAATTTCTTTGTCTTCTTAGTATTTAATTAATTTATCTCAATTTAAGGCGTGGTGGCTACACCAAAATTAGATTTATAGGAAAAATAGGTGAATTCCCGTTCTCTGTGGTTCGACCCTGCTTATTGTTATACTAATTTAATTCTGAGCAAATTGCAGGAATTATTTGGTGGTAAACGACGTCCACCAAATTGGCGCCGTTGCCGGGGAACGATGTTTATTAATTTATTTTTCCTATTGATCTTGGGTTACTTTTCTATTATTTATGAGCAGGGCCTCTAACACGGACCTTCTATATCATCCTGAAATTGAGAAGCTCGCGAAAAGGTTGAAGAAAGAGACCAAGCTCAGGAAGCAGCAGAATTTGTTGGAATCGTTAGGAGATCCGTCTGCCCAGACGGAAGCTGTTTACGAGTCTGATAGTAGTGTTCTAGATACTGAAAGTATTTCTGAAGCAGAAACAGAAACCGAGGGAGAAGAAAAGTCAACTTTCGTCACGATTATTGAAGGCGACATGGCAGCTGAAGATCCGAGATTGAGTGAACTTTCGAGCCATCTAGAAGATGATCCTCCAACACCGATACTCATACCAGATTTGGAGGCATCGATCGAGATCAAGTTGGGGTTGCTGAATGTTTTACCTAAGTTCTATGGTAAAAAAGGAGAGGATCCATACAACTTTCTGAGTGAGTTCATCAAAATATGCAAGGTGCAGAAACGACCAGCTGGAGTTACTGAGGAACAATTCAAGTTAGCGGCGTTTCCTTTCACTCAGACGGCAGATGCGAACGCCTGGTTCACAAGCCTCCCGCCAAACTCCATATCTATATGGGCTGACATGAAGAGGTTGTTTTTGGAGCATTTCTTTCCTCCGACTAAAACTAATGCATTGAAGAAGGAGATTAGCGGAGTGAAGCAAGAATATGATGAATCGTTGTGCACTTACTGGACGAGATTTAAGAGATTGGTGGATAGTTGCCCGAACCATAGATATTCTGAGGGTGAATTGTTGCAGTATTTCTATCAAGGAATGACCGTTGACACAAAGAATCTTGTCAACTCATCAAGTGGAGGAGGATTTTCACATTGCAGAGTGAGCGAAGCTAAGAAGTTGATTCAATACTTGGTAGAAGCAACAAGAGAATACGAGGAGCCTAGCCCTCGTTTGCTTAAGAGAGCTGCACAAGCAAGTTCCTCCAATTTTGAAGAGAAGTTCGATGAGAGAATGAGAAGAATGGAAAGAATGTTGAATACTGTGGTTGAGAAAGTTGCAAGTACTGAACCGACGGAGAAACCATGTGGTATGTGTGGTAATTTGGGCCACTTAACGGTGCAGTGCAAATTGAACGAAGAGAATCACATTGCTCAAGCAAATTCATTTGAAAGTTGGTATGATCATCCACCACCAAAGAGAGATCCTTTCTCGAACACTTATAATCCAGGTTGGAGAGACCATCCTAATTTTCGTTGGAGCGATCAAAGCAATCAAGTGCAGCAACAACCTCAACAAGTGCAGCATCAACAGAACTACCGACCACCTCATCAAAGAGGATTTCAGCAACCACCAACTCCTTCGCAAGAAAAGAAAGGAAAGTCCCTTGAAGAGATGATGGCTGATTTGATTGGCTCGCAGCAATTTTTGCAAGATAATATGCAGCAACTCCAACAAACTCAAAATGAGCAAAAAGTGTGCATAGATGGCTTAGCTCGTCAAATGTCTCAACTCTCGACTTCCATGAATGAACTCAAGGGGAACCAAGGCCGATTACCATCACAAGTTCAAGTGAATCCTAGAGAACATGTGAACTTTATCACATTAAGAAGTGGCAAGGAGTTGTGTGAGCTACCAATCGAGAAGTCGGAAAAGAATCCGAGAAACGGATCTGGAGAAATAACCAGTTTCGCCAAACGGGACGATTCTGATGTTTCAGCAGAAGATGAAGCTGAAAATACGTTCTGTTTGCCCAAACAGACACTGATCCGACAGTTGTGCTGAAGGGAAAGGAAGCTGAAAAGGAAACCGAATTTGAGGAGCCAATTGAGGTACATAAACCTTTGAGCTTATATGATCCTAACATTGTGATTCCAGCACCTTTTCCTCGAAGATTAGCGAAGAAGAAGCCGGAGGTAGATCCTATGGACTTTATGTCAATATTTGGAAAGTTAGAAATTAACCTTCCATTTCTACAAGCGATCAAGCTTCCTCCGTTGAGCAAATTCATGAAGGATTTCATTGCTGGAAAGTCAAGGGATTCTGGGAAGATTTTGATGAGTGGGAACGTATCAGCTGTGATACAAAAGAAATTGCCACCCAAATGCAAGGACCCAGGTATGTTCTCTTAACCTTGCTACATTGGAGGTACAAAGCTTAAGCATGCTATGTGTGATTTAGGAGCATCTGTTAACGTCATGCCATTATCTATTTATAATAGCTTAACTGGTGTGGAGTTGGTAGATACTAAAGTTGTGATGAAGTTGGCTAATGGATCATGTGTTTATCCTGAAGGTTTGTTGGAGAATGTTCTTGTGAAAGTGCATGATTTTGTTTATCCTGCTGATTTCTATGTGGTGAAAATGAGTAATATGCAGTCGAATGATTCAGCTAGTGTTCTATTAGGTCGTCCTTTCTTAAGGACTGCTAAGTCGGTCATTGATGTCTTTAATGGTACTATTTGCTTGGATTATCATGGAGAAAAATTCACTTTCAATATTGATGATACCATGAATAATCCTCTTGATGTTAAAAGTGCATATGCCATTGATGTGATTGACCCTCATGTCCAAGAATACCTTGAGACTGAATTAATGCAGGATAAGCTAGATCTAACTTCGATGAAAGAGGCGACTGGTTTTGCTGCTCAAGATTCTGGAAAAAGGTCCAGTTTGGGCAAACAGGACCCCTGCGACAGATCAGTGCCATTGGATGTGAAGCTACCCAAGTTGGAGCTTAAGCCACCTAAATGCAGAAGAAGACAACATGGGTGATTTCTTTCCCTTTCTTATTTTTATTTTTATTTTTATTTTTTATTTTTTATTTTTATTTTTATTTTTATTTTTGTTTTTATTTTAGTTTATCTTTCTTTTAGTTTTGTATCTGCGTCTTTGTGTTTATTCTCCTTGTTTATGCTTTTTCTTTGTTTGCTTGAGGGCAAGCAAAGCTTAAGTGTGAGGAGGTTGTCTTTGTGTGTTTACGTTAGTTTGTTTGTTATGTTTTTTTTAATTATTGAGTCGAATTTTTTGTGTCAAGTAAAGCCAAGTATTATCAGATTTGTTTGACTTTGTAGACGTATTCTGCTTGTTTGAGTTGTGTGATGAACTTGTGATTCAATATGCTGTTAAATGGTGAGATGTGATTTAATTTTGAGGAATTATTAAATGATACTTGGGATGACGAAAAAGGGCAATAATTGAATTTTTAAACCCACACTTATATGAGATTTGAGCCTATTATAGTAGAGCACTCTTTACTTTGTTTTTTCTGAGAGAATTTAATTCACAAGGTTGCAATATCGAGTGTGCCATTTTTGTAATGCATGATAGAAGGCATTAGGGTGAACCAATTTTGGCCTGAGTTTCATTGTCTGACCTCTACATTAATCCCTAGTGAGCCATTTTGAAGCCTTGACCATTTCTTTGACTTGAGCTACTAAATATTTAACCAAGGCTGTTTTTGACTTTCTCTTGGCCCTATTGTGCATGTTCAAATTCGAAAATTCATCCATGTGTGATTTTAGTGAAAAAGGCAATTTTTGTACGTTCAGTCTGCCCAGACAGAACCATGTGCTGAAGTTTCTGTTATGAAAAAGTTGATATTTGGTTCTGTTTGGCCAAACGGAGAGGAGCTGTAACTCATGTGTTGTGTTGCTTATCATTGGAATGTATTCTGAAGTGATGAATTGTATGTTTGTTCGAAATTTGAAGAAAAAAAAGAGGTGCTGAAAAAAAAGAAAAAAAAAGAAAAAAGAAAAAAAAAACAGGAAAGAAAGAAAAAGAAAGAAAAAATGCACCTGAGTTGAGTTGACAAACAGTTTGATGGTTAGTTTGTTTAGCCCAAATGAGTTAGTTTGTTCTTCTTGTGATGTCTATTATTCATGGATGATGATTCAGTTTAGACATGCATGATACTTTGTTCTTATTTTCTGAAGCATAGGAATCCCTGTTAGATCCTTCCAAATTTTGAATGGTCCCTAGCCCCGTTACGCCAAATGAGAAAAGTCCTTCTTGAGTTACATGTTGGCCGCTTTATATCGTGATCGAGTGAAATTTGTTCATGAGTGGCTGTCCTGGAGTAGTGTAGGGAGTGAATGAGTGAATCTGTGAGATGTTTGATTGTTGCCCGATTTTGACTAAGTTGATGATAATGAGGCATACTTGAGATTACGTTTCGTTCATTTGATGGTTGAGAATCTTTTGTTTGTTGCTTGATTCTTGCTTACAGAAATAGTTTGCAGTCGGACATGTTGGTATTTACTTGGCTATTGTGTGTCGAGTCAGTCGTGTTTCATTTCTTATTCTTCCATCTCCTTTTCTTTTTATTGAGTCGTTGTTTTGAGTATTGGGGGGTTTGATGTTTCTGAACAACCTTGTTTGATGATTTGGTTTTATCTTCTCTTCATACTTGAGGGCAAGTATGATTCAAGTGTGAGGAGATTTGATGTGTATGTTTTTGGTTGTTCAGAAGTTGGGATTTTCGATCATTTTATGCGAGTATAATGCACGTTTTAGTGTGTCTTGTGCAAGATTTTGGAGAATTTATGAGTGCAAGGATTTGGACGAGATAAATCGGAAAAGAAGTATATTTTGCATGATTTTGCTGTGGATTAAAGATGCAAGGAAGAGATGGGCTGTAATTAAATTTTGGATATTAACTTGTAGTGTTTTATTATTATTGGGCTAATTAAAAGTGTCCTAATTAAGCCCAAGCCCAAGCCCTTATTTTTGGTGGAGCAGCTGTTATCTATTTAGTCTAGGATTAGGAGATTAATTAGGGATAGACTTTACCTTATTTAATTTTGATCAGCCGCAGCTTATACTTGGGGACGGCAATTAGTTTTAGAATGGAATTCCATATTTTTCTTTTTACTTTTTGGAGTTGCCGAGATCACAGCAAACACTTTGTGAAGTTCAACTTTTGATTTTATTTTCTTCCGTCGTTTTAATTCACGGGTGACGAGTTCTTGTTTTATTTTATTTACTTCGATTTATATTATGCTTTCTTTTTATTGTATGATCATGTTTAGTTTTAATATTATGTGTAGCTAATTCTTTAATTCGGCGAGAATATTGAAGCACTAGTTTAATAATTTGTGAGATCTAATTGTTCATATAATTAATTTCCTAGGGTTTCGATTTATTCCTTATGTTTAAAGTTAATTCCGATTTTGTTTAAGCCTGATCAACTTAGATTTAATTGGATTACAGTCAATTAGTTCCCCCAATCCGTAATTGTTGGAATAGAGCTAATTAGTGATAAAGCTACCATGTTCGTAGTAGGAATAAATTGGTAGACGGGTTATTACTTGCGTTCTTGGGTAATTCGTCTAAATTGGGTTCCTTCAGATCTAAAAGCTATTAGGGCATTTAATCTAGGTCTGGCGTCTAGCCTAGGTTGTGTTTTAATAAGGGAAATAGTTAGGTCTGGCGTCTACAGCTAACTATCGATAAAGCACGTAGGAATTGGGGTATGTCCGCTGCGTTCACGGTACCCTATAACTGGTTGGTTCTTGGGAATTAATTAATCTTTGCATCGATGATCAGAGTCTAGACTAGTGTGGGTTTATTCGAAGCCGGATTGCTTTTCTTTTTGATTATATTCTCGTTTGCTATTTTAGTTAATTTCTTTGTCTTCTTAGTATTTAATTAATTTATCTCAATTTAAGGCGTGGTGGCTACACCAAAATTAGATTTATAGGAAAAATAGGTGAATTCCCGTTCTCTGTGGTTCGACCCTGCTTATTGTTATACTAATTTAATTCTGAGCAAATTGCAGGAATTATTTGGTGGTAAACGACGTCCACCAGGAAAATTCGAACCACCAGGAGAGTTGAATGCAAATTATTGAGGAAAATTCGAAGGCATTTGATAGTTGGATGAGATTTGTTGAGTAGAAAAATTGCCTGCATTTTGAAAGTTGTATGAAAATTGTTGTTGAGAGTAAGATATTTGATGATATTGTGAACTTGAAAAATAGGAACCTTGAAATTTTTGGGAGCTTGAATTACTAGAGTCGGAGTTTTGAGAGCTTGAATCCGTCATTTGATTGTAGTGAAAATGAAGTGAAGAAGAAAGGAAGAAAATTGGAGTATTGGAGAGATGAGTGAAATGGTAAGGTTGGAGAATAGATATATATATAGAGGATTTTGGAAAAATGACCGTTGAAAAATAGACATTGGAAGTAAAGGAAATTATAAGAAAATTTTTATTACAATTAATTAATAAAATATTTACTATAAATTTAAAGGAAGAAAGAAGGAAGAAAAAACAGAAAAAGAAAATTTAAAGCAGAAGGAAAGGAAGGAAAAAAAAAGTCAAAAGTTACCGCTGGAACCGCGGGCGTGCAATGCACCGCCGTTGGTGACGCGCTCGAGGGTCCCACAATGACGGCTGGAAGCTGGGTGCAAATTGGGAACTCATTTTCTGGGTGCTCGTTTTGCACCCAGTTTCTTGTGCCTCCAATGGTGAGGAACCGGGTTCCAAATTTTTGCACCCAACCATTGGAGGCACCCTTAGAATTATTTCTACCAACAAACAAAGGAAAAATATTTAACTGGTTTTCGGAATGGTGCATAAGCACATAAAAAATCAAGGGATAAGGTGTTGATAGCCTCTCAAGGTCTTACCCGTTTTTGCTATTAGACTCCCAACGTTTGATTTTGGGCATTTCGCCCCTCAACATTTTAAAAATGGTATAAATCAGTCCGATTGCTAAATGGGGAGTTAACTTCCGTTAAAAAATAACTATTTCTCTTTTTTTTTGTGGGACCTTTAATTCAAACCACCACCACCACCCTTCTCTATTCACTCCCCTAACCCAATCCAGCACGATCGCTGCATCTTTCTTCCATTCATTCTCTCTCTCTCTCTCTCTCTCTCTATCTCTCTCTCTCTCTCTCTCTCTCTCTCTCACTCACTCACACATACACACATACAATGAATCAACATGGAAGCTTCAATGGCTATATCTATCTCCGGAGTGATCATCTAAATAC